>CM053582.1:292921479-292944294 GCA_028627135.1 Pseudochirops cupreus | reverse complement strand
ATTTCTAGGAAGACAAAGCTTAACAGAGCTACAATAATATTTACACACATTGCCAGCACTATTATCTCAATTCATTTTCTGTGTGACAAAGTAACACAAACCACAGACAAAACTTCTGTCTAAGAAATCAAACACAAATTAACAGTAAAATCCCAGTCCTTCTATAAACAGCAGTAAAGCCCTCTTTCAGGACTTCTGTAAATAGCAGTAAAGTTCTTTTTCAGGGCTTCTGTGATAGCAGTAAAGTTCTCTTTCAGAGCTTCTGGTAAAGCCCTCTTTCAAAGACAGAATGCTTTGTTCTGACAAAGTTATATCAACACAGACAGAACAGACAGTGTCAGACATCACAAACATTCTCCCTCTCAGTTTTGCTTGGTCCCAGATAATGTTTGAGCTTTTATCTGCTCTGCTCCCTCCTGTTCTGCCCTTCCTGTTCCACTCTTTTGGCAAGCTCTTCCCACCGTGGACTCCATGTGATGATGTTAGGTCTATTAAGGATAGGGAAGGTCTCCAAACTCCTTTAGGTCTATTAAGTGCAACACAAATGAATGGTGTTTCCAACAAAGTCTTGACACAATCAAAGGTGAAGCTCAAAGGCACTTGAATAGTTGAAACAGGCAGCAAAGTACTACTTTGCTTGCCATTACAGTGGTGCTTGAGTTGCATATTGAAGAGAAAGATTCTATGAGATAGAGTGTAGGAGGGAGTGCATTCCAGGCATTGAAGACAATCAGTGCAAAGGCATGGAGACAGAAGACAGGACGTTCTGTGGGAGGAAGAAAGAAGGCAGTTTGACTGGACTGGGTAGGAAGTACAATGAACTACAAAGCTAGAAAAATAGGTAGTGGTAAGTTTATAAAGAGCTTTAAAAGCTAAAAAGTTTATATTTGATTCTAGAGGACCACTGTAGTTTGAATAGCAAAGTGACCTGTTCAGGTCTGCATTTCAGAAAAAAACATTTTGGTAGTCATAGAGAGAATCGACCAAAACTTGAGATAGGGTAGCCAAGTAGGAGAGATTTCCTCTTATAATCAGAGAAGAGAGAAATTTTAGAATGGGAAGGGATCTTAGAGATCATCTTAGCCCAGGACTAAGACTAAGTCTTTTTCATATAATGGTTGATTGGTTGTTGTCCTTTGCTCTCAAAGAGGACCAAAATGATATCACTATGCTAGAATCAAGGTTCAGTGTATCTGACTGTGGCTGATCAGACCAATATAAGCTCAGAATGCTCTACCACAGATTGGGCACAAATAATTCATGTGAACAATTGGGGTGGATACTCCAAATTTGTGCATACTGTGTTTCCTTTGAGCTGTCTCAATTCTCCTTTGCTCATAGAGCACAGCACCTTCTCTGATATGGACACACCATGCTGAGGCATCCTGTGCCAATGTCTCCCATGTCACACAATCAATTCCAAAGTTATTAAGGGAGACCTTTAAAGTGTCTTTGTATTATTTCTTCTGACCACCACGTGAACACTTGCCTTGTGTGAGTTCTCCATAAAATAGTCTTGGCAAGTGTACATTTTGTATTCGAGCAATGTGAGTTGAGCTCTCTAGAGCAGAATTTGAATGCTTGGCAGTTTAGTTTGGGTAAGGACCTTAGTGTCTGGTACTTTATCCTGCCAGGTAATCTTCAGAATCTTCCTAAGACAATTCAAATGAAAGAGATTCAGTTTTCTTATGTGGTGCTGGTATACTGTCCAGGTTTCACAGGCATACAACAGTGAGGTCAGCACAATGGCACTGTAGACCTTTGGTTTGGTATCAGTCTAATACCCCTTCTCTCCCATACTTTCTTGAGCTAGCTCTGGCAATGCATACATCAACTTCATCATCAATGTGTACATTCCTAGAAAGTACACTACCAATGTAAGTGAACTTATCCACAGCATTCAAAATTTCTCCATTTGCTGTAACTGATGGTTCCACATATGGATGGTGTGATGGTGGCTGATGGAGCACCTGTGTTTTCTTGGTGTTTAATTGTTAGGCCAAAATTAGCACAAGAAGCAGAGAATTGATCCATACTTTGTTGAATTTCAGCTTCAGAGGCTGCATTGAGTGCACAATCATCTGCAAACAAAAAAATCATGCACCAACACTCCATCCACTTTGGTCTTGCCTTGTAACCTTTTCAAGTTGAAGAATTTGCCATCAGTCTGATAGTTGACCTTGATGCCATGTTCATCCTAGTTGAAAGTGTATGACAACATAGCTGAAAACATCAAAGCATGGGAGCAAGCACATAGCTTGTTTCACTCCATTGGTGACTGTAGTGGCAACTACACTGGCATACCCAGGATGGCTGCTAGCATAGGTTCTTAGATCTGCTTTACTGGAAAAATTAGCTGTTTAAGGGGTCAATAATATTTTTAAAATTATATCCTCTAGTTCAGAGGGAAAGTCAGCACCCTGAACTTCTGAGAAAATACAAACAGAGAAAATACAAGTAGAGAAATAAAGACCAACATACAGGATTCTGACTGCCTGAATCAAAGCAATATTACTATACATTTTACATACATCTTTGGATCGAGAGAGCCTTTACATCTGAGTGGTGGGAGAGCTCTGGACATACAGCCACTCAGAGTCTCGACTAGGGAATCACAAAATCCTTTTCATAAGTGAGCCCCCAAAGCAAAATACCAACTCAGAGTATATATACACTTCTCAGAGCCAGAAGAAATCATGTAACTCAGTGCCTAATTAGAAATTAGCAAAATGTGTGAAAGCCCTCCTACAAGCAAGCTTCTCCTAAGCAAACTTCCCTCCCCCAATAAGCTCTGTGACTCAGGATGTATCACAGCTGTGAGCTGGGCCAGAGCTCAAAGCAGGTCACATAGGCCTATTAATGGGTAGGGAAGATCTTCCTAACCCATTAACAATATAGTGACTGAGAAAGCATTGTCCATTATCCAGAACCTGGGCAAATATGTCATCATGAAATTGACATACAATGTTGATGAACTTCTCCAGGCAACCAAATTTTGACATAATTTTCCATAAGTCCTCATGACTAACAGTATCAAAGGCCCATAAAATGGACCACCTTGGCAATCTGATAAAGCCTATGAACTTCTGTTAGAATTATTTTTGAAATGTGTAAAATATTTAGCATTATAAAGGAAACCAAAGGTTATTGAAAATAAAGATGTAATTTATTTTCCCAGCCAAGTTCATGAACCCCTTGACATCTATACATAGACTCCTTGGGGTTTTATGGACCTCATGTTAAAAACTCACCAGCTAGTCTACGTTATTTTGCAAAAAAGGCAAAAGACCCAGAAAAGTCACTGCGATATGCTCAAAGTCACACAATTAATGACATGGCCAATACTTATGCCCCCATAGTGGTTCCATGTATGGTACATTGGTTAATTCAGAGCCTGAAAGCCTCAGATAAACACTTCCATTTATTAAAAAAACATATTCTACTCCCACCCCCTCCAGACAAAAACAATCCACCAAGTAAAAAACAGATAAAAGATGCTGACAAGGAGCTAAAAGCAGCCAGCAAGGAAGTTCCCTGGGAACTTCTTATAATATAAGAAGCTCTCTTTCCAAGTCTGGGAAATAACTATTCCTTGCCTTGGGTTCATAGCTGATTCACGATCAATCCACCTGGGAGCAAAGCTAACTTAAAGCAGATCTGCTCTAAATATCTTGGAGCACCAAGTTGAAGGGGCAAGGTAAGCCCTCTGTAAGGAATAAGATTACACAAACCAAGGCCCCAACTCAATAGGACCTTTCTATTACCCTGAGTTGTTTTGGAACAGAAAATCCTGGAAACATGAGGGCTGTGCTTCTCCTGGGACCCTGGCCAGGACCTTGAGAAGTGATATGATTAACTGCCCAACTCCTGGAACTAGTCATTCCAAGGAAACATCACTCTTGGGGGGGCCTTGGAGGGATTAGCCTCCCTCCCTGGCCTCACACAAGATATGATGCTTGCTAAAAAACACCTGGCAGTATGCCTTCTTTGTTCTCAGCACTACTTAAACTGTAAGATTCAGACCCCAAATTGGAATCTCACCCATGGAGGAGACATCTTGCCTGGGACCCTCCTGAGGGGAACCCTGATGGCTATACCTGGGATTCCCCAGCTTGTGTGGTCAGGTATTGGTGCTTCTCCCCATTGGTGATGACTGTAAATATGTATAGACATATTCTACTATGCAGTTGCAGCCCTGCCTGTCCTAAGCGGGACCCTGATGGGTGGTCAGCTGTTGGTGCTTCCCCACAACGGTGATGATTGTGGATAGTATGTGTAGTTGCTCTTATTTTACTATTCCTAAGCCTTTACTCTGTTATCTCTGGCTTCCTTCCCATTTGCCTATTTTCTAAATAAACTATATTGGATCTTTTGAAGTGCCCAGTGTTCCATTCACACGAATCCTGAACTTCCTTAATCAGACACAAGTATGCTCACCAAAGTGCTGCTGGGTAGTGTGGAAATGCCATGGTTAATTCAATCTGTCTCAGTTTCCTGCTCCACGACTAGAACCCAGGTATGGTGCCTATTCTTTTCTCACTGTTGGCAATATTATTTTTAGTGTAGAGCTTTCACTCAGCTATTCAGAGATTTTTGCAGCTTTCCCAATCACTTGGGGTGAGATTCTGGGAACTGCCCTATTCCCTTCAGCCAGAGGGACTGATGATTTCACTTCTTCCAATAATGTCTTGTTAGTCATGTCATGCTTGATTTTGTGACCCTATTTGGAGTTTTCTTCACTAAGATATTGGAGTGGTTTACCACTTCCTTCCCCAGTTCATTTTAGAAATAAGGAAACTGGGGTAAACATGTTTGCATGACAACTAGCGCCTAAGGCTGGATTTGAACTCATGAAGTCTTCCTGACTCCAGGTGTGGCACTCTATCCACTACAGCTCCGAGCTGCCCAATAATGTCTATACCCATTTATTTATCTTTCCAAAAAAGGGATTTACTGTATTGAAGCTGGACCCCCATTTTTCTGGAGGAGTAGGACATTATTATTACTTACGGTATCTTAACACTTAGCAAACATTGTGCTCCTTCCAACCCTCTGAAAATTTCAGTTATCCAGGAGTCACTTAGTCACCCCAATTGTTTTTTATTTCCCCAAAGAGATGGGGAGCACATGAAAATATTAGGTAAAATAACTTTGGGTTATATTTTATACCCTTTACACCACACTGTCACACCTTGGTTTGTACACATACTTTGGAATTTTTCTCTAGTTTTTTCATGTATATATGTTAACGCTTCAGTGGCAAGTTCCCTATTATAAATCTTTAGTGGTAGGAGCCATGGTTTTTTAATTCTTTTGTAGAATCACACAGTTGCAGGTGAATGAAGTATGGTGTAGTAAAAAGAGCATTGGCTTTGAATTAGATATAAAGCCAGAAGGGTCCTTACAGGTCTCCTAGTCCAACTCCCTCACTTTGCAAACAAGAAAGTTCAGTGCCTACAGAGGTTAAGTGACCTACCCATGGTCAGGGCTAGGACTTGAACCTAGGTCCTCTGACTCAAACTCAGCACTCTTCCTACAGTAACACAATGCCTCAAAGATGCGGGCTACAATCCTGCTTTTGGGACTTAACTAATATAGTTGTTTGACCATGGGAAAATTACTTTTCAGTCTCAGTTCTGTCATTTATAAAATGGGAATAGCAATATCTATAATTCTTCATAATCTAACCCATTTGATTTAGATCTTTGTTTTGTATAGTAGATTGTAAAGGACAGAACAAGGTTAACAAGGAAGTCAGTGTGATTTAGTAGATGGAACACCACAGCATGGAGTCAAGCTCTATTATCACTTCTGCCAATGAACTGTTGCTAAAATTGTTTTTTCCCCCTCTTAATTGGCCATAATGTAAAACTAAAAGAATATTTTTATTTGTAGTAACAAAAAAAACGTTTCATGTTCTTTGTTCTTAAGGAGTTGAACACTTTCTCTCAACACCTCCTCTTTTCCTCCAAATGAATTTTTTGTTGTCCAACTTTGTGTTTGAATTCTCTGTGTCAATATCCCAACAGAAATAAAGGTTTAGGGCTTTCCACTCTCGCTCTAGAAAGAGGTAACTAAATTGCAAAAGGTCCACAGAAGGGTAACTAAGATCATTATGTGAATCAAGTGATTTTTTTATAATAAAAACAGTATTAAGACTTTTCAGTTTGGAAAGATGAAGGTTAAGAATGTATTTGACCTGTTATAAAATAATTAAATGTCTAGATAGGATGGACATGATACACATAAAGTTTCTAAGTAGAAAGTATTCCCTTGAAGCTAGGAGGAGGTAGTTTTAGGGAACAAGGAGTTCTACAACTTCAGGTAACTTGTTTCCCAAAGAGGTTGTTATTATGACTGAAAATAAGCTTTTTCTAAGAGATTTAATTTATAGATGAATTCAATATAGGCTGTTTAAGTTAGGGTGTTCAGTGTATCTCTCTAATCTTTGAGGATATGATTGGGAAGTTTGGGGACAGACTTGGGGATAGAAGGTCCTTTGGAGCTCCTGTCAAAGATCAAACACTGAGATGGATAGAAAATTAATCAGGCCTCTAAAAGCACCTACATTTCCAATGTTCAACATAAACCACCTACCAGCTCTGTGATCCTAGAGAAAAACGGGAGAAAGGCCCTAGCAGAAGTCTGAATTGTCAATCTGAATCAAGCTATAGTATCCATATCTTTGTTGTTGACTCTGGGATTGTCAGAGTGCTTGTGCACTCAGAGGCCACAGAACTTTCTGGTGGGAGTATTCCTAAAAACTAAAGATTGCAAGATTTTTAAAAATCATATATATATATTTTTTTTTTAATCAACAAAAATTTACCTTCATTCTCTCCCACCCCTATCCCACAGAACAAAAAACAAAACCCTTATTATAAACTTTTATAGTCAAGCTAAACAAATTTTCTCATTGGTCATGTTAATAAACAGTCTCATTCTGCACTCTTGAGTTCTTCAACTCTCCGTCATTAGACTTTTGGAATCATGGTTGGTCATTTCTAATTCTTTCAAAGTTGTTTGTTTTCACCAAACCAGTTTCTCCTGGTTCTGTTTACTTCACTTAGCATCAGTTCATATAAATCTACCCAGTTTTCTCTGAAACCATCCACTTCATCATTTCTTATAGCACAATAGTATTCTACTACATTCTTATGCCAAAATTGTTCAGCCATCCTCCCAATTTATGGGTACCCTCTCAAATTCCAATCCTTTCTCACTTCAAAAAGAGAAAAAAAAATTTGTGCATCTTCAAAAATTCATTTTGCTTAGGACCAATCCCTAAATGTGACCTGCTTAATCTTTCCCCTTCTTCTTTCTCCCCATCCCTATTTCCCCACTGATTGAAATATATTTTTGTACTCAACTGTGTGTATGTGAATTTTTCCCTCCTTTGACCAATTCAAATGAGAATAAGATTCAAATTTCAATTGCTTCTCCTTACTCCTCATTTTTCTACTTGTGCACCTTGATTACATGAGATAATTTTTGCTAACTTTCCCTTTCTCCTACTCCTAGTGTATTCTCCTTCCCCTCTTTCCATTCTTCTCTTAAGACCATTAAGACATGACAGAATCATTCCCATGTCTTGTCTAAATAGACTCCCTTCATGACCCCTGATGACAGTCTGAATGCTATCATATTACTATCATATGGGGACACATATCATCTCCCCATATTTGAATGTAAGCCATTCAATCCCTTTGTTCATTCATGTTTACCTTTTTAATATTTTTCTCATTACTTGTGTTTGATATTCAAAGTTGTAACACAGATCTGGTCTTTTCATCAGGAATGTTTATAAGTCCTCTGGTTCACTAAGGGGCTAATTTTTCCCCTATATGTTTATACTCAGTGTTGCTGGGTAAATTATTTTGGTGGCAAGCCTACAGATTTTGCCATCTGGAATATTGTATTCCAAATTCTCCACTAGATTATATATAAAAGGTGGCTTCTAAATCATATGCAATCCTGATTGGCTCCTCAGTACTTGAATTCTTGAATTTCTTTCTCTCTGGCTTCTTGCAGTATTTCTTTTTTTTTTATGTGGAGGCTCTGGATTTTGGCTATGTATTCCTGGAAGTTTTCATTTTGGGGTTTCTATTAAGAGTCGACCAGTGGATTTTTTCTATTTCTACTTTGTCTTCTAATTCTAAGAATCTCGGCAGTTTTCAGATTTCTTGAAATATGATGTCTAGACCCTTTTTAAAATTTTCATGTTCTGGCAGTACAATGACTTAATTTTCTCTTCAATGTGTTTTCAAGGTCAGTTGTTTTTGCTATGAGATACTTTTGTTTTTTAGGAAAAGTCTTCTGATTTTATCTGATATTTCTTTTTTGGTGTGTATGTGTGGACACTGGTTTCTATTTAGTTCATTCTAATTTTCAGAAAGTTTATTTGGGTAAGCTTTTGTACCTCTTGTGCCAAGTATTGCTTCTTCAATTCTTTCTTCCATAGCTTCATTTCTTTTCCATTTTTTCCTCCCTAGCATTGTCATCTCACTGACAAAAACTTTTTTTTTAAAACTCTTGGTTCATCTCTTGAAGGAATTCTAGTTCAATTTGTGCCCAAGTGTATTTTTCTTGGATGCTTTTTAGACCTTCTGGATCTGTTCTTTTCTTCTGTGTGTCTGAGTTGGTCCTATCATAAACACCTTTTATGCTGAGGTTTTTGGTTGGGGTCTTTTTTTTGGCTCATTCTTCTAGCCTACTCTTTAACTTTGGACCTGATGTTGTGGCTAGATTGTATTCCCTTCGGAAGGGAAGGTTTGGGTTATTCCTGCTCCTTCCTTGAAGTACTGTTATGCTATTCCAGGATCTCAGGGACAGCTCAGGTTGGAGACCTGCAAGCTTTCAGTCCTACCAACATGGTCTGATTCAGGGCAAAGTCTGATTGCTACCTCCCTGGTTTGACCTCTGCAAGTTTCTGATCTGGGTCTAGGTCTGAGAAATAATAGACTGATGTTGAACTTGGTCCTCTTGAGAGGGTGCTTGGTGGTGATGGATGGTATTGTAATTCAGTTGTGATCCAGGGGTAGAAAACTTTTGACTTTTGTACTTTGTGACTGACCAAATGAATGTACTTTGTTTATGATTGGAAACAAATCTCCTCTTTGAGAAGAGAGAAGACGTTGTGATTGACCAAATGAATGTACTACCCAGGGGTGGAGTACTTTGACTTTTGTACTTTGTGACTGAACTGAGAACTTACTAAATGATTGAGTTACTCTGTATTTTGATTTTCTCTTTTTTGTGAATGTTTTGCCTTAATTTGTTACTGAATATATGGAGAGTTAACTATGCTCATAATCAGAACCTGGAAGTTGTTTTTGCTTGGCTTTACACAAGGGTATATAAACTGAATCCATCACTGGGATGTCTTTGGTCCAAGAGAGAGATGGCCAAATAACCATTCCTTTTGTTAATAAAATGCTAGCATTATTAACAAAAATGACTAATTACGCAGAAACTATGTCTCTCAAACTTCTTAAACATCACAAATATAAGAAAAATTACTTTGTCCATGCTTCCTTGACATAGCCCACAATTCTTGTGCCTCCAATATGAATATTCCTTTTCCTTTAATAGTTTACTTATATAAAGTTATCTTCACAAACCTGTCAGGTAGATAATGCAAGTTTAATGATCACCAATTTATGAATATGAGGTATGGAGAGGAAAGGCAATTTACCTAGGGTCACAGAACTGTGAGAAAGGCTGGCAGTCTGGTTTCCACAGATTCTGTAGGAACAATGGGTGTTTATATGCAGGAAGGCACAAATCTGTAAAGAGGGGCCTGAGCTAGGCTGGCTTGGACCAGTTGGGGGATGGTCACTGACTTTTCATTAACACCCATGCTTAATGGGCAGGTTGAGAGAGTTGTAACTCAGAAGAGTTGGAGCCAATCCCAGCTCTGAAGAGAGGAACAGCAGGGAAAGTCAAATGAAACAGCATAAAAAGGGCTTGCCTTTGACCCTTTGTAGTCTTTTCTGGGAGACTCCCATTTATTCATTACAGAATAAATGTAAAATAAATGTAACAAAAACCTTCCTGGCTTTCCCAAGAATATTATTTATTCCTAGACTAGGCATGTTTATAACAGAGCTAAGAAGTGTCAGTCAGGACTTGAACCCAAATCTTCTGACTCAGCAACTATTGTTCTTTCTACTATACAAGCAGTCTTATCTCCCTTGAAGCAGATGGAGACTTCCTTCATTCTTTGTACAGTTTAAGAATAGAGGCTGAATTCTATGAAACAAAATTCTAAATTATGAATGGTTTGCAATGCTTGTCCCACTTGTTTCAAGCATTATTTAAAAGCAAGAGAATTTCCAGTATGGCCAAAGAACCAGGATATTCCTAAGGTAAGTGTTGTGGTGCTATGTCAAATATTGTAAAACCTGGATACTGGACTGCTAATTCAAATTGTGGCACTATATAGCCAGCCTGCCAGCTGCCTCAAATAACTCTTAGTGCTACGCTTAGATGTTTTTGAGTGACAATTACTTAGCACCACCTAGTGGGAAAATGTCACATTTCCATTTTCCATTAGGTTTTTATGTATTTGGAGACTGAAACAATAAAACAAGGGGCCAAATCAGGGGGGGAAACTGTCATAACTCTTTATTTTTAAGAACTCTTTGCATAGAGGTCAGAACAAAATGGTGACTCAACTTATTTCCTGTCAGCAGTGCAGTGATCTTATTTTAAAAATAAATGAGAGCAAATTGGCATCACACAACTAAATGCAGTGCAGGCAGACAAGGCTGCTAGGGTGTAAGTTTCTATTTGTACCAACAAACATCATTAATCTTGTCTGGAACTCTTCTATGAATTCTATAAGTCATAGAGGATGATTTTTATTTTGACCTTTCAAGAATCTCTTATTCCATCAGCATTGGCACTCCTTTCACCAAACACTGACTACAGTTATCCCTTCCACATTGTGATGGTTAGGGGCACAGTTCCTTTGTGATCTAGAAAATCTGTGTAAAATTTTTTGTCCTTCCCTTTGTACCAGAGAAGAAGTCTGAATTTTTTCTTTTTCTTTTATGGGATGTTTATAGCATCTTCCTGTAAAATCTGGGTTAAGTATTTGGTTGGTCATAGGCTCTGGGTCATCTGCTGGCCTTCGAGTATTGTTTGTGGCTTCCACAAAACTCCCCCCAAAATTCCCATTTAAAGTAATTCCTTATGCCAACCTATGATATATTTAAACTTACACAGCTGGAAGCATGGTAAGACATGGTCTGTAATCCTGTTATACTATCCTCAAACAATCTGCAACTATGCCTAAAATGCCATGTTGTCTTAAAACACAGAATTAAAAACTGCTTTGAACAACCTTTATGCCAGAAAACTTGGGCCAATAAAAACATCTTTCCTTTTAATCTTAAAAAAAAAATTATTGGTGCAGAGAAAATAACAATTTGAGCAAATTTAAATTTAACCAATTTTCTTTACTCCCACTTTCTATAGCAGTAATCTTGTTATGTCTATATATCAATACAACTAAAAAATTGCCTAGTTATGGATGCTTACTGTTTGTTCAACAGTTTTCCATGAAATACTTCCATTAAAAGGCTGCCATTTACACATATCATTTTTCTAGTACATGTTCCATATGGATGTTAACAGACAACAGCTCCTTTCAAGAATCTGTTTTCTTAGGACTACTTTCTGAAAGGTGCAAATAGATGAATAAATAATGAGTAAAAGCAATTATTCAAAGGTGAATGCTTTTAAAGAAAGGGGTATTTCCTTCACTGTCTCTATTTCTCTTTTAAAGAAACTTACTCCTCAACACTAACACATTGCTAAAGTACCTAACAGCAATCAGTACTTTAATCTTCTCAATGTACTCTGTCTACAAAGAATGAAAGGAAGTTGCCCAGTCGATGGAATCTGGAGTCATGAAGACTCATCTTCATGAGATCAAATCTGGCCTATAAGATACTTACTAGCTGTATGACTCTGGGCAAGTCACTTCACCCTGTTTGCCTCACTTTTCTCATTTGTAAAGTGAGCTGGAGAAGGAAACTAGCAAACTATTCCGGTATCTCTGCCAAGAAAGCCCCAAATGGGGTCATGAAGAGTTGAACATGACTGAATAACAGCAAATATGTATCTTGAGGTGAGACAGAAGTCAGGTGACATAAAAGGAAGATAAAAAAATGATAAAAGGGAATATTCTATAACTTTTCAGAAACAGCATTATATTATATAGTCTTTCTGTAAATACTCTTAGAAGTAAATAAATATTGTGTTTAAAAAAATCACATTAAGATTTTTAGAAATGTTGATTTGTATATATTAATGTGGATCTACTCAGGGGATATAGTCTTTTAGACTGCTTACTTTTTTAAAATTTTGGATTTCTTATTCATGAAGAAACATCTTACAGGAAGTAAAAGAAAATGAAAGTCATTCTTTTCAACAAACGTCTTCCATGGAAAACTTTCTAACTTTTAAGATAGAGCTTTCTAAGCAACACAATTATATATTAATCCAACTTTTAAATATATAAAGCATCACCTATATACTTCAATAAAAGCCAAAAAAAGGTAGACCGTCCTAAAATATTGTAGTATTTGTCGGTCTGTAAGGAGAACTGGCAGAACTGGAGACAGTATGGCATAAGAAAGAGCACTTGACAGAGTCAAAAGCCTGAAGTTGTACCATGTTCCTAGCTCTGACACATACCGTGTGATTACATGTAAGTCTCTTGACTTCCCTGAGCTTTAGTTTCCTCATTTGTGAAAAGAGGATATTACAGCATCCATAACTCATGAGAGAAGCAGAGCTGCATCATAATGGATCAAGAGCTAGGCTCGGAATCAAAACCACCCTGGCTCCGAATCCCCTGTCTGACACATACTATCTGACCCTAAGCAAACAACTTAACTTTTCAGCACCTCAAGCAATTCTAATAATATCAATTACTAAACAACAGTTACTCGGCCAATCATGGGGGAGCTGCCTACATCAGTGAAATCACAGAATCAAAACCACAACCTATCTCACAGTTAAGAACAAAGTACCTTGCAAACCTTAAAGCACTATGCTCATGTAAATGATTATCATTATACAGTTTCTTTTTTTCTGTAAAACGTTTTTATTTTTTTGTTTTGGAGGGGGAGGGGAGGCAATTGGTGTTACGTGACTTGCCCAAGGTCACACAGCTAGTTTTTTGTGTTAAGTGTCCAAGGCCAGATTTGAACTCAGGTTCTCCTGACTCCAGGGTCGATGCTCTATTTATTGCACCGCCTAGCCACCATAATATGTTCTCTTAAAAAGATGTTATTTTAACTAAATATGCTCTTTAATAAGAGAGGAACAGAGGAAGAGAGTAGTACATTGCTGGGTGTTAATAGAAAATATTAAGTAATCCTTTTCTGTCCCTGGATTACGTAGTCTTCTTTCTTTAACTCATTCACATGGACAATACTGATGAGTAATTAGCCTCTCTATTCTTAGATGGGTGGTTTTTGGAGAGCAAACTCAGTCTGTCAGGGGGACCACACTCACAGCCTCTCCAGGATGGTAGAACGTGCCATAGCAAAGCTTGCACTCCTCTGACAGAGTCAAGGAGAACTCAATACAGTTATTTTCTTATATAATGCACTGAGACACAATAAAGGTAAGACAAGACCAGGCACATGTGAAAAAAAAAAAAAATATATATATATATATATATATATGTGGCCTTCTATCCCTTTTGGCTATGGGTTCTTGTAATCATTTCAGTTCACAAGAAAGTGTCATATATACCAGATCAGATACTAGTTTAGGGAGTATGAGGCAGACGAGTTTCAAAAAATATCATTTATTTCTTAAATATTCCTAGCTAAAACAATGATATTACAAAAAAATTTTTACTCTTCAAATACATTTTTTATTATGTTCAATGATTAAATATTTTACTAATCCTAGTTTAATTTAGGACCTAGAAAGTGTAATAAGGTGATTAAGTGGCATCTATGCCCCTTAATGTATTAGGTACATTAAAAAAAAGTTTCATTATGAAAAGCAGCCTAGTCCTTAAAAAGGGTATATCTAAGGGGAAAAAAGTCTTATTAACATTTTTACCCCTGTGATATAACCTTAAATCCATATAATTCCCAATATATTGGACTTCGTAGCTTTTATTCATGTCTGTGATTCAAAATTTCTATTTGTGAGAATCAGAGTTTTTTTTTAACATGTGACTTATAATGAACATTTCAATAGTACTTTTAAGTTTGCAAAGTGCTTTATGTACATGATTTCCCTTGAGCACTGAAACCCACTGAAGATATTACCCTCCAACTTACAGATTCTCCATCTAAGACTGACAGAAGGTAAATGGCTTGATTGTGGCTACACACATCCCCCTCTGGTGTTAGATCTTTGATTTGAGCACAGGTCTTCCTGACTCCAAGACAAGCAATGATCTAGCTACTGTGGATCAGTTCAGGTGTACAATTCTATTTAATATGTAATCAAGATTTGAAAATTTTTTTTAAAAAGTATTTTTTCTCCCCCTCCATTTATATAATCAAGTTTTAATACAATTTCTGGTCTATTAGTCCATTTAGTTCAATAAATTGAGTAATATAAAGAATTTATTAAATTTCATTAATAACTTATTAGTTAAAATTTCCCTAGATTCTGTAATTACTTTAAGAAGGGATAAGATATATATCTTCAGAGGTCACATGATTTAATGGAGTACAGTTAGGTAGTTGCCAAACCATCCAATCTACTTATTTACAACTGAGTATAAGCAAAAGACTTAAAAAGTAGCAAACTGAATCTGTTTAAAAATTTATTAAGTCTGTTTAAAATTAATCTTTGTTAAATCTGTTTTTTGAAATAGCTATAATAAATAATGCTGCAGTAATCATCAAATTTCCATATTAACTTGGGAAAAAAGCCCTCCAAATAATTTATTTCAATCTATAAGCAACTTGATTATTTCACTTTTGGTACAGTTAGTCTATAAACAAAATAGCTTCACATAAATATTAATAAATTCTGGAAAGGTCTTAAAAATTCAGTATGGAGATATTTCTATTGATACATATTTTGGGCTCCTGTCCTCAAAGTCAGTTTCAATTATTTGAGCGGGCAACTATTTTTCTGTGACCACAGGATGAATCATTATTCTGTTAAACCCTAAATACTGCCTTCTTTATTTTTTCCATTCATTATAATTTCCACATTAATAAGGCATGATTTAGTGAAACAAAGAAAACTTTATTTCTTCTAAACATAACAAAACACATTTCTCTTCAAACAATGACTGTATTACTTTTAGCATAAATGGGTAGATTTAAAATACATGTCTGCAAACTCTGCTCCCCCCAAAAGACAATATTGTGCACAAACTAGCAAATTATACAAAAAAAGCTGTCAACTGTCCACAGGGAGTGCGTCCAGTCACATTTTTCAGTCAGTCAGCTGAGGGTTATGTCATTATTTAGTATCTGTTCTGTAGAAAGAACACAACACAAGTATGAAAATCATCACCTGAAAGGCAAACAGCTCATTTATTTAGTATTCCTATCATTACCTAAATGTAACTGTATTTCAATGGATCTTTTTATCTGCTTACCTGAAAACTAGATGGAACCCAAACAAGAGAAGTCAAAGTGAGAGGTCAGAAAGGTAATAAACAAGAGCAGGGTACTGAATTTCTCAAGGGGAAAAGGCTGTGGATTACTACAGAATCAAAGTTCAGTAATATTTTAGATGGTCAGGTTCAAAAGAAAAATGAGTTCTTTCATTATATTTCAAAGTAGACAGAAATTCTGAAGTCCCAACAAAAGTTTTACAAACCTTTCATTCAATACTTCCAAAGGAAAAATTAAAGAGCTGTTTCACATTTCTAAGTGAAAAATGCTCTAAGAAAACTTTAATTTCCATCCTTTAAGCGAGTAGTCTTAAATACTGACAAGACTATTTCATTTTCCTGTACCAGAACTGCTTTCAGTATTAAAAAAAAAAAGATGCTGAATTAATACAGGATAATCCTTGCTCCTATTTACTTAGAGTAGCTTATTTAATGCTATAGATGTCCCATAAAGATGAGCCAATCTTTACTGACTTATTTATGTTAGCTTGTGCCTTCTTTACATTTAGAAAGGAAACAAAAACACTTTAAGAGAATTGAGGAATGCTTTTATATAATTTTATTGTACTTTTAACTAGGGCAAAATTGTTTATGAGCCTACAAAGGTGAAGATTTCCTTTGAGATGTCCTTGGTGAAGGACCCAGCAGGTAAAAGGTTGCAAAAATCACCTTTTAGCTGATGAAGGTAGGGTACGTGCTGCAACTAGAAGATCTTAAAAACAAGAAAAATCATAGCCCAAACTTTCCCATTCATATCACCATAATTCAGTCAATTGGAAAATCATTCTGTCCTTGCCTTGGATATGTGCAATGCTTCATAATGGGAAAGGTAAAAAGCTTATGTTTGATGGTCACTCATCATGATTAATGTAAAATTCTTTTAATGCAGGAAAAACAATGTAACTTATTAAGAGCAGAAAATAGCATCACAAGCTTATAACTCTAGAGAGTTGGCCACCAAGCAAAAGGGTGTGTTATTACATCTTTAGCAACTGTACACCACAGTAACTGACTCTTCTGGTCACTTGTACCTCACATCATTTTTTACTAATTGGTTGCTGGATGAGACAGGAGTTTCAATTGACTCCATTCTCCTCCGCTGGAAAAACAACAAGGAAAACGAGCCACAAGCATGATTTAAAAAAAAATTCAAAGTTAAATAAAATTTTTCCTTTTTTTATACAGAGATGTTTGAAATATCTGCCTTTTTAAATGAAGTCACGCTTTTTACAGTCTTAGTATTAAGGGATCTTCAGATAGCAACAGAAACCAACTATTTAAAATATATTAAAATATTTGCAATTAAAGACAACACATTTCATACACCACTACAGAAATAAGCTATTCTAAGTTAAAAATAACTGTCCTTCATATTTTGTGCTTAAAAATAATACTGGTACGGTATTTTGAGAATAATTAACATCATTTAAACAATCTATTTTCACCTAACATTTAAGGTCTCAATAGACAAAAATGTTAAAACATTGTTATAACATACTGTCTCTCATCTCTGTCATTGAATAAAATGTAAAATGGCTCTCAGAGGTGACTAGTCATAATGGGCAAAATAAATATTGCTCACTTTGCTAACTGTTCTCACTTTTAAAATAATTACTTGGATCAAAATAGAACATGTCTCAAATCTAGACCTAGCCAGAACAGTCCTTAGAATTACCTTTTCCTCATAATTGGTTAAAAATAAAAAGTAATGTAAAGAAACTTTTCTCAAATTGGTGACTTCAAATTGGATTCAAAATAATGCTGCTATTGCACCTGTGGCCACAAGACGTGGTGGGGGATGGAATAATGATAACAGTCTCTGTGTGGGTTGTGTGAGCAGCGAGTACTCAGTCTACTCTAGATCTAAAAAGCTGTAAAGTCCATTGTTTGAATAACAGAAGAGAAAAATGCAAAGCTGTCAAAGATCTGTCTTAAAACCAAAAATCTTGCACACATTCAGAAATGTTAGGGATACAACCATTAACACACAATGAAATTAAAAATTAATTTCCTACTATTAATGGATGAAAATAAGTTTATTATAAATAAAACTTAAATTTCCTTTCCTGATACAGACAGTATAATTTAAAGAAAAATAGCTTTTGGTAAGCTGTTAGGACAACTTTTGTCTTAAATATTGATTTAAGAACCCTTATACACCTATTAAAGTTAGTTAACTGCATTGCAGTTTTCTTAATGTACACTGGTTGCTTTCAGAGCAGGAATGTAGGCAATTTTAAAAGATGAAGGTATAAACCTATGACTACTTACACACCCACACTCATTTTGGTACCAATGTTAAAAAAAAACTTAGTTGTTTCAAAATATTCTTATCCAGTCTTATTTTTAGGTACTTTATCAATGAGAAACAAATTGTTTCAACAGGACTATTATAATGTCTCATTTAATAAGCAAAGACATGAATTCTATGTGCTAAATTTTTCAGAAACTTAAAAGTTTACGTAAGCACAAAAGAAAAAGGTCAAGTTGTAATGTAAGAGTTTTTTATTTAAAAACACACAAATAAAACAACATGCTTAGTTCTAACTTTCTAGATTGAATTTGTTTTTGAGTTACATAAGGGCAAAAGGCATCAAGCCGGTATACTTTTTAAAATGATTTTTAAGAAGTTTTATTTTTAGAAAATGTACTGTTAAGATTATCCACCTGGGCTGTGGCTTTATAAGCCAAATATCAGCCGGAAGTACTTTTTTAAAAAATGCTAAGTTCTAAATTCCTATAAACAAAGTTCATAATGAAAGTGCCAGCACACACTGCTTTTGTTATACTCTTTAGTCAGTATTTAGTCACAGACTACAAAGTACTTACCTGTATGGTCAATATGTTCTTTGCCTTTTGTTAGATTCTTCTCTGGGTGAATCTGCCAACATAACTTTAAGCCTGACGCCATTCAAAATTTTTCCATGTAAAGTAGCTATGGCATCATTAGCACTTGTTCTATCTGCATACTTGGCATACCCCACATTTTTTCCTGATACAAGGTAGACTTCAATCAGATTCCCAAAACGACTGAAATAAAATAAGCTATTTTAAGTGAAATATGAAAATAAAGCTGTTGCAAAAGGAGCCTAAAATTACTCTAATTAGTTATATGAATGTTAAAATACTTTTGTTATATTGCAGCAACCTGATCTTTTGTACGGCTCCTTACCAAACCTTTTTAAAAAATTCTGTTAATGTTTTTATTTTTTTACCAAACCTTTTATATACCTTAATTCATTATTGGTGGCTGCTGAAAAGAAAAGAAAGGATTAAATACCAAAAATCCACACAATCAAATCACCAAGGGACCTCAAAAGTGTCCCTTGAAAATTTCTCTATATATCAAAAGTTCTGAAAGTACAGAAATCCTGTCTTCTGTTAGCACTTAATTTAGCATATCTCATAGAGTTAGTGCATGATTTTGTCGGGTTTTCCCAATGAGACTGTAAGCTCCTTAAGGGCAGGGGCGGCTTTACAAGCTTCTTTTGTATCCTCCAAGTGCCCATCACTGCACTTAGCACAGGAAGTGCTCAATAATCACCTGTTAAATTAATTATACATTACAATTATATAATTAATTATACATACACAATTAAACAAGTTGCATTAATAGAAAAACAGTACACGTCCACCACAGGTCAAAGTACTGATCAATTTATTTCTAGCTTCTAACTTTTTTAAAGATCATCCTATAAACAATCCAGAAACAAAAGAAAAGTTAATTCTGTGGGGATACATAAGAAAAGATCAAAATATAGGAAGGGAATAAGCAAAAAGGCAGAAGTTTCTGAGAGAGGTAATATAAGGATTTGATATGTTGATGTAACAAAGGGGAATATTCAAGACTGTGAGCTTATTTAAATGTCCATGTTTAAACCTAATTTACTATAGTTCATGACCCTGTGGAAGTGAAGTCTTACCAGAATATATCCTCCAATATGTCCAAAGGTAAGGGATGAGGATTAAACACAATAAAAAGTCTTTCCTTCACAGCAGTTTCAGGGGGGGCTTTCTTTTTACATGACGGAAGCACAATATCTGTTTGAATTTGAGGCAGCTGAGACCCAGAACTTCCTCCAAATTGCTGTTGAGAAGCGCATAATGAGAAAATGACAGTGAACTGGAAGGTTGTGATTTCAGTCAGAGAGGATTTTTTAATAAAAAGAGAAGCTGCTAAAGTTTTACCCATGCTTTCTGATAGTGCCTTTGACTACCCTGGACATTTTTCTGGGTTACAACTTGGCTAACTCTCTTTAAAAGGTAACAAACGTAATGCAAGTCAAGGTGATCTTTAAAACAATTTTCTTCAGTTTCTTGATGTGTGAAGAAAGAAGAAAACAGACATCATAGCTACTTACCAAAGATGCCAGAAATTGTTGTTGACCAGGGTTATTCCACACCATTGATGCAAGCTGTGCAGCGACCATCTGGGTAGCCATTTTTCTAAGGAGGCTAAAGATGTAATGATTGATGTTACTTATACAACATTATTAGAGAACTTAAAGTATAAGCAGCACGATTACTTTATTTTTCTATGAAATAGTCACACTTGAGATGTTTAGGTATATGTTTAAAATTTTTCTTATTTTCCCTCAGGTAAATTATATACTTTCAAAACTCTGTCCTAGCCATATAATGAACACTACTTACTCTGTTCCATTGCTTCCATCATCAAGGAATGAGACACCTATCCGATTTCCGGGAGGGTACTGAAATCCATGCAGCTTGTATTTTGCATATATAGCTGACGCTACATTAAAATACTGAACCACGCCATGACCTTTAATACAGTAGAAAACATAAAGAAAACTTAAATGGAAAACTTGCTGAAAAGCAAAATTGTTAAAAAATGTTGTCCTTGCTGAACAGATCCATCATGATATCTAGTTGACAGATTTAATATTTCCCATTTTACTGATACTTACAAAAGCAAAGACTAATTGGTTGCAAATAGCTTCATCCTGCCAGTCTGCTTACATGAAGTTTACTATGCCTTTTCACCAATAAGGTTTATAGTATTCTTCCTCAGGTAAGAAGAAAAGGATAAACACTCACTAGGAATAACCAATTTGAAAAAGGTAGTTATCCCTCTATGTTGATCTGAAGGCTGATGATAGAGCTGTGGGGGTACATAGTGATGTTTATGTTAAAAAAAAAAGAAAAAAATCAATTCAATATTTTAGAAAATACAAAGAAGAAAGCAGAAGAATGCCCAGAAGGGGGAACTAGAGAAGCAGGATGATTTTGTTACTCTTATGCTAAATTTAATACACACTGAAAATTGTATGGAAGAAAAACTGTTTTATAAACTCTTATTTTTCTGTTCTTTGTACACTGAAATTTCATATTTGTTGATCATGTTAAGCTCACAATAAAAAGGAAGTTAAAAAAAGAAAGTTAACAGTTAAATGAGCTAATAACTTCAGTAGTTTGCAGATCTGGATACTATGATCAAGTCAGATTAAAACATGTCTGTACTGCAAAAAGGTTATTTAGATTAATAGATACTACTATGTCTGAGAGAGAAGAGTGCTTATTTTCTTACCAAACATTTTTAGGGAAGGAGACTTCAACCTTGTTTCCTGGGGTCTTTTTAATCTATTTAAGAATTTTTCCCAACTAATGTTCATACCTATTGCTACATCCTAAGTCTATTTCCTCTCAGTCTTTCCTCAGTGGTAAAAGAAAACTGTCTATAAATGCTTCCAGGAAACTACCTTCATTGACTGAACTAATAGTCTATCATTTACAACCATGTCTACAATCCAAACCTAATCCAAACTAGGGAAACTACAAAACATAAAAAAACCAAAACCCCAAAACTAATCATATCCCATCCCTCAAACCACTCTAAAACATATATTTTCTAGTCTCTGCCTACTAATGAGTCACTCTTTAAAATGTGTGCTATTACTATATTTGAATGCCTAAAATATTTTTAAATATTTGGCAAGGTTTGCAAAAAGTTGCACTGGATTTTTTTCCAAAAGGGTTTTTTGGTTATTTTTTTTGAGGGATAAGATGTAGAGAAGCAGAAAATAGCAAACTGTATTTCCTAAGGATCTGGAAGGATAGCAAGAATGATCAGAAAAGAGGGAATGGGGGTGGGGGGTGAGGAGGGTGAGAGAAAGACAGAGAAACAGAGAGAGAAGGGGCAGAGCTAAGATGGTGGTATAGAAGCAACAAGGTTCGGCAGCTCCCACATAGCCACCTCAAATACCCATAAAATATAGCTCTAAACAAATTTTAGGGCTCCAAAACACACACAAATACAGAAAAACATATCTCCTGCTGAAGGCAGCTCGGCAGGAAGGGCTCATTGAAGCACGCTGGGAGCCGAAACCACCCCAGCTTGAAAGCTAGGCTTGGCCCTGGGGTGGCCAGGACAAGCCGCAGGAGCCTTCAGGAGAGTGGATCAGTGGCAGCTGTGGCAGTTTCCAGAAGTACCAAGCCATAAGAAACAAGGACAAAGTGAAAGGTCAGTGGAACTCAGCTAAAATTTGGGGGAGAAAAGCGGTCTGGCTGAACTGCCTCCAGGACAAGAAAGCGGCAGAAGCAGCGGCCCTGCAGCTGCCTCCATGTGGCTGCTTCAGAGCTCCCGGCCTGCAGACTGCAGGGGGGCCAAGCAATCATTCAGACGCTAAGTGCTCTTGCCTTAACTGGCCTGGATTGGGATTGTGGTCTTGGGGTGCGTTTTCAGTGAGCCAAAACTGGTGGGGGCTGCAGCGGTCTCCCAATAGCTCCAGCAGCTGTGAAAATGCCAGTGATTTGGGACAGAGCTTTCCCCTCTGGAAGCAGAGTTCCACAGAGCTAAAAAATCAAGTAATTGACTAGCAACACAAGCAGGCAAAGGAAGCAAAGTAAGAACAGCAACCGAACTTTAGATTCCTTCTTTGGGGACAAAAAGGATCAAAGCATGGAATGGGAGGAAGACAACACAGTCAAAACTCCCACACCAAAAGCTTCCAAGAAACATGAAGACTGTCTATAAGCCACAGAGCAGTTTAAGAAGGATTTTGAAAACCAAATAAGAGAAGTGGAAGAAAAATTGGGTAGAGAAATGAGAATGATGCAAGAAAATCATGAAAAGAGAGTCAACAACCTAACTGAAGAAAATAACACCTTAAAAACCAGATTAACTCAAATGGCAAAAGAGGCCCAAAAAACCAATGAAGAGAAGAATGCCTTAAATAGTC
>CM053582.1:292896970-292920979 GCA_028627135.1 Pseudochirops cupreus | reverse complement strand
GTAAAGTCTAAGGACATGACTCTGATGACCATATCTTCTTTTAGTAAAATGTTGCACTTGTACATTAGTAACAAGGTACGCATTCACAGTACGCTCAGAGGCACACTCCAGTGTCCCAGGACAGAAATGGATTTACTTTAGCATTGCTCCAATTGTTTACCCTCTTCTTTTCCTCTGGCCCTTGCTGCTTACTTCCACGAAAGACTCACTGAGAATAGCTATTCAAACTGAGTAGGCAAATTGAAAGGACAGAACATGTTTACATTCTTTAATGCATCAGTTCAGTCCATTCCAAACAAAAGCATCTATTAAGCACTTAATATCTACATGCATGTATCAACATGATAATACTATTGTGCCTCATTGAATATATTTGGGATAACTGAAGATTGTGCATTTAAGCTTTTTCTGTTATCTCAATAGAAAATTTTTTTATGTGCTTCCTTGATTTCTTAAGTAGTATATATACTGAACACAAAATTAATCTTTTCTGAATGTCTCTAGGTTAGCCATTATGACCATCAATTACTGTATTGGCTTACAGCTGTGTTCTGCTCTGAAGCTATTGAGAGAAAAAAAAAAGAAGCTATTGAGATGTGAGCTAGTCTTCCTAGACTAAAATGGCTCTTAACTAGTATCTTTTTTGAACTCTGTGGTCTGGTTTGTTTTTTTTTTTTTAAATAATTTTTTACTTAGATCTCATTTCTGGGTTTTACCTAATTTTTTTTCCTACTGCTACTTATAGGACACCTGTATCTTTCTGAAGTTTGCCGTATTCTGGGAAACTAGATAACCAAGTTTGTTTGTGGTTTTTTTGTAGTATATTATCTAAAATATGAACAAATATTTTATGTGAGAGTAGGAGTGACCTTTTTAGCAACAAAATATGTGAGCTTTGTTGTATATAGAGATGTAAATAGCTTGGACTTTGGAAAATGCTACACTGAGCGTGACTTTTAGGATTTTAGATAGGATTTGGAACTGGAAGGAACTTTTGAAGATCATCAGATTCAACACCCTTATTTTATAGATGAGGAAACAGAACAGAGAGATGTTTGCTTTTATATATTTATATTGGTGCCCTATGGACTCGTTGGTTGGCACAGTGGCAGAGTTTACTTGTCACTATCTCCATTTTCTCTCCCCTTTAGAAAATGTTTTTTTTGATACTTTTTGTTTTTACGTGTTAGTCATTTTACTTAATCACCAACCCCTACCTTCTGAACTCTGCTCTGTGAAAAGGATAACAAATCATAGATTTATAGAGATAGAAAGGAGGGCTTTCAAAGGCCAGTATCTAGTTCAATCCCCTCATTTTTATTGAGGAGGAATTGTGGCCAATAGAGATTAAGTGACTTGCCAAAGTAGCAGGTGAATGAGGCAGGATTTGAACCCAATTCTTCCTAACTTCAAGGCCAACATTCTAACCACTTTTCAGTCATATCTGACCCATTTGGAGTTTTGGTAAAAATATTGGAGTTGTTTGCCATTTCCTTCTCCAGCTCATTTTACAGATGAGGAACTGAGGCAAATAGGGTTAAGTGACTTACCCAGGATCCCTCAGCTAGTGTCTGCGGCCAGATTTGACCCCAGGAAGCCTGACACTGTATCCACTGCCTTACCTACCTGCCCAAGTTCCAGCCGCTATAGCAGCATTAAGCAAAATCAGACATAGAGACTTGAATCTGGTGCCTCTTCACTTCTCTCTTGAAAAGAACCTTCCCTGGTGCTGGTGTGATTTATAAGGTACAAAGTGTAGCATCTACAACTCTTTCATGTGGTAGTACCAGGCATCAGTGAGATGAGATACCATTTTCCTGAAGATTTAGGGGTGAGATTGGGGGTGTTTGTTCTTTTTGTTAATTAGTGTCTGTCTGGCCCTTGGGGGGGGGGGCGGGGAAAGTTCTGACAGTTTAGTGCTTCAGTAGCTAAGCTTACCAAGATTTGAACTTCTTTCATTTTTTACATATTGATGCTTTTTTTTTTTTTTGCTGGACACTTGAAAGATCTGAACTGTATTCTGATTTAATAGTCACAGAGCAGTCAGGAATAGGCAAACTGCCTGTAGATTAAGAGTGAATTTGAAGAACATCCAGGGAACACAGTGACCTCAACTTTCTCATTTGGAATGCACACGGGTGGGAGTTGGGGGCAGAGGGAAACTGGGCTTCACTTCGGCAGTTTTTCCTCCTGGCCTGAGATCTAATAGCTGTGTACCCTGGAGGTGCTCCATAAATATTAATTGAATGAATATGTTAGGAATCTGGCTTGAGAGAAAGAAAGGGGGGTATTCTTAGTCTTTTATTTGGGATTTTAGATCCTACAGCCTCTGTTCACTTCCTCTCTATTATTTACTTGCTGCTAAACCAGGACTGGGGAAAGTCCCCCAAACTCCTGGAGTGGATTCACCAGAGATTAATGTTGTATAGTCTCAGCTGGGTCCTCATTGCAAAACGATGGTCTTTTTTTTGGTTCGCTCTTACACTTCTCAACAAGGCTCTTCCAACCTTCCTTTCTCTCCTTAAGTCTCCTACACCACCCCCTCCTTGCTTCCTTTCAGCAGAAGACTTTGCCACCTTATGGAGAAAATAAGCCATTCACCACCTTGAATTCCCTCTTTCCCCCATTCTACATTTCAAAACTCCTTCCCATTATCAGCTATTCTCTCTTTTACACATGAAGAGGTGGCTGTTTGCTTTACGAAGGCCAACACTTTTTTTACATGTATCACATGTAAAATATCCCATCCCCTTCTGTGTCCTCTGGCATTCCCCTCCCTGTCATATTCCTAAATCTTTTCCTAGCTATTTACTCTTTCTCTGCTGCCTATAAAAATGCTCCAGCCTCTACTTCCCTTAAAGACTTTCACTTGTTTTTCTGATTCTGTGAGACTATCTATAGAGTGTTTACTAAAACTTTAAACTGCACCAAGACTTCTGGAACACCCTGTAGGTATATCTTCTGTTTTGCAACAAACTAGAAAAAGCTGTTTATGCTTCTTGCTTCCTTTTCCTCTCCTGTCACTCCTCAGTCTCTTGCAGTCTGGCTTCTAACCTCAGCACTCAACTGAAAATACTCTCAAAGCTTACCAGGGATCTCTTAATTTTTTCATCTGATGACCTTTTTTTTCCATCTTCATCCTTCTTTACCTCTCTGCAACTTTTGACACTGCTGAACCCTCCCTTCTTTCTTCATATTCTTGTGCTTTTTGTAACACTTCTCTTGGTTTCTCCTTCTACCTGTTTGCCTGTTCCTTCTTAGTCTTCTTTGTTTGCTCATCATGATTTTTTATCTCCTAGCCGTGAATGTCCTCTAAGGCTTTTCTCCAGGTTGGTTTTTCTTTTTCCTCTTTGGAACTATCATCAATTCCCCTGGGTTCACTTATCAGTGGCTCCTTATGACCTCTAGAATCCAATACAATCCCTTCTGTTAGGCATCTAAAGCCTTTCACAGCCTGGCCTCAATCTAGTTTTCTTGCCTTCTTAGATATTACTCTCCATACATACATACATACATACGTACATATACACATACATACATATACATATACACATATATGAACTTTCTGGTCTGTTTATGCATCTAGGTATTTATTTCTTCCTAGGGTTCTTGAGGGCAAGAATTGTTTCACTTTTGTGTCTCTAAAGACCAATGTAGTGAGTGTATGACACAAATTTTTGACCATGCTGTGATTTAATTTTTTTAAACTGGTCCTGTGTTTCATCAGTGTTAGGAGGGAGCTTCCTTTCCCATAGGTGACTTAATTGTCTTAAAGTGTTTCTTGGGACTCTGAGAGGCCAGGTGAGTTGTTCAAGACCATAAAATCAGTATGTGTCAGAGATTGGACTTGAATGCAGGTCTTCTTGACTCAGAGGCCAGCTCACTGTCCACTACACAGCAATGTCCCCTGCCTCTCATATCTTAGTACTTAATGTATTTGAGTGAATGAATAAAAGAATATCCTAACCATGCTGGATTTTAGGAGTGGACATGTCACTAGAGGGTATGCTGTGAGAAAAAGCATATTGTTCATATAGATGTATCAGTAAGCAACAGACTTGGAAACTGTTAGTAAAAAAAATTTACCAACATGTAGTCTTGCACTCATCCTGAGACTTCATAGAAATCTTTTCAACCTAGGGAAAGGGGAAATGGGTGGATATACCTAAGCAAAATTGGATCGTGTGAAATATAATTGGTAAAACTGTGTCAGCAGCCAAAAAAAATTGATTGATTTAAAACCAAATAATTGCCAGCAGTATCTTTCCAAGGTGAAAATGCTTCTCCCCTCCCTGCCCCCCACTAACATTCTTCTATTTGTGCTCCCTCTAGGTTGGCAACCTCGGTGGTTTGTTTTAGATAATGGGATATTATCCTATTATGATTCACAGGATGATGTGTGCAAAGGGAGCAAAGGAAGCATAAAGATGGCAGTTTGTGAAATTAAAGGTAAGAGAACAGTTGAAATTAGAAGAAAATTTAAGACAACAAGTAGAGGAAGAATTGGGCTTCTATATATACAAAAAAGTTGAGAAAACCATCCAGTTCATATGGCATTTAAGGAGTATTCTTGTACCTGTTTTTTCCCTAGCAAAAAAGGCTTTCTTAAACATGTTTTTTGTTGCTTCTCCACTTACCTAGAATGAAAATTCAAAATGCATGGTATAATCTTTCCAATAAAGTTGGTTGCCTTGTCAGAGGAGGACTCTATAAAGTAACATTTTTATATCCGCTCAGATTCTGTAAGTTGTCTTTCATTGCCAAAAGACATCTTAAAAGTTCAGAAACTGAGCTCTAAGAGATGGGTGATTTCCCTTATTAATGTTTTGAAGTAGTCTGTTAGCTAGAGTCTGAGCACCTGTTTGGAATGCAGTAATAAAAACTTTTTTGAATGGTGCATGTTCTGGAGGAGAGATGACATATGTGATTGTCCTGAGGAAAAAAAAAATATGGATTATTCACTTCATTTCGATGTGTAGAAGTGGAAAAGTTGAGATCAGGTAAGTGATTGGATTCTTGTTGGAAAAGTGAGAAAGAAAAACTAGACCAGCCAGAGGTTCACATTATAGGTGATGCTGGGATGCTTTGATGGATATGTAATCTCTTAGATGGGGTCTTCTTTCCAGTGGTGCAGATTGCATCTCATCTATGCCCTTGTTGTCACTGTAATGCATTCTTTTCCTTGTTCTTCCTCAAGTCTTCCCAAGAGAGTCCACCCAGCACATGGAACCTTCCTGTAAATTTATAGAGGCAATTAAATGGCCAGACTGATAAGAGTGTTCAACTTAGATTAGGGAAGACTTGGGTGCAGATCCCACTTCAGACCCTTACTAGACTTCTGACCTTTCATAAGTCACTTATCCTTATGAGCTTTAGTTTCCTTATATGTAAAAAGAGAGGTTTGGATTTGATGACCTGTCAGCCTCCTTCCAGCTCTAGATCTTTGATCTTGTGATCTCTTGACATAGTGGATACCAGTGTGAATGGAGGTCTTTCTTTTAGTTATCCCTTACTCTCATGTGACCACCCCACCTCCTGCAGTCACAGATTTCTCTGATGTTGCTCTCTTTTATGTAATCCATGGTTAGTGGTCTACTATATCCTCCTACACACACTTATATTATAGAGGAGGAAACCAAAGCACAGATGAAGGTGTCCGTGAGTTGCTCTTGATCACACAGGTAGCAAGTTTCAGAGCAGAATGGACCATGTCATGTGATTGGTAGCAGGGGCTGGGTAAGAGGAAGAAATAAGAAAGGAAACAAGCATTTATTAAACACCTGCTAGTATGTGCCAGGCACTGTGCTAAATGCTTTACAAATTTTATTGTATTGGATACTCACAACAACCCCAGGAGGTAGGTACTCTTAGTGCCACCGTTTTAACAGGTGAGGAAACTGAGGCAGACAGAGGTTATATGACTTGCCCAGTTAGTACATGTCCGAGGACAGATTTGAACTCAGATCTTCCTGATAGAAGAAAACTAAGGCTGTATTCACTTAACTACCTAAACATCTCAGGTAATTAAAAAGTAACTAATAAAAAGCTTGGGGTGAGTATCCTTAAACACTTGCCTGATCTGTCTACTCTGTGATTGGGTAAGTATATCCAGAGTGTATTCATAGCAGTGATTACGGAGGTGTTGGAGAAAAATAGATTGTTTGATGTGCAGAAGTAGTGGGGGGATAGGTGAAGGGAAGAAAGGAAGAGCAGGTTCTTGCATGCACCAAATTTAATCCTTCGAAAGGGTGGTATCTAAAATTATAAGGTAAAGTATAGTAGCAGAGTGCTTTTCATTACATGGATTTGTATAGAACATCGTAAATTTGGAGCTAGAACTAGGGACCGTGGGGGTTGGTCAGTATAATTCCCTCATTTTACAGATGAAGAAACCGAGGCCCACAGAGTTAAATGACTTGTCCAAGTCCCACTTGGACAGGTTAAGTAGCAGAGTTGAAATTCAAACCCTCTTGACTAGAGTCAAGCACTTTCTCTACTACACAGTGATTACAAGCATGCCTTGTTTAATTGCGCTTCATAGATACTGCATTTTTTTTTTACAAATTGAAAGTTTGTGGCAACCGTGCATCGAGCAAGTCTATTGGTGCCATCTTTTCAACAGCATGTGTTCACATTGTGTCCTTTGTGTCACAAACAGTTCCAAAGAGGTAAAAGCTTCTTACCATTGAGGATACTCAAAAAATTATACTATGAGGGTATCTTCAAAAGAAGCATTCCAAAAAGAATTCCTTCTCGCTGGAGGTGTACATTCTACTTTTCATCTTATAAAAAAAACCTTACTAAATAATCTTACTTTTAAAAAATCTCCATTCCCTTAATTGTGCTGTGTACTGGGAAGTCAATATGGAATATAACTGTTAGCCTATGAGACAGGAGCACCATCAATGTATATGTGGACTTCTCTTGGAATTTTAGGGAATAGAATTGAATTTTAAGCTCATGATTGAAACTCTAGAAGCCAGAATGTACCCTGAGGATCCTTAGTTTCATCATAATGGCACTCACACTTTCTGTTCCTCATCTAGGATACCCTATCTCTGTCTCTGCCCCCACTGCCACCAGGGCCTGGGATACACTCTTCCCTTGCCTTGACCTCCTGAAGCTGCTAACAGCCTTCAGAGATCAGTTCAGGTGCCACCTTCTACATTAGGACTTTTCTAATCTCTAGGCTGGTGCCTCTCCCTCTGCCCCCCTTCATATTACCTAGTGCCTATTTTGCATATGTTTTCTGTTTACATATGTGTTGAATCAAATCTGCAGGCTCTTATTAAGAGCTTACTATGTGCCAGACCCTGTGCCAGCTGTTGTGGTTTCAAAGAAAAGAGAAAAACAGCCCATGCTCTCAAAGAGTTCATGGTTTAATGGGGGAGAAACTTTGCAAACAAAACTATGTACAAGCAAGATAGGTACGGCATAAATTTGGCCATAATCTCAGGGGAAGCTGTAGTATTTATGGGAATTAAGAAAGGCTTTTTGCAGAAGGTGAGATTTTTGAGTCAGGATTTAGATTCAGGAAGACTGGGTTCAAATCCTGCCTCAGACACTCGCCGATCCTAGTCAAGTCATTTAATTTCTTGTTGTCTCAGTTTCTTCATCTGTGAAATGGGGATAATGATAGCACCCACCTCCCAGGGTTGTTGTGAAGCTCTGATTAGTTAATATATGTAAAGTGCTTTGCAGCCTTAACACTATATCAGTGCTGGGTGTATATCATCATCATCATCATCATTCTAGCTTGGATCTGAGGGATGTCCTGGAGACAGAGATGAGGAGGGACAGAATTTCAGGCCTGGAGGACAGCCAGTATGTATACATGTTATTTCCCTGATAGAATGTCAACTCTTTGAGGGCAGAGACCGTTTTGTTGTTGTATCCCTAGTGCTTGACACATAGGAGGCCCTTAATAAATGCTTATTGATCCATGGTTGTGACTGACCTTCTTTAAGAATGATAAAGTCATATTTATTCTGGAGTCACTACAATAGATACAGTCATAACAAGGCAGGTCAAGTCTGCCCTCCCCCCTCTCCCATCCAGCCATTTTAAAAAATTTAATTTAATTTAATTTAATTTAAATTTTCTCTCAATGACTTGTTTATTTACTTTTAGTTTACAAGATTCAGTTCCACAATCCCTTGAGTTTCAGATTTTCTCCCCTTCTTCCCCCCACCCCCCCACCCTCCGCCATGGTGGCGTGCAGTCATGTGTAGGATCTGCAAATACTTTCACATTGTGCGATCGTCTGGTTGTATAGAAGGGTTGTAACCCCCCAGCCATTTCTAACCCTTTGGATTCATTCTTCTTTCTTCTTTCTCACAGTATATATTCCACCTATGATTTTGAATAATGGTTTCATGAGTTATAGTTTTCTTTCTTAAAAATATATGTTTAGTGATTTGTAGGCAGAACGTGTTTTGTTTTTTGTTAGTTTTTGTACTTGACTCTGAAGTTAATGCAATGCTGAGCACACAGCAGAGAAGAAATACTTGCTGCCTAAATAGCATATGAGACACAGCATCAGTTTTCCAGTTAAGGTATTAAAGCTGTTCTTGTGCCATGACCCCGGGAAGGATTCCAGGAAAGGCCGTATGGCCTAGGGGAAAGGACATTGAGTTTGGAGTTAGGCAACTCCTGGGCTTGAATCTCATTTATGATGCTTAGAATCACAGATTTAGCACTCAGAGACAAAGATCACTTAATCCAAACATTCTTATTTTATGGAAGAGGAAACTGAGATAAAATGAATTCCCCAGGGTCATATGAGTTGTAAGTGGCAGAGTCAGGATTTGAACCCAAATCTTTTGATTCCACTTGACCTTTCTGACTCCATTACCTATAATATGGGGATAATAAAAATGGTAGCATTTATTTGCTGATAGATGGTGAGACCATCTAAATTCTTCTGTTTGTGACTGACTTTGTGCTGATTACATCAAGCCCTGGAATATTGTAAAGTTTCCTAAATGAAATGAAAAGTCATTCAGAAGAATATAGCCTAACTATCCAGATAAGAGAAACCAAGTGGATGTTGAATGCCCACTGTCAGGGCTATGATAGGCAGTTAGATGGACAACTCAGAGCTGATCCCACCCATATCTATATCTTTGGACAGCTCCCGTAGCTATCTATGGTCAGTTGGGCCCAGAATTGAATAGGAAGAAAAGATGGGGAGCTGTATTGCACTTGGGGATCTGCGTATTGGTTTCAGTGATGCCAGGTTTCCACTTGAATCAAATCTTTGCCTTTTCACATCAAGGTTTTGGGTGATATTATATATCTATGACTCTTGGAATGGCATAATCTCTGAGGCATCAAAGTTACAATCAGTAAGCATTTATTAAGCACCTATGTGCCAGGCACTGTGCTAAACTCTAGGGAAACAAATACAGAAAGGAAAGGCAGTGCCTGCCCTCAAGGAACTCACAATCTAAGGGGAGTAAGACACTACACAAAAGGAGGCTGAAGAACATGGTGGAGCAATCCAAAGGAGTTATAGTTATAGTATAGCAGCTGGGTGGGGAATGAAGAAGTGTCTGTCCTGGGCCCTCCATATGTGAAGGTTTGGGAGCTCAGCACTCTGCCTTCCAGTCAGAGGAGCAGAGGGTACTGATTCTGTGTGAGTATCAGCGCTAACTTGATATTGCAGAATGGTGAGTTTCCCAGTGATGAGTCTCCAGGGGACATGATGGAGAAGGCAGAGGAGTACAGCTGGTAGAAAATGAGAAGATGACTGCCAGAGGGCAGTGGAAAGATACATTCTGGGTGTAAATAGGCTGCAGCACAATAAGAATGACAAATTGCATGCTTGAAGCATTGTGTGAAAGGTATCATCCAAGGGATGTGTGCAAAGGGAGGTGGGCCTCTCTTATCCTGACAAGCAGGGTCACCACTCATCATGACAAGGAGGGTCTACTGACAGCGTGTTAACCCATGTGGTGTGAATAGGTGGGGCTCCAGCATGTTGATTGGACCCTTTGGAAGATGTGGACAAGAGCTCCATTGGACAAGAAGGCATGATAAGTGGAACGAGAACTGACTGGAGTCAGAGGATGTGGGTTCAAATGTTGCCTCAGATGCTTAGTACCTAGATGACCTTGGGAAGTCATTTTTCATCTCTGGGCTTCAGTTTCCTCATTTGTAATTTGAAGTAATTGGCTTTTGAGATCCTTTCCAGCTATAGATCTGTGATCCTGAGGGGTCCCTATCATTCCCACATGGGTTGGATCCTGCATCATTGAGGGCAGCATCTTATCCCTCTCACCTTCAGAGAGATCAGAGATCCATTAAACCAGCTGAGCTGTGGGAAGACCAAATGAGATGATAACACAGGCAAAACACTTGCCAAACCTAACAACACGATATAAATGACTTTTATTATTGTTGTGCGCTAATCCTTAGGGCCAGATCTAAAAAATGAGTAAATGAAGCCAAAGGGGCTAGAGGGAAGAAGGAGTGGTTCAGGATAGGCTAAGAAGACCTCTTCCTCATTCTCCATTTTCCTCTTGGTTCGTCCTTCTAAGTAGTTCTCTTCTGTTCTCACCTCAGGTTGCCCAGCCTGGCCCTAGTCCAGGCTGGCTGAAGGGTGGCCAGGTGTGGTGGGGAGATTTCCTCAGTACTTCCCCCTTGTTCTCTTATAAGAGCTTTGTGCCACCTGAATCAGTTTGTTCCCAGAGGCACGAATGTATTCTCATTTATTTCAGCTCCCAATGTTTCTTGTTCTCACTCACAGTCCACCCGGCAGACAATACAAGAATGGAATTAATCATTCCAGGAGAGCAGCATTTCTACATGAAAGCTGTGAATGCCGCCGAGAGGCAGAGGTGGCTAGTCGCTCTGGGCAGTGCGAAAGCTTGTTTGACTGACACTAGAGCAAAAAAGGAAAAAGGTATCAAAAGATAAATACGGCTTTTGTCTATTTATCTCTTTGTCTGTGTCTGTCTATTCCCCCATGTCCCCAAGAGAAATGAGTCTTGTGGCCTGGTGGTGGCTAGGTTCTTGCAGGCAGGGTTTACCAGCCAGGGTGGGGGGAGGTTACCACTGGAAGGTTCTGCTAAGTTAGAAAAGTTTCAAATGTTATCTCAGGGGCAAACTCCCAGCCTAGATCAGTGCTGAGAGGGCCACTGCCTGAAGGCTGCCTTCCACAGGGATGAATTTTTATTTTGGCCATGGCAGTTCATGAAAACTGTTTGCCAGGGTATGGAGGGAATCCCTGTAGTTAGAAGGAACATCCCCCCACCAATGAAATCCCATATTCTTGAAGTCTTAAAAGTCCATTTGTAAGTTATTTCTTAAAACTCTGGTAAGGAGACAGCCAAAGGATAAATTATTAATGGCTTTTGGAAATGGGAAAGGACTAATTAATTCTACAGAGATTGGTGACTAGTCACTGTTCTCTGTTTTCACTGAGGATAGAACATGAGGAAATGGGCTTGAATTTCATCATGAGGGATTTAGGTTAGATCAGATGGGCAGATTCCACAAAACCTGTTCTCATCATCTCTGCTGAGGGCTGCTGCCAGAGAAGGGAAGTCCAACCTGCAGCTGCTCCTGGCTCCCTCTCCTTGATTTTGGCCCCTCCCAGTAATTCTGTAGCAGCACCATCCAGTTTGACTGGATGCATGCCTCCCATATTTCCCCAACATTCTCTCCTTATATTCTGATTCTGGTTTAGGGGGTATGAGTAGGTGAGTAAGCAGAGGTTGTAAGTGGGTGATGGGCTTGCAGGGCCCTGTCGAAATGAAGGAGACTATTGAATGTGGAAGTTGTGAGGTCTTCAGTGGGTTTCTGAGAGTGCCATTGTAAATTATCTCAGGGGACATATCCACCATTCTCGTAGTTCGTTCTCCTGCCTTTTGAAGGTACTTTGCCTAAATTGTGTATTCCAGATCGTTAGGTGGTTATCTGTTTTGTATTTAAAGATCATCAGGGAATAATTCCCCTCTGTACCCTATTTCTAGCATCGCAAAATCCTTTTGCTATAGTATTCATGCCTAGTGTCATTTTTATGTATCATTCTGTTTCCTAAAGAATATTAGCAAGAATGTTAAAATGGTTCAGGTTAATGTTGTATGCCTTTTTCTTTCAGAAATAAGTGAAACCAATGAATCTCTGAAAACCAAAATGTCTGAACTTCGCCTCTACTGTGACCTCTTAATGCAGCAAGTTCATACCATACAAGAATTCGTCCATCATGATGACAGTCATTCATCCCCCAGTGTAGAGGTATTAAGTGTAATGTTATATGCAGGTCTGATCAAATTTGGAGTCACCTTGTGGGTGAGATGCTTCCAATAGGAAATTCTGGGTCAAATCTACAGCAGAGTAGCAGGGCATCTATATAGGCATCTAATCCCATGCTTCTCATCCCCACTGGGTACTCATTCCTCATTGAGAATCCTTTTTAATTAAGTTAAAAAAATCATGCATATTCCCCACATGGTGGTAACTGCATTCACATTGCATAGTTCGTTGGAGCTAAATGGAAAGCAGAATGACAAGGCTTGGTATGTTGATATCATACGATAACAGGTTGGCACCATTGTTTTAGACTTTACTTCCATAGCCAAAGCAAAGCAGGATCCATGGGGTGACATGTTTCTGTGGTGAAGGCAGATCTGTCCACATAGACCATCTGATAATTTGGGTAAAAAATATTTTTCTGTGTGGCTTCTGAGAATATTCCTGAAAATGACTAATATGCATTTACATTTCCCCCTCACAATATTGTTAGAAAAGTGTCAGAATTTAGATATTGTAGGGTCTGCCTACTAAATAGATAACACATTTATTATTTCTGTTAATTAGCACATGCTAATTATGTGCTAATGATGTGACTAATACTGGGATCCACATACTATTCTCTAAGTAGAAGGATGTGGGGGGAGTGGCTTTTGTTTACCTCTGTATTTGTTTTAAGTAGGAGTGGAAAAAGCAAAGATTAAAAAAAAGGAAAGTTTTGTCTTTTTTTTCCAACTCAGTTCAATTAAAAATATTATTAAGCACCTGTTAGGTTTAAGGCTCAAGAGATGAAGGAGTTTGGTTGTTTGCTTATTTTGTTTATTTGGCTTGGTAGGCCCAAGTGGCTTTCCAAGCCATTGCATGTAACAACCTCAGAACCAATTTGTCAATAAAGATTCGTTGTCAAAATTGAATTGAGATTTTTTTGATTGTGTGCAGTAGGAATTAGAAAATTATTTTTGTCTGTATCAGTTTTATGTAGAAGTATGGAAATTATTTCCTACTGCTTTTTCAGATCACCACTATCTAGACAGGAAGAGCATGTTTTTAAAATTTGTGAATTTAGTTTCATTCATATATTATTTATTCAAGAAGAGACAGCTATTACTTACCTATCCACAGGTTGCTGCAATTTTCTGACACCCTGTACTTGGAAGTAAAATGTTCCCTCAAAGCAGTTTTTTAAATGTATTAATTGAAGGTAATGTTTTCCTCCTCGATTGTAACGTTGCCCCTTTGAACAAGATTCATTTATGTGTCTGTGACTTTACTGACTTTGACCTTTGTGTGTCTGTTGATTTTTTTTTCAGAATATGAACGAAGCTTCATCTCTGCTTAGTGCCACATGTAACACATTCATCACCACACTCGAAGAATGTGTGAAGATAGCAAATGCCAAGTTTAAACCAGAGATGTTTCAGTTGCCTCATCCTGATCCTTTAGTTTCTCCTGTGTCACCTTCACCTGTTCAAATGGTTGGAGCATTTTTCCCCCAATGGGATTATTTCACCGTTTAGAGTTAGAGGAGTGAAAACAAGTCAGTTTTCTTGGCATAGTTTAATGTCATGTGCACAAGTTCTATATTCTGCATAAGTACACTGGGAAAGAAATGAAAAAAACTTCTTGGGGGAAGTGTTAAGTGATATGAGCTTGCAGTTTGAAATTATCTAGAATCTCTGGAACAACAAGTACATTTGTTTGGCATGGTCAGTTGGTTTGTTGTCCTTTTAGGATTGATAAACTTGGTGTTGTTTGAAAGTGGGGCCCAGTAGGTAAGATAAAGTCAAAAGGGGACTTTTAATTTTGCACTAAATAGTACAAGATAATTTTCACAAAGGAAAAAAGGTTACCTTCACAATGTCCATTACTACCATTTTGAGAATCACCTGGAAAAAAAAAGAGATTTTACAAGGATTTTAACCAAAATCTATGATGTTTCAGACCAGTATATTGCATAGTTGGCTAAGTTGGAGATTTAGTCCCCAAAATGGCCCGTGTAGTGAGTTATTCTTCATTCAATCAAGAAGTATTTATTAAACACCTACTACTTGTCAGGTTTATGTTACACGTACAGTGCGGCTTTAGAAATACACTCTCTAAAATCAAATCTGTGAGCACAGTTAAAACAGTACCTTTATAGCACTAAGATTGTCTCCCTAATTTTTATCAACCCAGGGAAGTTATTTGGAGATTTTATGTGGATAGAGACTGCACCTGTGACTTCACCGGTGCATGGAACTCCCAGCTGATGAAATACTTTATACCAGGAGAGGCTACAGACAAGAGTTGCACAGAATGAGCAGGCACAGTTGGGTTGTAACATGAATCATTGGAAAGAATACCCACCCTCATAAAATCATAGCTCCCTTGGAGTATTTAATTTTTAAAAATACTTCCCAAGCAGTCTCTTTACTAAGTTGGTTTAATAAAATTAAATTAGATGATACATTTATAGTATTTACTATTTTGGACTTGTTTTGTGCATCTTTAATTTATATGTTGTTTAATTTTCCTTTTAATTTCTAGATGAAGCGTTCCATTAGCCACCCTGGTACTTACAGCTCAGAGAGGTAAAATTGTCTTTTACTTTCCCTCCTGCATACTCATTCTTGCCCCATGTTACTTATAGAGGGAAAGCCTACAGGATCGTAGGTTTAGTGTTGTGAGGGACCTTATTGTTGTATTGTTTAGTCGTTTTCAGTTGTGTCCAGCTCTTTTTAATCTCTTTTTGGGGGTTTTCTTAGCAAAGATACTAGAATAGTTTTCCATTTCCTTCTCTAGCTCATTTTTATGGATGAAGAAATAGGCACAGAGAATTAAGTGATTTGCCCAGGTTTATGCTGCTACTAAGTGTCTGAGTCCAGGTTGAACTCAGCTGTTCCTGACTCCAGGCCCAGCATTCTTATCCACTGCACAGCCCAGCTACCCTAGAAGGGATCTGAAAAGTCAACAGATATATGTAGATGAGGATATTGAGGTTGATGGAGGTGAAGTTACCCAGGAAAAGATTTTTTAAAAATTTAGAGTCCCAGGCAGGAGTCAAGCCCAATTTCAGCCTGACTTCAAAGTCTAGTGCCCTGTCCATTACATTACGCCGCTGCTTTTGATATTGATAGGATTTGGTATGTAAAATGGCAGAGAGGCCATGCCATTTATCAGCTGATGGCTTTGTACAGTTCATCAAGTGCTTGCAAGTAACCCAAGCACTGATCAGTGGGAATTTGGCTGGAGCTTCTGGTCTCTAAAGCTGAGGTGTAGCTTATTGTATTTCTTAATCTTATTAAGAGGTAAAGAAGTAATCATCATGGTGAAAAACTGCAAAATGAGAGGAAAATTCAAGGATCTTTAAAAACAAACACTAGTTTAAATTGATGTCAGCAGATTTCTTTTTAGAAGTTTAGCCTTCTTGAATAGCCTGTTATAGTTCTGGGTTTTTAAAAAATGGTCTGTGCAGCAGAGGAATGTAGGCTTTTAACATTAGTCAGGTTTTTCTAATTTGATTGCTTATAGCAACATTTATTCCTCAAAAATGTAAGTTGTTAGGTGTTCCATTCTTTTATATTTGTAACATTTTTTTGGCCTAAAATGATCTTTCTCTGGATCAGCTGTGTAAAATGAAAATTCTAAAACACATATGCTAATTAAAGCTTTATTTGTCCAGCACTGTCAAGAAATGGGTAGTTCCATATAAGTACATTTTGTACAAAACTGAAGCTTCTGCCTTTTATTATTTTGAAATAAATTTTTATTGAATTTTTGTTTTTACATCACATTTGTTTCCACCTATAGCCTTCCCTTAAACCTTTCCAGAGAACCAACTTTAAAGGAAAGAATTTTTGAAAAAAAAAAGATAAAGAAGAGAAATTCAGCAACTTAAATTAATATTTAAAAAAAATCAGCTGTTATGTGAATCTCTCACTTTTAAGTGCCAACACATCCTTTTATTTTGAACATATCTGATGGGAATTTTAATTGAATAAACATTTTGATGGGATTATTTCTAAAATCTATTTTCATTCTTTCTTACTAGGCAAAATTTATGGAACATGATTCATCTTTGATGACTTAGGGTCATTAGGAATATTAATAATCATACTTTAATAGAGTGATTCTTGAAGCTTTTGAGCTATGCAGATTTAATGTCCTGACTCTCATAGTGCAGTGGAAAGAGTGTCATAGGATTTGGAGACAGAGGGTTTGGATCCTCGTGCTCCTACTTTCTGCCTCTGTAACCTTGTGTGAATCAGTTCATCTTTCTAGGCCTCACTTTCCTCCTTTTTAAAATTGGGGTGTTGGCCGAAGGGATCTTTCGGCTCCAAGTTTAGAGGCCTCTGCTTTTATTCATGCTTTTGTCTCTACATTGGCTATCACCAGCATCTTTCAGTGATGTCTGTATGTCTAAATCTCAACACTTCCTATTCCTTCTTTACTTTTGCTTCTTATTTACTGTTTCATCTGTCTCTCTGTGTTTGGGAAATTAGACCATCAACCTTGTTCAGTCAAGAGCTTTATTTCATGTAGAATTCTGAACCAAAAGGCTGTGGTTGAAGGTTTTCAGAGGGCTACAGTGCCTTCTTTCAGAGAAAAGTTCTTGGGTTTTGTGATGGCTGTTTTCCACTCAGTTCAACTCAGAAAGCTGTTTTTGTTAGTGTGCTAATAATATGAAAAAGATTTCTCTCACATAAACAGAAATGATTTAAGACTTCAAGTCAAGTCGGGGACATTTGAATTTGTTTAATTGTAAAGTGAATTAACTTCCTTTTTTTGTAGGAGTAGTCACACTGTAAAAGAACCAGGGCCTTCACTTCACCGAATCTCCCAACGGCGCAGAAGGACCTGCTCAGACACGGACTACAATGATGTCCCCCCTGAAGACACAGATAGTAAGTTTGGAGGCAGCTGTAACTGCCTTTGGATTTTGTTGGTATTCTCATGGTGGGCCTCCCAGATTGATACTCTTACGTGAAGATACTTATTGTCATAGAACTTTGCATATACAAATATCTTTTTAAAATGAAAATATTTTCTCTTCCTGTTCCATGTTTTTTAAATTGGAGAAAGAGAAAAAGAATGAGTCATAAATGAGTCTCTGAAACTAAGCTAATGAGCATTCCAAGTCTAGAGGAAAAAGTCTCTAATGGTAGCATAAGTGAACAGGTGAGGGACTAGGCTTGTGATATTGTTGGAAACTTCCTGATGAGGAGTCTCCCTCTACCAATGCAGGTCAGCCTCTTCTCTGAGACTTATTATCTTAGTCTATCTTTATTAATTGATTGTTCACTGCTATCTTGGAAGGAGGTCTCAATTAGAGTGGTTTTCTCACTTTTATCGGTGACTTTCAAGTTTTTATCTGTGAGCTTTAAAATTTACATAGCACTTTACAAATATTGTCTCATTTGATCCCTACAACAGCCCTGGGAACTAGTGCTATTATTGTTATTATTTTACAAATGAAGAAAATAAGTGACTTGTCCAGGGATACTCAGCTAGTAAGTGTTTAAGGAAGACTTGAATTTAGGCTTTGCTGATTCTGGGTCCAGAGCTCTATCCAGTGTACTATTCAGCTTCTCTCATTCATTATGTGTCAGAGGCAGAACTTTGTGAACCCAGGACATTCTGACTCCAAGATCTATCTATTATGCCATACTGCATACCTCTTAGTTCTAATCAAACCATATAAAAAAGTATGTTTCTCCTGGTCAATTGGAAGAGCAGTCATCGTTTCCCTTTCCCAAAATTTTTAGCATATTTTGAGCCACTCACTTCCGTATTTCATCTGTAGAGTACTTGAGTGATTTCCTTAGAGCAACTTGGGAAGGTCAGCAGGACTTGTTCCAGAAAATGGTAGGTCTAGGTGGATTCACACTTGTTGGAAAGGTTACATACGTTAATGATTGTTCACTGTCATCTTGGAAGGAGGTCTCAATTAGGGTGGCTCAGAGAGCTGTGGTTGACTTTGTACTGTTTTTCACTTTTACCAGTGACTGGGATAAAGGCACTAATGGTCTGCTTATTAAATTTGCAGAATGATACAAAGATAGAAGGAATTGCCAACTTATTGATTGAAATTTAATCAGGAGAAATATAAAGTCTTATCATTGGAACACAAAAAATTAACTTCACAAACAAAATGTGGAGCAGAGGTGGTCAGGTAACATTGTCCCAAAAAGATCTTTGGGTTTTATTTGAATGCAGATTCAGTGAGTCAAAGAAGTTAGGTTGATTTTAGGTTACATTGGAGAGGCATAATATCAAAGATCAGAGATGGACTAGACCCAATTTGTAGTCTTCCTAATGAGACCACGTAGGGAATCTTGTGCTTGTTTCTGGAAGCTGTATTTTAGGAAGGACTTTGATAAACTGGATGGCAGTCAGAGGTAGGTAACCAGAATGGTTAAGAGTCTTGGTGTCATGGCATACAAAGCCCAGTGGAAGGAACTGGGTGTGTTTATCCTGAGGAATTAGGACTTCCTGGAGATATGGTAACTATTCTCAAGTATTTGAAGGACCATCGTGTGAGTGAGTAGTTAAAAATGGCCAACTTGGTTCTAGACGGCAAATTGAGAAGTAGTGGTGATAAGATACAAAGAGGCAGATTTTAGGCTTGATGTAAAACTTCTTTAACAATTAGAGCTTCCCCAGCGTGGAATGGTTTACCTTGTAAAGTAATGGGATTCGTTCACCAGTAACCTTTAAGTAAAGGTTGTATGACCGTTTCTTTGGTAATAATGGGGATGGAATTCTTAGTCAAGTGCGGATTGGACTAGGTGGCCCTGGAGATTGGACATTGGGAGGTTGAGGTGGGGGAAATAGAATTGGAGAGCAAGATGGTTCTAGCTCTAAGTTTCTGAATTCGAATTAATAAGTGAAGGAAGAAGATTTGAGAGGGTATGTGCTAAGTGGTGTGAAATTGGCTGTGCTGTGAGCGTGAAGAATGGAAGAAAGGAAAGAAGCACAATATTTGTACAGCCTCTTCAAAATAGCAGGAGGTAGGTGGTGATAGTAAAGGAGAACTCTTGGGTGAGGTAGTTCTGCCCATGCTAGTCACCGGGTTATCTGTGTGTCTGAAGTCACACAGACAATACTAGTTGTCTGGTAGCATAAAAATCAAAGCTTGTTGATTCCTACCTCTTTTTTACTGTGCTTTCTCATGTTCTTAGCTCTAAAATGAAAACATTATGTCTTTGCCATGGACATGTTTAGTAGATACACATTTGAATTTCCCCTTGCTAATGCAGGCATATCCTAATAGTTCATCTAGTCCTGTCAGCTCATGATTGGGCTTTAAGATCTTTATCAAATAGTTTGCCTTTCAAGTCTTTTAAGTTTTATCAAGCCCAAATGACTCTGCTCTTAATATTAGCCATTTAACAATAACTGGTACTAAAGTTTTATGATCCAGTTACCATATAGTATATAACCTTGGTCCGTCCAACTTATAGACATTAGTCTTTGTACCATTGCCATGAAGCTGAGTATTTTCTATCAGTTTTAATGAGTTTGGTAAGGGCACTGAAACAATGGTTCAATTCTATGAAAAGAGTCTATTGAATCATTGTATATAGTTCAGGTACTTCACTGATGGTATATAGTAATAGAATTTTGCAGGTCATAGGGTGAGAGATTCAGAGCTAAAAGGGACCTTAGATCCCACTTAGTTCAATTCCCCTCATTTACCAGATTGAGGAAACTGAGGTTGAAAGAAGTTAAGTGATTTGTATGGCTAGTAAGTGTCTGAGGAATGCCTTAAAGTTAGGTTTTCTTGACCCCAAGCCCAGCTCTCTTATCTACTGTATTTACCAGCTGCCTTCAGATGCCAGGATCAGCTCCTCACTCAGTGCAAGCATCCTTTCTTTGTCATCCCTGAAGTGAGTACCGTTCAGTTTCTTTTGGACTACTTCTAGTGCCGTCCCTGCTGTTTTTTAATACCCATTTATTTTATGTTTCTACCCTTCCAGTTGTTAGAAGAATCAGTTTGTTCCTTCTGGGACCATGTGGAACCAATAAGATATCGGTCGCCTCTTCAGGGTTTTTGGTTCACCATATTTTGCCCATTATTGTTTGAAGATTATCTTCTTTGGTGGAGAGTATGGAAACAAAGTCAAAATTAAATAGTTTCTGATTTCTCATTGTTATCTGTCGAAATTACACTGTTTCCTCCAAACAGTAGGTTTGTCCCTTCTTCGTTCTTCATCTTGATCCAAATACAACTTTTTAAAAGACTGTTTCTTTGTACTTAATGGAAACCTTAGCTCCTTCCTGACTTTAAACTTTCTGTCTCTATTTTTTGTGCCACTTTTTTTTAATACATGTCCTTTCATTTTTTTGTACATTTTTTTAAATCTAAAATTACCATGGAACTCTTTCTACAACCTTGTTGTTTTCATTCTACAGTGGCATATTTTGTGACTATAGTCAAAATTTCATTACTTCTATATCCCAGTGACCTTTGAACTGCATTCTGTTTTAGATTCTTCAATGATGAGATTATTCCTTTCCTAATTCTAAAATTTTTGAGATCCATTTTCCTGAAGTCCTGGGTATATATCAGACTCTATATAGGCCTGGCTTGAGACTTCTCTGTAGTTGAAGAGTAGCTGAAGTTCTTAGCCGTAGGCATCTACTTTAGCTAACAATTGATTAATGACTCAGTAGGTTGCAGTTAGAATGGATACACACCAGTGGACTCTCCTTAGTTACTAGAACTTCTGAGTAATCGGTAGGTAGCCACTGTCATGAGGCTTCTTTCCCAGAAGGCTTTGTACTTCTTGTGGTATATAAGTGCTTTTGCATTATGCTCTATTGGGTTCACTGGCTGTATTCATTGGGAGCATCAGTGGAAGACCTTGTTATGGGATTATAATCTAGAACACTACTAGAGACTATCTAGTTCAGCACAGCCATTTTATAGATGAGGAAACGGTGGCCCAGGGAATTTAAGTGACTTACCCACAAGGTCATACAGGAAAGTTTTGAACCCAGGTATACTGACTCCAGAGGCATTATGCTTTCCATTATGCCACACTGCCTTCCTGTAAATGGTAAGTAGTAATCTTAATTGATGGATAAAGGGTTTAAACTAATGATCTAAACTCCCTTCAAGCTCTGAGTCCTGTAATTATATGACTTGAAGTCTAGTTTTAAGTTTACCATTTTACTATATGGTCCATTTGACCTTTTTTGGACTTAAGTTTCTTCCTTTGTAAAATAGAGTTGGAATAGATGTCTGAAGTTCTTTCCAGTTCTAAAATTCTGTGATTTGACTGAGAAGTGTGCACAAAAGTTGTTTTTTTTTAAAAAATCTTTAGAATAAAAGTAACTTCATACATTTGTCTACGAGACTAAATGTCTTTTCAGTGGTCTAGAAAGAACCATTTTGGAAGCATCCAGTAATAGAAAAATGAACTTAATCTTGATCTGTATTTGAAGCTAAGTTTTAAAGTATTAATCCGTTTCTTAATAGGAACCGTTCACTGTTCAAGAAATATTCTCAATGGAGATTTGGCATCAGCAACCATTCCCGAAGAAAATAGAACCATGTCCAGAAAAAGATCTGAATTGGAAGATGTTCTTCCATCCTTCTCTTCCTGAGGAAACTGAAGTGTCCAACTTTCTCTAAGTATTGCTATGCAAAAGCTGCTGTAATTATATTGTTGTTATAGGGAGTAGTTTTTTCCCTTTACTTAGAAGGATTTCTCTGCACTTTATAGAATAATGTTAAAAAAACCCAACAATTACAAAAAAACCTTGGAAGTGTATTTTATCTTTATATAGTTTATTTGCCAGAGTATTTTCCTAATAACTTCACAATATGAATGTGCATCTCTTTCTTTGAACAAATGATGGTTTAACATTTAGGCATTTATGAGGATAAATGTAGATATTTTTTTAAAAAGTGTGAAGGGCTGACGGCATCGTCAGTTTGTATTGTCGCCTATAAACATGGAACCTTTTGCACAGGTTTCATTTTGACAGAGGTGTGAAATATTTGATTGTGCCATGGACCAACTGGTCACTTACCCCGTTAAAAATGTGTTACTGCACTGGTGGACAGTGATCACATTGTCTTCCTTGAAGAAAAGAAGGAACAACTAATAATATCTTAACATGTCTTTAGCCCCAGTGACATGACATATCAAGTATTTTTTTATAAAACCTGACTGTGCCATCCTTCAGACGTGGGAATGGCGCTGCTGAATTGTTGATACCAAACTGTCGATATGAAGTATTTAATTTTCATTTATTTATTACTTTCTGCTGCATCAGAAAGAGAGGATAGCGTTCTGATTTGTGGCCAACCAAATTTAAGATGTGCATTTGTTGTTATTTGCGCTGTACCAGAAAAAGAGGTTAATGTTGCAGTGAATTTGCTCATTTTAAAACAGAAATAAAATTCTTTTTTTTGTGGAATAAGGTTTTGTGCTTGTTTCTAAGCTCACTGAGCTGCTATTGTAAGGTGTTCAATTCTAAAAACTATTTAGGGAAGTTTTTTATTTGTGAAGTTTTTATAGAAAAAGGTCTTCTCTAATGTTACTACTTTGGAATGATACTGAATCAGTAAACAAATACTGGTTTTTGCAGTGCCTGCTCATACATACTGTTCATGTTGTCACGGTTTGCTTTGTTATCTGTTTTTTCAATTAACTTTAGGGAGACAGTTATTAACTAGGGTGTTGAACATGAAACACTTTTTTTTTGTCTTTTCGGAGGGGGGAAGGCTGGGCAATTGGAGTTAAGTGACTTTCCCAAAGTCACAGGGCTAGTAAGTGTTAAGTGTCTGAGGCTGGACTTGAACTCAGGAACTCCCGACTCCAGGGGCTGATGCTCTATTCACTGTGCCACCTTGGTGCCCCAAACACTTTTTTTTTTAAATCAAGAAAAAAATTATTGGATATTTTAAAGTTTTTCATTTACTTTACTTGAGCATCACAGGGTACATGTAAATGATGCACATCCTTTTTAAGGATCTGAGAATGGATTAGCACATTTCCCTTTAAATTTTATCTGTTACCACACATGAGGCTTTCTTATGAGTTTATGTTAGCTGTACTTACATATATTTGCAGGTCATTTGCATTTCTTTTTTGTGGTTTAAAATGGACCTCAGTAATCTATGTGTGGCAGTACCCTAACTTCAGTGCTGTTTAAAAAGTTGCCTTCTGCTCTAGTGTGTGAAGTTTGAATATCTCTCTGTGCACTTGGGAGTCCCAAAGAGCCGGCTTTCTAGTATGGAAGCCACAGTGATACCATAGGTTCTCTTTGCCTACTTACAGTGTCTCTCTTGCCAGGACAGTTTTAGTCTACAGACATTTCTTCACAAATGGTAACAGTAGATAACCCTGGTCAGTATGAGGAGGCTTATTCGTTTACCTTCTGAATATCACTTAATGACTCAAATGTGAAAACAAGTCCTCCATTAAACTAATATTGGCTTTATAATCAGTTTTTATTTTTTTATATTTTAATTAACTTGTTTATTTTTAGTTTGCATCATTCATTTCCATGAGATTTTGAGTTAAAAATTTTCTCCCCATCTTCCCCTTACCTACCAAGCCAAAATATAGCTATCCCACTGTATATCCCCTCCCCCAGTCTGCTCTCTCCTATGTCCTTCCCCTCGCCCCTCTGACTTTCCGGTAGGGCAAGATGGATCTCCCTACCCCAGTGCCTGTCTATCTTAATTCCCAGTTGCATGTAACTAATTATACATACATATACATGCATAATTATACATACATACATACATACATA
>CM053582.1:292813033-292896470 GCA_028627135.1 Pseudochirops cupreus | reverse complement strand
TTGGACAGTAATAAATAAAATCATAAAGGCTGAAGTGGTAGAGTATCTTTTGGCTTTTAAACTTTTTCTTCTTTCTCTCTCCTCTCCTCCATCACCAAATATCCCAAAAATCTTAGTACAATTTGAAGCGTAAAAAAAAAATACCCACAAACTTGAAAACTGCACTAAGACTTTTGGGACACCTGGTATTTTTAGAGGTAGGTAAATTTCTAAAAAATCTTGAACAAGCCAGCTTTTCTAGATTGTTACACTTTTCTTTCAAATAGTTATTAAAATATTTGCTGAATTCTTAAATATGCTTTTTTTTTGTTGTGATGGGGGGCTTTTTTTGGTCTCTGAAATTAGAAGTCTTTGGTGACATATAAAAAGCAGTCCTGTGTTCTCTATGTGGACTTTTCATCTGCTGTTCCCAGTGAAGCAGCATTTTGAGTAGCCCCTTGAAAAGCTTCATATTTCTTTGCATTGGAGGAATGGACTCGGTATTTTTCAGATTTTTTTTTCTCCCCCCCGCCGCTTTTTAAGGTAAAAAGTAATGTTGTTGCCCCATAGTTCACACACCACTCTTTTCGATTTTGACTTAATAGTTACTTTTGTTTCCTGTAGATTCCGTGTCAGGGCTTGCTTTGAAACCTGCCAGATTCTCTGCACTTGGTTCTAAACCATAAGATCTTAGATGTAGGACTAGAAAGGACTTTGGAAGAAAGAAGCCCCTTGCTTTAGACGTGAGAAAATCATGGCCCAGAGACATTTAAGAACGACATACCCCGGATCACAAAGCTCCTTCAGATGGGGCAGAACTATGGGTTTAGATCCTTGTTCTCTGTCTTCAAATCCACACTGCTTCCCAGGACAATATAAGTGGAGATCATGGAGATGGGTGCCAGGTAGAGTAATCTTTTGCTTTTTGAGAGATCGGGAGGGGTTAAGTCTGCAGCTCTTAGCCTGTTGGTAAAGGAACCCTTGCTTCAAATCTTTTTGTAGATGCCTAATTTGTTAATTTTTGCATGCTGTATTATCTTAAAATAGGACTTGTAAAAAAAAAGCATGTGACTCACAAAATTGAATTTCTAAGGCAAAAGGATACTAAATTATTCTTCAACAGATGCCTTGGAACCTTTAAATTATCTATAGTTTCATTTATTCATCTTGAATGTTTTCACACTTAGCATTTTGAAGATAAGTTTCCAAAAGGTACTGAAAAAAAATAGCTGTGTGATAGTCTAGTAATGTGCTGCATTGTATTAGCTATTTCCATATACAATCAATTCAGCTTCTACCATATGGACACCCTTCTTTCACCTTTATTTTGTCATAGACCATAGCCTCAGTATTATCCTGGATTTCCCTCTGCCCACATAGCCAGTCTGATGACAGATCTTGCCATTTCTAACTTCACAACATCTCTCACATCCAATGCCGCCCCCGATTTCACAGCTACCACCTTAGACCAAGTCTCTCTTAGATTTTTGCAGCAGTTGGTCTCCTCAGTGGTCTCCCTGCCTCAAATCTCTCACCATTTCAGTCTACCCTACACACTGTTGGCAAAGTAATTTTCCTTAAGCATCATTCTGACCATGTGATTCCTCTACTCAATGGACTTTCCCTGTTGATTCTAGGAAAAGACAGAAACTTTTCTGTTTAGCTTTTAAAGCACTATACAACCTAATCTTGCTTTTTTTCTTCCCAATATCATTGGACATTACTGCCCCTCACAGTTTCTAATGTAGCCCTACTCTCTGTTCTTCACACACAGCATTCCACCTGCTCTCTCTGTGTGCCTTTGCAATGACTGTGCTCTGTGCTTGGACTACAGTTCATTTTTTCCCCATCCTTTAGTGTAGCTCTGGCACAGACTTTTAACTGTGGATGTCCTTCAGGGGATGTCCTGGGCCCTCTTCTTTTTCCTCTATACTTCACTTGGTGATTTCATCATCTTCCATGATTTTAATTACCATCTTTATTCTGGTACTTTATTAACCTACCTGTGCTGCCCCAGTCTCTCTGCTGACCCCCTATTTCATATCTCCAGCTGCCTTTCAAATGTTTCAGGCCGGGTGACCAGTAGACATCCTAAACTCAATCTGTCCAAAACAGAACTTGTCTTCATCCCCCATATCCAAGCTGTTGTCGAGGTCTGTCAGATTCACCTTTGCGACATCTCTCGAATACACCCCCTTCTCTTCTCTGCCACTGCCAGCACCTGGATGCAGGCCCTTATCATTTCACACCTGGACTGTTACATTAGCCTGCTGCTGGATCTGCCTGTCTCAAGTCTGTCCTCACTCCAGTCCGCCTTCCATTCGGCCACTGGAGTGATTTTCCTAAAGTTCAGGTCCGACTGTGTCACCTCGTACTCACTAAACTCCCGTGGCCTCCTGTCATCTCCAGGAGCAAATGTAAAATCCTCTTTGGCATTTATTCATAACCCAGCCCCATCCTGTCTTGCCAGACTTCTTAAACCTTACTCCCTGTCATATGCTCTTCTGTCCAGTGAAACTGGCCACTTGGCTATTCCATGAACAAGACACTCCATCTCTTGGTTCCAGCTATTTTCTCTGGCTGTCCCCCATGCCATCTGTCTCTCCTCTGCTCTGACTACTGATCTTCCTGACTTTCTTTTAAGCTCCAGCTAAAATCCTGCCTTCTGTAAGAAGCCCAACTCCTCTTAATTCTAGTTACTTCCCTCTGTCATTTGTTGGCTGTTTCTCTTGTATGTGGCTTGCTCTGTGTGTGTGTATATGTGTGTGTGTGTGTGTGTGTGTGTGTGTGTGTGTGTGTGTCTGTGTCTGTGTTGTTTCCTCCATTAGACTGTCAGGTTCTTGAGAGCAGGGACTGTCTTTTGCCTCTTCTGTATCCCCAGCACTTAAAAGCCTGCCTGGCATATAGTCATATAGGCATATAGTTTGATAAGTGTTCACTGATTGATTATTGATTAATTGATCCAAATGGCTGCCCAAGTCAGTTCTCACGGGGTAGAATTTGCTTGGTATCTGCCAAAGCATGATTTTCTTAAACTCAAAACTTTGTTGACTCTTTTGACTAATGAAAATTGACCTAAAGTTTAAAAATGTTACCATGGATATTCCAAAAGAGGAGTTACTATTATTTTTCTATGAATACTTTAATGCATATTTTAGGGATGTGTGTGTGTGGGTGTGTGTGTGTTAGCTAACATGATTAATGGTAGCATTTACCTACCTTCAAAAATCAGAATTGATGGGGGAAATAAAGTCAGGTTAATTGCTGAAGATAAAACTAATGAACTAAAGAGCAGTTCTTTTAATGCATTAAGCAATTCCTGTGGCTTTTAATAAAGGAGGGTTTTCTATGGTGATGTATTCTAGCTACTTCCATGGTTATTGTGGATGAACTGCAAAATATATGACTTTCTAATGAATTCCTACTGTGCCTGAATTTTTATAAGTTACTTCAAGGTAGAAGGAAAGTGTTATTGATATCCTTTCCCACTTTGCTTTTGAGGGGAGTTGGGGAGGAGAACAGGGTAGAGATTGTTTAAATATCTGTATACTCAAATCAATACAAAGTTGTCATGGCTTATTAAATTTGGTCACCTGGAAACAGATGAGAACAAAATAAGGATAGCATAGTGTGACTTGGAGATTCTTATGCATGAAGACTTGACTCCTTTCTTTCCTAGACCTTTGTTGAATTAGTAGCTTGTATTGCCATTTTGAAGGCGATCAAGTGCTTGTGTGATTTTGAATAAGTCACTTTTCCTCTTTGGATTTCCATGTCCTAATTTATAAAATGCCGAGGTTAGACTCATTGATCTCCAGTGCCCCTTCCAGCTCTAAATCTCTGATCCTAAGTACAGAGTCAGGAATACAAGGGTAAAGAAAGATGATTGATAGAATCAATCCAAAGCTAGTCAGATGGCAAAAAGTCTTGTAGCCCTATTTATATGCACATTGGGTTTCTTCTGACTTTTTAATACAGTGGGACCATTTTAGGGTCTCCATCCTTTGATATCTGCATTTTTTTCATTATGCCTCTGGAACAGGTTTGGACCCTTTACTCTGGCACTAATGGCTACTCCAGTCTTTCTCTCCTTCCTTTGCTGCCTTTCACCCAGTAGGATGGTGGCCTGTGCTATTCAGAGTGACATAGAATGACATAGAGCATCTTGTGGAAGATACTTTCGGAGTAACTGACATGAATGTTTAAGGAAAAATAAGCACTCAGCCATCAAACTGTTATGGATGCTTCCAGTTAGGATGGAAAAAATTGACATAATGATTTGTAAAATATTCTCTCACATATAACTGTATGTTTGAGTTGTATATTTAATGCATTTTTTTTTAAAAAGTGTCTCCAAAGAATGAAATAAGTTCACCACCGAAATCATGTGATTTAGGGTGGGTAGGATTCTGCCTTTTTTTGACTGGGTTTTGGTGGTGGGGTGGAAGAAGGTGGGGATTGAGACTATAAAAATGGTACCTAGGGAAGATAAGGATTAAATATCCAAATTTCATATTTTGTAGGTGTAGAATGAGTCTTTAATTAGCTGATTGGCTTTCTCACTTTATAATTTGATTAAATATTTATGTGACAGTCTTTTAAGTCTCATTGCCAGCTTTGATGGTCATATACTTGATTAAAATGTCACACTTATAAATGGCTTTTTTGTTTAATACACTCACTTTTTTGGTGCTAGGCTTTGATAGATTATTTTGACATTCTGTCATGTCTTCAGGCTTGACATAGCTTAGGTGCTGACAATGAGAGAAGCTTGGCTTTCAGTGCTTTACCATTGTCCTTCAGTGCTAAGCTAAGAGGTTAGAGGGCACATGTCTAAAAATACCTATCACTCAGCAGCTAGATAACCAGGATAATCTGACTTAGCTATTTCTTTTAACTGTATTGGGCTACATTTTAAACCAGGAACTAGAATACAAGTCCCTATAGAAGATTGACTAGTTAGAACAGTCTAATAATACTGGTTCCCTGCTTTTCAGATGCTGAGAATCCACTGATGTGAACTGTGAATATTTTTTTGTATTTATTTAGTATTTTATTTTTCCCCAGTAACGTGAGAAAAAACAATTTTTAACCTTTGTTTTTAAAACGAACTGTGAATATTTTTAAAAGTAGAAATGAAAATGACCTTGTTCCTCACCTCTCTGACCTGGCCAGCATGCCATTCTCTGACTGTGCCTTCTCTTCTATACTCTCTGTAACTTTTAAAACCTTTTTCTGTCCTGGCTGTGGACTTGGTGCTCTAGAGGAAGAAGTGAAAGGACGCCCTCAGGAAGGAGGAGGTAGAAGTGACCTTTAGTCACATGGATGACCCCTCGACAGAAATAAAATTTCTTTCAGTTTTTGCGAGGGAGGAGAAAGTTTTAAATTCCTTGGGGATTTGCTTGAGCACCGGATTAAGGAGACTGAGTTTCTCTTTTTCTTTCTTTATGTATTACCATTTTGGGTCACATATAGCCAAGTAATGATTACTGTTTGAAATGATGTGCATGTTTTGCCATGGCAGTGTCTTGGATTCTGGCATGGGTCATATAAATGACCCCAGTGTACAGACTGACTATATAGTGATGTTTCTTTGTGGCTTAACATTGAACCTTTTTTCCTGCCCTGGATTGTGTCTGTGTTTCTTGGCCTGAGTGTTCTACTCTTCTTGGGTGCCTCTCGGATTAAATGAGTTTCTGTAATTTAAACCAGTTTGGGGCCCTGCTCCAGAGACTCGGAAGAACTTCGGTCATGTCATCTGTTTTTCTTGCCTTCTCCGATTTCAGACTTCTGTGGGTCTCATTTAAAATTCTTTCCTTTTTTTTTTTTCCAAAGTAAAACTGGGCACATTTCCTCTGTTTCCTTTCTGACAACCTCAGCTACAGGAGTGTGTGCATGTGTGTGTGTGTGTGTGTGTGTGTGTGTGTGTGTGTGTGTGTGTGAGTGTGTGTGTGAGAGAGAGTGTGTGTGTGAGTGTGTGTGTGAGTGTATGTGTGAGAGAGAGAAAGAGAAAGAGAGAAAGGAGAAAAGAGTATCTCTAATAGTATTTTATGCATCTTCCAAACTGAGCCTTTCCAACTACAATCTTTCTGTCTCTCCCTCCCTCCCTCTCTCTCTCTCTCTCTCTCTCTGTCTCTCTCTTGCTTTCTCTGTCTGTCTGTCTGTCTCTTTCTGCCTCTGTGTCTCGGTATGTCTTTCACTGTCTCTCTCTGTCTCTGTCTCTTTTTCCTCCTCCCACCTCTATTTTTCTTTTTTAGTTGCTTTATCAGAACCCGCTCCCCTCTACCTCCTTTGTTGTCTGATGCCTCAGGAAACTAAAATAAATGCAGACATGGACCTTGTTGGAATTGAGGGGGTGCTGAGGTGCCTTTGTTATATTTTGGGGTGACTTTGTCTTGAATCTCATCTGTGTTCGGGCACCTGGGTATGTGATATCAGCTAGCTAGTGACATCGGCCTGTGGAAAGTCACCTTTCCCCCCCAGCTGTAAGTCCTTAACTCTGTCCCTTCCCCCGCCGCCAGCCTGTAAGTATCTTCCCTGAAGCTCGTTAACTATAACACGCCACACCTATGAATTCTTAAAAGAACTCCACCTTATCAAAGGGGGACCTTTCAGGGCAGACAGGCTGGGTGCTCCTCCCTAACTCCACCTTTGTACGATTTTGTTACTATATAATCAGTACCGCCAATCCCCACACTTGGCAGGATTCCCCTCAATTTTCTCCTGCCCGCTGATAAGCGTAATAAACCCTTTTAAAACTGCCAAGACTGCTTATGCCTGGTAATTCTTTCAGACTACTAGAACCCTCAAAAGATTGCAATAGAAATCCATCCTTTCTAACCCTCAACAGAATCTTTTGTGGGAAAGCAAAAACAAAATAATCACTGGGGACAGAGCACATTGTATATTCAATTTTAGATCATTTGTACCTTGATTTGCTACTGTAGCTTGGCTTTTATGTCCCTGAAACCCACTCCACTTTTCATACATACGCTTTCCCCTCCCACATGCTTCCTGGGACATTAACTTATTTCAGTTTTTTGAAGATTTCTTGAATCCATGCAACATTATTCCTATTTTTTTCCTTTTCAGATATCATTAATTGGTATTTATTCATCACATTAATCCATACTCATTTTTGTTTTAACTTTAATATAAAAGCAGGAATTAGAAGAAAATATTGCAAATGGATATTTCCAAATAGCTCTTATTTTTTTCTAGATGTGCATTAAAATTATTGAAAGCATCAGCTTGTTTCTCACCCTTCCTGCTGCAAATCAGTTTATTTGTTTGTCTGATTAGTTATAATTCATGTTTTCATGCCGATGAAGTATATGCTTATCTACATACACAGTTTATGGAAACTGAGTAAATTTTAAATTTATTCAACTTTTTAAGAAAGTAGAATTCTTTCTGTGTACTCAGTTACATATTAACAGACTTGTACTAAGATACCTTCTGGAACTTAAAACATCCCAAAGTACAATTGTTGATACGAAGAGAAACTTTTACTTTGACGTATCTTTAGAATATGGGTTCTACAAGGATGACAAAGTTATACAAATTCCTTGATGAAAAATTCAAATATATGCATCCAATATATATTATCCTTATTTTGAAGGTTTTCCCTTTTTCTTCCAATGCAAAAAAAAAATTTTGTTATAAGAATTCTGCTGGTTTAAGTATTTTAGTAATTTTGTAAATCTAGTAAGACTGAGCCGTGTGAAGTGTTGGCGGAGAGGGTACACATTTAATAAATGTGCTGTGTCATGAATAAAAAAAGTCATGACGTTTGTTATGACTCAAAAAGGACTAACGACTCAGCTTTTTTTTTTAATGCAGATGCACTCTTTCTCTATGCATTTTAGTGAAAGACTTCATTGGATACATATTAAAATTGTTTTGATATAAGAAAAGATGTTGGTATGAATATTATTTAATCCATAGCCCCAAAATACAGAAAGTCAGCCCCTTTAAAGTTCTCTGTGTCTCACTGGTTCAAGACAGGCTATTTTTCGAAGTTTTTTTTTTTCAAGGCATCATTTTACTGCCTACAAGTGACAGTTTTTCTAGGAGGTTCTTGAGTATTGAGACTTGTGTGTCTCTCTCAGCATTTTTGTGTGTGGCTAAAACAAGGCTTGGAAAAGGCAATTCAACAGGGACAGTGAAGCTAGGGTCATGTAGGCTGGCTAGCTGGAGTATTTGAGTTGGCATAATTTTCTCTATGGTATTCCAAGTGAGAAGAACAGGAATGCAGCTATACAAGGAAGACTCTTTTGTGATAGTAACATCAAGCACTGCCCCTTTCCTTTTTCTCACTCCTCCCTGCTCTTATTTTTCTTACCCCTTACCCCCTACCTCCAGTACAGAATCCTTTGTTTGTGAAATGATCTTTTCTTGTAGGTTCTCCTTTTCGAAAGGGGCTCTTTGGAAAAACAAACTTCCCTAATACTCCCCAGCTCTAGAAACCACCTCTAACGCAGCATATGGAAAGCCTTGTTTGGAAGTCACAGAGAGGCTGATTTAGACTTGATACAAGGAAAAATTTTCCAACAATAGAGCTCATAGATCAATCAGAAGCATTTATTATGATAGCGGTCAGTCCTGGGGACAGGCACTGCCCCCCCAAAACCCCCCAAAGCCAAGACTCTGTTCTCAAGGAGCAGCCTTCCCAAAGTGGGAGATTGTAATGGGCTGCCTCGGGAGGTCTTACTTTTGCCCTCGATGATATGCTTAAACTCTTTGGGGACATTATAGAAGAAATTATTGCTTAGGTGTGAATTGGACTACAAGGCCTCCGAGGTCCTTTTCAGCCCAGACGCTGTGATATATTCCTTCAGCTGAAATGATCCACAGGATTCTCATACTCTCCCCTCTTTACCTTTATGATCCCTACCCCAAGGTTGCTTTTTACAAGGATTCCCCCTTTCTTCAAAGTTGCTGAGATTGTTCTAGTCCAGGAGCGGGGAACCTGTGGCCTTGAGGCCGTTGGTCCTCAAGTGTGTCCCTTTGACTGAATCCAAACTTCGCAGGACAGTCGCTTCAATAAAAGGATTTGTTCTGTAAAACTTGGACTTGGTCAGAAGGCCACGTGTGGCCTCCAGGCTGCAGGTTCCCTGCCCCTGTGTCAGTTGTGTAATTGTATAATTGTATTGTATAATCTGCTCCCTTGCCAAGCCCCTCACTGCATTTTTAAATATTCCTGGTCCAGTGATCTGCTGCCACCCTCTGACTGTATTAAGGATAGTTTTTATTTTCTTAGGAGAGCCCTGACCTTATTTTAACTTGATCTGGTAAGTTTTCCTGTTCTTTCGCCTCTTTTTTTGTCTCTTCCCAAGCAGTGCCTGACACATAGTAGGCATTCAATGTGTTTATTCATAGGTTGATCTACCCCAAGCTCATACTCCTGCGCACAGTAAAGGCTTCTCTTTTTCAAATTTCAATTCCCCGCCTTCTCATTTCAGGTATCAGCTTTGATTTTTCTGGAATTCAGGCTAGGCAGGGGAGGAAGAGGAAAACCCCTCTTCTCTTTCCTTTCCTTATCCCAGGAAAGGGATGTCTCTTCTCTCTCCCACTCACTATGGTCACGTTAATCTGTACTTTCTCTCCTTTCCTGGGCTTAGAGTCGTCCTTGAAGTCTTTATGCGGTACAGCTTGTGTTTTAGTAGTACCCAGCCTGCCGTTTTCCCTTTTCATTTCTGGGAGACTTGGTGGTAGGAGGATAGGGAAGAGGTTAGTCAGTCAGTAAGGTCAAGTAGCCTTTACTAAGGACCTACTATGTGCTGAGCACTATACTAAGCCCTGGGGATACAAAGGCAAAAAACAGCCCCCTGTTCTCAAGGACCTCACAGTCTAATAAGGAAGACGACATGCAGACAACTGGGTACAAAAGACATACAGGGTAAATTGGAGGTAGTTGCAGAAGGAAGGCATTACCATAGGAGGTTTGGGAAAGGCTTCTTGCAGAACGTGGGAGTTCATTTGAGACTTGAGGATAGCCAGGACGGATAGATGAGGAGGGAGAGAACTCCAGGTAGAGGGGCCCTCTAGGCCTTGAGGCATCCTCCTCAAAGGATTCCCTTCCGCACCAAATCCTTTCAGTCAAAATGACAGTATGTTCCCAGATCTTTCTAATAACATCTGACATCTTGCATCCCAGTCTGTTCCTCTGTCAGGATAGAAAATAAGAGTTTACATTTATACAACGTTTTATGGCTTCGAAGCCCTCTGAGGACATCTGAGATGGTGTATTTCTTGGTCCCTGGAGGCTAAGATGAAGTATGTTATCTCTGTTTTACTGTTATTGTTCAGTTGTGACCCCACACAGGGACTATTCAATCCATAGGGTTTTCTTGGCAAAGATACTGCAGTGTTTTGCCATTTCCTTCTCCTGTGCATTTAGGCCAAGAGAGGTTAAGTGACTTGCCCGGGGTCATGTAGCTAGTAAGTGCCTGAGGTCAGAATTGAACTCGGGTCTTCCTGACCCCAGGCAGCACTCCCCATTGAGTCATACTGTCCCCTCTCTCTGTGAAGGCTGGGTGGGGTGAATGATCTGAGCCCAGGGCTTCTATCTACATGCTAGTGTGTTTTCTAACTATGGCACTGAAGACTGGAGAGAGAACGTGGACATAGCTGCTGTGCCAGCCAATACTGTCTTCTGGGGAAACTGACTCCCTGACAAGTAGAACTTCTTCCAAGTTCCTCCTCTGACACCTTATTTGTCGCACACTGAGTCACACTCTTTCTTTTTTTTTTTTGTCCCTGTTTTAGTTTGCAACAACCCCTGCTTTGCTTTCCTTTCTCCCAATGTTCTTTTATTATCTGGGAGCCTTGACTTTTAACAAGGCAACAAGAAGGTGCAGTGGATAAGAGTGCTGGGCCTGGAGTCAGGGAGACTCATCTTCCTAAGTTCAAATCTGTCTTCAGACACTTATTAGTTGTGTGACCCTGGGCAAGTCACTTAACCCCGTTTACCTCAGTTTTCCCACCTATAGAATAAATTGGAGAAGGAAATGACAAACCACTCCAGTATCTCTACCAAGAAAAACAACAATTTTCTGATGTCTTTGGGCCCTTGTTGAACTGTATGTAATATAACCTCACAAAGACTTGTCTCTGTCTCTCCTTTTTCCTTTCCCTCTCTTTCTGTCCCCCAAATGACACAAATAAATTTCTTTCTAAAACTATTTCAGGTTTTAGGGTTCATTCTCAGGACTAACACTCTCTAGATCTTTAAATCTTAGATTTAGCTCTGGAAGGGTCCTCAGAAGTCATCTAGTCCTCCTCCTTCATCTTACAGTGTGAGGAACCTGAGTCTCTGATGGGTTAAATGACTTAGGCAGGGTCACACAGTAGCTAGACATAGTCTTCCTAATTCCAATACCACCATTCTGTACGGTTGCCCCCTGACTGGACTATTGCATTCATTTCCTGGTTTCCCTGCCTTCAGATGTTTTCCCTTCCACAATGTTCCATATACTCCCCCTAGACTAATCTTTCTAAAGCAGTGCTCTGGGTATATCCATGCCCTCCTCAAAAATCTTCATGGTTCCTCCATTCTCTACAAAGTTGCGGACTCTAACCCGTTGGTCCAAATTGCCTTCTGTTTTACACCATTACTACCCTATGTAACATCTCTGTGTGGCTGTTTACCAAAGATGTATTGTCCTTTCTCACCTCTACTTAGGGCTTAAGCCACTGCCTGGCATTTCTGCCTGTTGAAATCCTCCCCATCTTTTAAAATTCTACTCAAAAGTTACTTCCATGGAATCTTTCTGTTATTGGGCCTGGAAGAAGAAATTCTTCCCTCTTCTTGTACTCTTGCAAGTATCTGTATCTCATATGGTTGCTGAATTAAATGTCTTATTTCCCCTACTAGATTCCTCAAAGACGAGAGCTGGATCTGATTCCCAAAGCCTTGCTCTCCATGTAGACACTTGGTGAGTAAATATTCATCTTGTTGACTGAATGTATGTATATAACCTTCCTCTAGATCAGTGGTTCTCAACCTTCCTAATGCCACGACCCCCTTTAATTCTGGTATGTGAGTGTATCTGCAAGTGGGTGGACTCGCCTGGAGACGTATAGAGAAGCGGCGTCTCGGTTCCTAAGACCATTGGAAATGTGTTTTCCAATGGTCTTAGGAGACCCCTGGTTGTTCCACCCCCAAAGGGGTCGCGACCCACAGATTGAGAACCACTGCTCTAGATAATCAAGGATTGCTTTAGCTTTGTTCATTGTGAGTCTACTAACAAAAGCGTGAAATCAGTTTGGCTAAGTGTTTGACTTTATGTACTGAATGAACTATAATAAAATGGTAATGCTTCCTTCCTCCCAAGCAGCCAAGTGGTCATTTAGTAAAGGTCTTCATGATCATTGACCACTACTGATGAACTTTTATATTCAAATCTAAACACTTTTAGTCTGTGTGTACTTGGATGTACAAGTTAATCTCTCCTCCTCTCAGCCTCCCGGTTTCCCCAGCTTCCTTCAGATCCCAGCTCAAATGCCACCTTCTACAGGAAATCTTTCCCAATACCCCCTTAATGCCAGTGTCTTTCCTCTGTTGATTGTTTCCAATTTATCCTTCATATAGCTTGCTTGTGCCTAGTTGTTTGCACGTTGACTGTGAGCTCTTTGAGAGCTGGGAATGATTGTTGACTTTCTTTGGATCCTCAGTGCTCAGTACAGTACCTGGCAAATAGTAGGCACTTAAATGTGTTTTGGCTGACTGGTGTGCATTTGGTCAATTCTCAAACAACTTATTAGTGGAAGAAAAGTTAGCCAGTTGTATTTCTGTATTAATCAGCCATTCAGTCTATCAGTCCAGTAACTTTCTGTAGGGTATTAGGTATTGTGGGAGAAAAGATAATCAGACTGTGAGGTACTATAAAATCATATTACTCTGATCAATTTTGAAGATAAATTTGTTTGTGTATATTTGGGCTTTATTTTTCTTCCTCAGATATATCACACACAATTAGAGTGTGTTCTTACCATAACTGATTAAGGTGAGTTTTCCTGAGGCAAATGAGATATTTTGTCTTATTCATGGTTTAATTTATTCATGTGAATCAGGTTTCCCCTATCTGTCACCCTTCTCCCCTAACTAGCAAACTGTTGAAAAAACAAAAGAAATAACAACCACGCATTGTGAGGTGCAGATAACATGCTTTATTTCAATGCTACTTTCTCCAGGAGGTTCAATTACAATTAGCGATCATTTATTTCTAATTGATAAGAACTACATCAGATTGAAGTTGAGGGCATTGCTTATTGGTTTAACAACAGCTTCTCATGTTGGTTTTTTGTTTTTTTTGCTGTGGTTCATTGCTTATTTGCCCAAATTTTAGGTGTAAGATAATTCTAATACTACCACACGAACACAGTTATTGCACTCTAGGAACCTCCAGGAGTGGGCACTGCTTCTGCATTGGAAAACCTGAACATCTTGTTTAAATGAGGGAATGGCCAGGAGATGTTACTTTTTCAAGCTATCCAGGCAGTCCTCATGCCAGAAGCAGTACAGAGGAGTGAACAAAGTGTTGGCCGTTTACACTTTGTTCTGACCAATAGGTAAGTCAAATGAAAATTCTGAATGTGACGTAATCAGAAGGAATGTAAGACATTCAAATGATGTTTACAGGAGGGTATTTGTAAACATCACCAATGCCTTACATTTCTGATTCAGTAAATAATTGTACATGTAATAGGTTACATGAACAGCATTATCTCTTAGAGGTATAAGGGCATCTTCAGTGGGGAATCTCTCTACCCACTGAGGCATTCTTAGACATCAACACTTTGTTGAGGCACAAAGATTAGTTAAATGTTGAGCAGGGTATTCATTTCATGAGAAACTTTCTCCTGCCAATGGTTAGTTCCATAAGTTGCATTGTAAAATGTCACTAAATAAATGGTACAAAACTTGATAACCGTTACTTCGGCTATATACAGTATGTACATGTCAATGAGAGATGTATAACATTCTTAAGTCAACAATAATGACAGCAAGTCATGTATGGCTTTGGCCTTTGTCTCATTTAGATTGATAAAAAAATACTTTTTATATATACAGATCAGAAAGTTTAGTCCATGTGAAGCAGTTATATTTAGTCCATGTGTGAATCACTTGCAAAAAGTACAGTGTAAATATAAGAGCCCAGGCTCTCTAAATTGATCGAATATTTATATTCACAGTGGCAGAGTCAGATCCAAATTCATTCCCTAAACTAAGGGTATAAAGTCCACCATCCTTCTTTTGCACGTCCATGATGATAAGAGTTGTAAGGTCGTCAGTAGTTTCAATATGGAACCTGCCTTGTTGTTCCTGATTTTGGATTTTTCTTCCACCATAGGACCATGTTATTTCAGGAGCAGGTTCTCCCGTAAAAGCGCAGGCTAGTGTTAAAACCTTGCCCTCATCAATGCTGATATCAGATGGAAGAGCTTCGATTTTAGGTGGAATTCCTTAAATGGAAGAGCAAAAAGGTTTATGTTCATTTTGGGTAAAAGTAGAGATTATCTTTCTACCAAATATTATTCTTGGATACTAGATTTTCTACCTCTACCAGTAATTTTATTGCTCACCTCTTATACCTGCTTTAAGCATTCTACTAGTTGAACTTTCCAGTTGTGTCATACTAGACTTTCCCATAGAACTGCTGGAACTCATCTCTACAAAAGACTCTTTCATGGAAGACATGCTTTGGGCAGACATGCTCGCAAATTTCATTTCAGTCATGCTGCTAGTGCTGCTACTGCTGAAACTGCTGAAGGATGCCTCTTGCTTAGAGGCGGACATTTGAACTGATTGAGAAGAGAAAATTCCTTGCATGCTTGTGTCATCACTTGTCCTCAATACTACCTCTTTGGAAGGTTCTTCAACTAGAGCTGTGGAGCATAGCAAAGACAATGAAACATAAATGGCATCCTGTTAATTGGTGACATCAGACACTGACTTACAGAACTGGAAAAACAAAAAGGACTTTGCCGTCATTGAAGCATAAGCAGATACATTGAGTACCATCAAAAGCTAGCTTAATCCCTCCAAGCCAGGGAAAAAGGAATCCTTAAAAGGTTAGCATTACATTACATGCAAGTATACCCGGGATCACTGGGGGGAAAATTGATTAATGATAAAGAGAAAATCATTATATCATACATTTTTGCAGTAGGTGTTATAGGTCCTCTGGAAACTTGTTTTGAAATGTGACACATAAAACTTTGCTTAGGTTAAAAAAAGTTTGATTAAATGCATGAATCACTGCAGAATGTCTGTGCTTCTTACAAATCTCATCCAACAATCAAGCTTAGAGCATATGCACTCTTCTGTATACATTTGATAAAAAGATACTGATGAATCAAGTTATTGACCAAACCACACCTTGCCCCCCCAACCCAACAACACTTACGGAGTACTGTTAAGGATGCTGTGGCAGAACATTGTCCATGGAAATTTTTGGCCTTGATTGTATATTTTCCACTGTCAGTTATTGCTGCATTTCGAATTTCAAGAGAATACACATTTTTGGAGCGGCTTACTCTGACATTTGAAGAGACAGAAATCTAAAAAAAGAAAGACATGTTTTATAAAGATTCTGAGGACATAAAAATGGTCTTTATTCCTCAAAATAGATTTTCCATGAAGAACTTACTGGCAGGTTGTTTTTAAACCACTCAATTTCAGGCGTTGGATCTCCACTGATTTCACAAGAAAAGAGGACATTTTGTCCTTCATTCACATTTTGTGACTTGGGCTGTGTGATGAAGGTAGGGGCATCTAAACGTTCTTGACACAGTGTCATATCAAACTGGCACTTGATGATCCCTTGGCTGGTTTTACCTATACAGGTAAGTATTCCTTCATCTCTGCGGCTAGCTTTCTTGATGGTTAAGGTGTGATCATTGCCAGACACCCCATATCTGTAATCTTCCGAGTTAGTAAGCTCCACTCCATTCAGTACCCACTTGATTTCAGAGGCATCAACAATATTAGCTTTTAGAGTAGTTTTCTGACCTTCAGATATGCTCATCTGAGTGGAAAATGCTTTAATTTCAGCATGAGCTTGGATATCTTCAGATGCCTGGGTCTTTTTCACAATTTCCTCATGGACAACTGATTTTTCCAGTGAGATTGCTTCTGATTTCTTGATATCTTCAGAAATGAGTGCTTTTGAAAGTTCTTCCTTGAGGGATGACTTCTCGTGAGATATTGTTTCTGATTTCTGGATTTCTTCAGAAACCATCATGGCCTTTTTAGCCACTTCTTCTTGGGCTGTTTTTTTCTGAGAAGTCATTTCTGAGGTCTTTTGTATAGCAGTTTTCTTTTCCTCATCTTTAATATCTACAAAAGAAAATTCTCTATGTTGGCATTACATTGTAATTGGAAACAGATCTTACTTTTTATTCTTGTGTCAAATGATTGTGGCCAGAGAAAACTTGCAAAATTGAGGGTATGAAATAGTACCTAGGTCTCCCTGGGCTTAAACTCATCAGATACTCATGCAGATCAATTTAATGGAGAATTCAGTGTAAATGTGATTTTGATCACTTAATAAACATGCCTTTTGAAGAGGATGTACAGGATGTAGGAAATGAATTAATACATTTCAAATGAAGGTTTTAGTACAAGGGATTCTGTAACCTGGAATATGTGAACTTTTAAAAACTATTTTAATAACTATAATTCAATATAGTTGTTTTCACTTGCAATCCTATTTTACTTTATGCATTTCAAAACATTATTTTGAGAAGGGGTGCATAGGTTTCACCATTAAACTTCCATTGAAGTCCATGACACAAAAAAACGTTAAGAATCCCTTCTTTTGTGCATCAAAAGGAAAGATTCATGCAAGGAAACTGAAAGCCTTTAGGGAACTTTTTGCAGCTCCCTAGAAAACTAGTAATTATGGCTAGCACACAAAGTCCTTGACTCAATGATTACATTGTACATTTTGGGAAACTCTGTGGCATCATCTTTGTGATATATTGTTCCTAACAGAACACCATGTGCAGGTAGGCACTTAGTACTTTTGGTGATGCCAATGATTATAGCAAAAACTTTGTGGCTAGGTCTATACAGAAGTAAGATCGTGGAATTTGAAAAAAGCAAATGTTTATATACTGGTTCCCTTCATGTAGTTTTTCAAAAAACATCAACAGAAAGTGAACCTACCTTTTATTGTTAATTTGCAGCTAGAGGAAACAGATCCAGCTGAATTTGTTATTGTACATGTAAAGAGTCCACTGTCTGAAGTACTGGTCTCACGTATTTCTAAGTAGAATCCTCCTGTGTCTTCAGATAGTTTATATTTTCCTCCTTGTACAAGAGCCTGCAGGGTATAAGTCATTTGATTTTAAAGTTGTGAACTAATTTGGGGATAGAATTTTTAGACAACATATAAAGGTTATGGGAATTTTACCTTTCCATCCTTAGTCCAAGTAACAGTGGGCCAGGGCTGTCCTGTGGCTTTAATTGAAAACTTGGCAACAGTATTTGAAGATACGGTCATCTCTTGCAAACCAGTAACAATTACTGGCTTCAGAGGAACTGGTTCAGCAGCTTTCTTTTCTGTTTTCTTGGTTTCTGTTGGCTCAGACACTTTCTGAGCTGATTTCTTCATTTCTGTCGACTCAGAAGTTTTCTCAACCGATTTCTTGGTCTCTGTCGACTCAGCAGTTTTCTGTATTGATTTCTTGGTCTCTGTCATCTCGATGGTTTTTTCAGCTGATGTCTTGGTCTCAAGAGTTCTGGACAGTTGGTCATGGATACTCTTAAAGGCTTGGCCAACAAACTGGAAATTAGTCTTAGAAGTTCCACCTTCACCAGAAATTTCACAGACATATTCTCCTTGATCAGCTTCAGTTAGGTTTTGGATTTTGAGTTCATAAGTGCCATCTGCTGAATAATGAAACTGGAAATGGCCATTTTCCTTCAATTTCCTGCCATCTTTATACCAGGTTACCTCTTTGGCACTTAAAACACTGCTTTCAACTGCACACATGAGCTTTGCAATGTCTTTAAAAGCTTCCACTTTGAGTGGCTGAACTATCTTAGGAGGAGCAATGACAGGTAGCTGTACTTTCTCAGTTGGGGTGGGTTTGGTTTCTGTTGGTGCTGTGGTTTTTGGAGGAGAAATAACTGGCTCTGGAGATTTCACTCTCTTGGGTGATTTCACTGCTTCGGGAGATTTTGCATGAGGCTCAGGGGACTTGACTCTTGGTGGCGATGTAACTGTCTTTTCAGGGACCCTGGCCTTTTGAACAGTCAGAGTAAATTGTGCTTCCTGTTTTCCTTCAGTGTTTTCTACCACCACAGTGTAGCTGCCTTCATCTGAAGCCTGAACTGAAGAAATCTCAAAGGTAGAATGGTATTTTGTGGTTGTGACTTGGTGACGGCCAGAGGAACTGATTACTTGACCTGCGCGGAACCATGTAACTGTTGGTACTGGTTCACCATCAGTGTCACAAGAAAATCTTGCAGACTCACCCTCATATACAGTTATGGACCGTGGTTTGGTTAGAATCCTTGCTGTCAAAGTTGTCTTAATCTTTCTATGTGTGGCTTTCTCCTCCACTGACCTTTCTTCAGATGCTGTGGCTTTCATTTCAGCTGAAGCATAATGTTCATGTGATGTGAGAGTTTCCCTGGTTTCTGTCATTTGTGACTTGACTTCCCTTACAGATGAGGAAGCTTCCATCTCAGATTTTTTCTTAAATGATGAAACAGCGTATGCCTCTGTTCTGGTCAGTTCAGGAAAAACTGATCTTGGTACTTCCTCATCTTTGCGTTGGGAAGTATAGGTAATATAATCCCCTCCAGTAACGTCTAATGTTGCATAGTCAGAAGCTTCTCCTTTGTAATTAGTGCACACAGCACGATATGTTCCACTGTCATCAATATGGCAGTCTAGAATTTCCAAGGTCAGAACCCCACTTGTGTTAGTATAATGAATCTTGTTGCTCTCTTGGAGTTCTACACCATTATGGTACCATTTAATTTCAGCAGTTGGCTTAGACTGAACATTTAAGATGAAGCGGGTATTCTGCCCACATGGTACACGATGAGAGCGCATTCTCAGTGTGATTCGAGGAGCATGGTCCAGAGTGAATGGTTGTTGACTCAGAATTTCATACTTTCGTTCTGATGTTTTCTGAGTCTTCAATGCAGCCTTCATAGACTCATACCTGGAAAATATGTCAAATCTTGCAGTTCTCTCAAATCTTGAGAGTGATCTTTCACTTGACACTGGGCTGGGAGAACGTGGCCGAGTTCTCTCTGGTGTTGGAGATCTTCTTTCAGTTTCATATTCTTCAGCTGGTTGTGTACGTGGCCGGATTAATTCAGATACAGGCCGCATTAATTCAATATAAGTCGGAGAAAGAGATCGTCGTCTTCCTAGTAGCCTAGAGACAGATGAAGATGCTTCTCTTTGTGCACGTTTTGAAATTTCAATTTCTTCTTCAATTTCTGTTATTTCAGTTATTTCTCTTTCTCTTCGGCTTTTCTGTCTAGATTTTTCTTCCTTGGCCATATAGTCAAGTTCACTTTTATATTCTGAGAGCCTCTGGGTTGTTGTAACTGGGCGGAGCAATTCCTCATCCTCTTTCTCAGCCATGATTCTTTGCCGCTGCCTGGGATGTCTGTATGCAGCTCTGGCATGGCGTTCACGTAATTCCATGTAACTTGTGCCAGTTTCCACTTTAGATGGGATATGATAAGTTGAATATCTGAAATCTTTTCTTGTTTCATCTACCTTGACATGAGCACTTGGTGAAGAATAACGTAGACTAGATAGCTCAAACTGGGGAGGACTCCGACTTGGTGGGGAAGCAGAGAAGCCAAGTTCAAGTTCTTCTTCAAGACGAAGCCTTTCTTCTTCAGTTCTCTTCATGGCTAAGTAATCATCAATTGGAAGGAGTAGTTCCTCATCTGAAAGGTCACCAAGAGACCTCCTTCTGGGTCTATAGTAATAGTCATAATCAGGAGATGGTGTCCGACGGCGGGCTGGTCTTACTATCTCAAGATCATCTTGGGATAGTTTGGGTATGCGCCATTTAGGTCTGTATTGGTCTGTAATACGTGGAAGAGGCATCACATAGAACTGTTCCCATCTTGAGAGGCGAATACGTTTGGGCCTTTTCTGTGAAATTCTGTCAATCTTCCCAGGCATCTCAAACTGGTCACGTAGTTTCTTGTACCACTTCATGTCAGACATTGGCACAAACTGCTTAATGTGTTGGTCTTCCTCAATAGTGGTGCGTTTGAACTTGCGTGGCTCTGGTACTTCATAAGGCATGCGGAGTCGCTTTTCTTCCTTCTTTTCTTCTGTTATGAGTTCAAATTCACCTTTTACGGTCTTAGTGCTTACAGCGGGTTTATAAAGTATGGAAGCTTCTCTTAGTGCCTCTTGTGCTACTTGGGTCAGTGGCACAGATTCAGTACCAGAAAGAATTTCAGCCATTCTTAGTGTCTTCTCAACTTGTTTTTGTACATGTCTTTCACGCTCTTCTTGAGTTTTGTATTCTTTCTTGACATATTTCAGACGTTCTACTTGTAGGTGAGCCTGGCAGCTTGTAGAGCCAGCAGAGTTGGTGGCAGTGACTCTATAATAACCTGTGTCATCTGGCAATGTATCTCTGATATGCAAAGCATAATAGTCCAAGCCTTCATGGATGATTTCAATGTTGGGACCAAGGGACAGAGGCTGACCATCTTTCTCCCATTTTAGAGTTGGTGGTGGGATGCCAGAAACTCTAATTTCAAAGCAGACACTCTGGCCTTCCTGGCATTCTGCATTTGCCAATAATCGTTTGAACATTGGTCTTAGGGTAGTGTCTGCTGCTGGTGGGTGTGGGGTCACAGTCAGCTTAGCTTTACAGCTGTCTTCACCATACTTGTTCCGTGCGACCACAGAATATTCAGCATCATCATCTATAGTTATATTGTTGATCGTTAGTTGGTAAAGACCCTTATCAGTCTCAAATGTATACTTCTTGTCATCATCATCTGGTTTTATTTTCTGTCCTGATTTATACCATGTCACCCGGGGTTCTGGATGAACTGTTATGGTCACACCAAACCTGACATTTTCACCAATATAGGCAGTCCGGTTGTAGAGAGGCAGAGTAAATTCTGGTGGCCTCTCCAGGAGTCTCATAGCATCTGTCCTCCTTTTAATTCTCTTTATGGTTCTACGACAGTAATAGTCATAAGACTCTCTCACACCTTTGACAAAGAGCTCTGCATAGGAACTGTCTTCTCCGTAGTCATTGACCACCTTGCATCTGTATGTACCATCATCTGCTCTAGTAATGTCTTTGACATACAGGGTGGCTTGTCCATCGTGGTAGGTAATTTCATATTTTTCACTGTTCTCCAGCTGTCTGATGCCAAAGTACCAGGTCACTTGGGTGGATTCATCATAATTTTCAATGCTGCATTGATATTTTACATACCCACCTTCTTCTCCAACAGCATGCATTATTTGCCCAGAAATAGGTCCAATTTCAATTGATGCAACTTTAACTTTAGCAACACTCACTCCTTTCTGAGATCTAATTGCCCCACCACAGGAGATTCGGGCTGCTGATACAACCATATTCAGGTCTTTCTTTATCAAGGTGTGGTAGTAACGCCTGTGCTTTAGTGTCCTGATGACTTTGGTGCTCACGTTTTCTGTCCTCTGCTTTAGCCATGGATGCTGGAGTGCCTCAGAAGCTGTCATGCGAGATTTTCTTTCTTTCACCAAGAGCCGATCGACAAAGTCCATGGCTTCAATGCTGATATCCTTAAAAGCTTCTTCATCAAAGCTATACTCAGCATTCATGATATTTTCAATCATCTGTTGGTTGGTTTCCGCCAGGAATGGATTAATACCACTCAACAGAACATACACCAGGGTTCCCAGGGACCACATGTCTGTGGCTGTACTGACAACATCATGTTGATGTACTTCAGGTGCATAATATTCAGGAGCACTGAACGTAAGCCTAAAGTTATCCCCTGGTTTTAACTGCCTGGCTTGACCAAATTCAATTATTTTAATGACAGAACTTCTTCTTGTTTGATAAATGATATTGTCTGGCCTAATGTCAAAGTGCCCAATATTGTGGCGGTGTAGGAATTCAAGGGCTTCACAGACCTGGCGAACATAACTTACAATTTCTCTTTCATTGAGTTCAAAAGCACTGGTATTAATTCTTTCAAAGATATCAAGCCCTGAAATAAATTCAAAGATCATAACCAACTCTTCCATGCTTTCAAATGATTCATGGAGATATAAGATATTCCTGTGCCTAGCAATGTTCAGAATAGAAATTTCTTTCTTTACCAAAACCTGGTCAGTTCCTTTAACTTTGACAAACTTGGCCATGTATGTCTTCTTAGAAGAAGTTTCGACACAGCGGTGGACAATTCCAAACTGTCCACGCCCCAGATCTTCAGCAATCATGTATCTGTCATAGAGTTCCTTGGTTGAAGAGTGAGAAGCCTTAGTTTTGCTGACTTCTCGGGTTTCATCTACCTCTTCATCATAGTTCATTACCCTAGTCTTATCTTCTTTGGTTATAGTTGGTTCTGTAGGTTCTGAAGGTTTGCTGAGACCAAATTTATTTTCAGCTATTACACGGAACTGGTAGCTAGTCTTACCAAACAAGTTAATCACAGTATACCGTGTTTCCCGTGCTTGACCCACACGGAGCCATCTCTCTGCTGTTGTGGCACATTTTTCAATAATGTAGTTGGTGATTTTGCTACCTCCATCAGAAGCTGGTTCAGTCCAAGTTAAGTTGACTGAATCTCTTGAGACATCACTCACTTTGACTCCCCTGGGGGGATCAGGAACATCAGCCACATCCAGTTCAACTGTCTTCTGATCAATTCCAAATCGGTTTTTAGCACAGACAACATAGAAGCCAGCATCTTTTCTCTCCACTCCATTGGAGAAGACAAGGGATGTGAATGATCTGGTAACAATAACTTGGTAGTGGCCATTGTTGTCAATGAGATCCTGTCCTTTCTGCCAGGTGATCACTGGGTCCGGTTTGCCACTGAAGGGAATCTTGATGCTGACAACTTCTCCCCGGAGAGCATGAACGGCTCCCATGCCTTCAAGATTTTTAGGCAAGTGTATCTTTGCAGGAACTGTACCAGAAGAAGCAAGAAAAAAATTGTTTTTTTTAGAAACAGTAACTTTCTAGTTATTAGAAAACGTATGTTTAAATAGAGAAAAACCATAATATGAATGCATTCTCCAACATCAAGCTTTTATTTATTTGCATTATTACCTTCAACGTCTAAGGAAGCTGTGCCAGACACAGATCCCCCTTGGTTAGTAGCTCTGACTTGGTAGACAGTGGCATCATCATCTGTTACATTTACTATGATGAGTTGATGGTATCCACCCTTAAATTCTTGAATTCTATACTTTTCTCCATCGGCAATGATTTCTTTGCCCTGGCGATACCATTTGACGACAGGTTTGGGATGACCAGTGACTTTGCAGACCAATGTTGCATTGCTCTTATATCTGACATTCAGATTTCTCAGTTCATCTTTAAAGTGTGGTGCCTGTATTGGAACATCAGATTTAGGAGTGATGGGTTCTGATATTTCACTCCATTCACTTTCACCACCTAAGTTTTCACATTTCACACGGAATTCATATTCAAGACCTTCAATAAGGTTTTGAACAGAAAAGACAGTTTCTCGAATTTCTTCTGTCGTCACAGCAATCCACTTATTTTGTTTCTTTTCACGCTTCTCAAGGTAGTAATTTCTAATCTTTGCCCCACCATCACTGGAAGGTGGCTTCCAAGCCACAACACAGGAATCTTTTGTAAGAGCAGTTATAGTTGGTTTGCCAGGAGCACCAGGCTTTTCTGGATAAAAACAAAAGATTTGAATCATAAATTTAGACAGGCATACTTATCGTTGAACACCACAAAATCCTGCTTTGTGGTAGTTGTTGTTTTACATCTTAGGTTGGGATGTTGTGTAAAAATACTTGTTTTTTCAGAACCTTATTGAAAAGCAAAAAAGAAATTATAATCTGTTTGAATAAGAAAGGGATACAAAACACATGCTCCTTTCTCTTTTGTTGCTGAATTTAGATTCACAAAATCTTCACAAGTTTCACAGAGATCATTAGCCTAATTTTCATCTTAATCACTTTTCTAAAGTAAGCTTTTCCATTAGAATGGGGATGTGGTGTACAAAGAAGGTAGTTTAAGGGAGATGTAGAAATTGTGCATTGCTTACCAAATGGAGTCTTGATAACAACAACTGATGAGACCTCTAGAGGTTCACTAATGCCATAGGTGTTCTGAGCTGATACTCGGAAATAATAGCCAGCATTTTCCGTGAGGTTAACAATTCTGCAGCTTGTTACTGAAATGGCTGAAGATACGAGCTGCCACTCAGCACCCTCCTTTGCCTCACATTTCTCAACCACATAATTAGTTATCCATGATCCTCCATCATCTGTAGGGGGTTTCCAACTGATTACAGCAGAGTTCTTAAGTAGTGCTTCAATCACAATAGGCCCTGTAGGCTTGTCTGGCTTATCTGTTAATAACAAAACAAGATAAATAATTATACAACCAATGCCTTAGTGTTTCACCAAACAAACAAACAAACAAATCCACAAACTTTTCTCCAGGGGAAAAAATAAATAAAATAAAATACCTTGTATTTCCACATCAAGGATGGCATCAACCGTTCCCAAAACATTGCTTAGTTGTACTTTGTATTTCCCAGCATGGGTCTTACGCTGAACATTCTTGATGATGAGATGAGTATAGTGCTCAGTATTCTCAATGGTAATGGTCTCTGAATTTTTCAAAGGTTTCTTGTCATGGAACCAAGTAATGGCAGGTACTGGGCGACCAATGTACATAACATGCAGACGGAGAGTAGACCCCACTGCTGCGTAGTATTTCTCCTTCAGGGGATAACCAGGATGGAACTGAGGAGTTGCCTGCAAGAGTAGCTTGCTGCTGGTTTCTACCTCTCCCACTTCATTGGTAGCTGTGCAGGTATAGACACCTTCATCCTCTTGTTCCTCTGTCATTACAGTGAGAGTATGAGTACGCCCATCTGATGACATTTTGTATTTTCGGCTTTGCACTAGCTCTTTGCCAAAGCGGTACCATTTAATATCTGGAAGGGGCCTTCCAACAATCTGGCAGGAGAGTTGAGCTGCTTCACCCAGTTTAGTAGTAACATCTGCCATTTCTTTTCGAACTCCTGGTGCCTCTCCAGCTGAAATGGGAAAAGGGCGTGTTACTAAGCATGCATTTTCCTGTTACTAAGGAATCTACTCATCTTTCACTCCTTCTCTGAACCTAGGGTTAGTTGATCCACAAATACTCACACATTTAAGATATCACTATTTACCTAACAACTTTTTAGTTAAGTTTTTAGAGACTACTAACTAACACGGTACATAGAGCATTGGATCTGTAGCTTGGAAGACCAGAGTTCAAATCCAGCCTCAGACGCCAGTGAGCTGTGTGACCTTGGGCAAGTCTCTTAACTATGGTTTGCCTCAGTTTCCTCAACTATAAAATGGGGCTAATAATTGCATCTACCTCCCAGGGTTGTGATTATCATATGAGATAATTTTTTCTTTTTTGGGGGGGGGAAGGCAGGGCAATTGGGGTTACATGACTTGCCCAAGGTCACACGGCTAATAAATGTTAAGTGTCTGAGGCTGGAATTGAATTCGGGTCCTCCTGACTCCAGGCCCAGGCCTCTATTCACTGAACCACCTAGCCACCCCCATAGGAGATAATTTTGAAGCACTTAGCACAGTGCTTGGCATATAGTAGGTACTATATAAATGATAGTTATTGTTGTTACCATTATCTTAGTTTTAAATCTTTTTTAGGTTTTATAGGGGTTCTCATTATTATTTTAGGGGTTATTGTATTTACAGACTTCCACTGAAAAAATATTCTTAGGATCTGAAAAATCATTCATGGTCACAAGAACAAGGTCAGATTGACCTTTCCTTTCCTAACTATGATGAAACTAATTATGTAGACTTCTCAGGTGGTTCCCTCTGAAAGCCCCAGGTCTCCCATCCTTGCCCAGAATTAAGTTTTTTTCATCAGGAGACTGGGGGAATATCTGGACTCTTTCCTTAAACTGAAACATAAGAACCTTTGCTGAGGAGTGGGACAATGGCCTTTGTGTTAACAGGGGTCCTGCTGCAGCAACATGATCAATAAAACTGCCCCTAGCAGCCCCTATTGGGCCTGTGTATTTGGAATGGCCCTACATAAACGTTCTCTGGTGGTGGATGTATATGTGTGTGTGTGTGTGTGTGTGTGTGTGTGTGTGTGTGTGTGAGAGAGAGAGAGAGAGAGAGAGAGAGAGATTTGGGCAAAACTGCTAATGTCCCGCAGAGCTTTATGCCAGAATCACTGACTATCTGTATGCAGGGAAACAGTTGCCCTTGGCATTTAATTTTGCTAGGAAAACATTATGAAACACAGAAGATCCATACAGTGGATAGGGCTTGAATAGATTACTTCTATAGTCAACAACAACAAGCCTGCATTAAGTGTTTATTATATGTGAATTACTGTGCTAAATCTTTTCATTTCTAAGGGTCTCCAGCTTAGGGATACGTACATGTTAGTTTGGTCTTCACCGACATGGCGGTTCTTCGAGGTCTGCTGAGTCCAGTCTCATTTTCAGCAAAAACCCTGAATTCATATTCAGTGGCTTCCAATAAGCCACCAATTGTGAACTGCCTGTCTTTAATGCGGTCCTTATTGCTCTTCTTCCATGCACTGTCTCCGGATTGCCGGTATTCTACCCAGTATCCAAGGATTTCTTTACCACCATCACATTCAGGTTTCTCCCACTGAAGAGTAACACTGTCTCTGGATAGAGATAGGATCTCAATCTCTCCAGGTTGGCTTGGTTTATCTGAAACATTTAAAAGCGTTTGAAAAAGAGGTCAAATTTACCTGCCGAAAAAAAAAAAGAAAACATGAGGCATTTTTTTTTCCAGAAATGTGACCATTTTCTTACCAAAAGGATCCTTGCAAATAACTGGTTCAGAAGCAGGACTTGTTTCACTTAAGCCAACATCATTTTGTGCAATGATACGGAATTGGTATTCAGCATCAGGAACCAGGCCTGTGACCGTGTACATCGTGGTAGTGATCTGGGTCTTGTTGTGCCGAACCCACTTGTCAGTAGAGGTTTCTTTCCGTTCAATATAATACCCAGTGACCCGAGAACCACCATCATCTTTGGGTCGTGACCAGGACAAACTAACAGAACTCTTAGTTACATCCAGCACTTCTGGAGGATTGCTGGGAGGCTCTGGAGGGTCTACAAGTATCAAAACAAACATTTTGTTAAAAATGATGTGAATATGGCTATAATTCCTGAAGTGGGGGAGGGGAGGGGAGGGACAGAGAGAGAGAGGAATGTGGGGTAGAATGGAATAAGCATTTATACAGTGTCCACTATATGTTAGGCACTGTGCTAAGTGCTTTACAGATATCTTATTTAATAAGAGAGCAAATAAAATTATCACTTTTTTTCAAGTTAGAAATACAAACAAGGACTTACTCAGTGGTGTTTTTGGTATGACTGGTTCTTCAGATTTCAGGGGCTTGCTGATACCAAACTGGTTTTCTGCTGAAACACGGAAGTGATACTCTACATTCTCTTTTAGACCTTTTACCACAAGAGATGTGCCTCTAACTCTGGAATCAATGGTGTACCAGGCAGCTTTAGGTACTTCTCGCCTTTCGACAATGTACCCTATGACATCAGCGCCACCATCATCAGCTGGGGGTCTCCAGCTTACTCTTACAGAACGAGCTTGTATGTCATCATATTCAAGTGGACCTTCTGGAGTGTTTGGATTTCCAATCACCTTGACCTTGATGTAAACTGCCTTCTTGCCACACTTGTTTTCTAGAACCAAGTCGTAGTTGCCAGAATCATCCCTATCTGCTTCTTTAATCACAAGCTCAGTGTGTGTGTCAGAGGTTGCAACCATAGCTCTCTTACTAATGTCCTGGCCTTCCTTAGTCCACTTGCATATTGGGAATGGTTTTCCTTTGATTGGTATGGTGAGCCTGATGACTCCACCTTGTCTTACAAAGACACCTTCCTGGTATCTTTCATCAAGTTCATAATCAGGATATTCTGAAAGAAAAAAAAATTAGCATTATCTCATGCATGAAGATGTTGTGAGATAGTTATACAAGGAAGTATGCAATTACACTTCTTACCAAGCATTTCAGTGACTTTCACTGTTCCTGGTACTTCAGCAGGTTCTCCAGGTCCACCAGCATTGCATGCTAAGACACGGAACCTATATTCTGCACCCTGAGGCAGATGTGTTAGAGTATATTCCCGGATCTTGGTTGGAGTGGTATTGCATTTGGTCCATTCATGCTGATCGACCTTCTGCATTTCAATCAAGTAGCCAGTGACTTTAGATCCTCCTTCATCTTCAGGAACACTCCAGGCAAGGGAGACTGATGTTCTTGTAGTATCAGTAACTCTTGGGTTCTGGGGTTTTCCAGGAGGAGCTGAGGAAAAAACCCAGATGTCAAAATAGAGCATAAAATGGCCCTGAAATTTAAAAACAAAAACAAAAAATCCCCTAACTTCCACCTAACAAACACATAACAAGAGCTGTTGAAACATGAAATATTAATGGTTATTCATATTGAGAAAACTTGTTTTATCTATTGAAACAAATCTGTTAGTTTTCCCTTTGTCTTGATACAGTAGAAAAAGCACTGACTTTAGAGTTTGGGCACCCAGGTTCAGATATCACATCTCATACTTTACCACTTATGGAACCTTGGACAAGTTACTCAATCTCCCTGTGTTTCATTTTCTTCGACTTCCAAATAAGGGTATTGGACCAAATGGCCTCTGAAGTCCCAGATCTAGAGCTATGCTATTTTAACCCTAAGATTACTTACCAATTGGATCCATGGCCACAACGGGTTTGGAAGGACGACTTGGTTTCCCAGTGCCTCTGGCATTAATAGCAGTAATACGGTGTTCATATTCTAGTCCCTCAATGAGGCCAGTGGAACGATAACGTGTCATGGTCACTGCTACTTTATTGACACGGATCCATCGATCTGCTCTGACTTCTTTACGTTCTACAATATAACCAGTCACCTGGGATCCACCATCATCCTCAGGTGGGTACCAAGTTAGTGTCATGCCATCACGGGAGACATCGAAAATTTGTAATGTTTCTGGAGGTCCTGGAATCCCTGTTGTAAGAAACACAGGTAAACATAATGTTGACGATAACATTCATGAGTCCATGGGCCCTAGCTTCCAAGTTAGCATTACAAGGGTTACAAAAAACTGTCTTGTGATGGGGTTTCCAAGGGATTTGCTATATGTACTTTTCCTGATGCTTCCTTCCATCAAGGCTTAGCTCATATTCTGCCTTCTTCAAAAGGCTTTGTCTGGTTCCCCTGGGCCCCCCCCCCCACCCATCCCCTGCTTACCCCTAGTACCTTCCTTCTGAGACTACCTCCCATTTACACTACATATAACTTGTATGTCCACAGTTGCTTGAATGTTTGCTCCATTAGACTTCCTTATATTACAGATCCCTGGAAGTTAGGGAACTTGTTTTTGTTTTTGCATAGCACTCGGCATAATACCAGGCACACCACAGTCAGTGTTTAATGAAAGTTTGCTGCCTGAATGCTTCTTTTCTCTCATCCTTTGAGATTAGTACAGGAACATAATACCACGATCCAGGATATATGTGCTCTTATCCCAATTTACTACTACCTGGTTATGTGACTTTAGGCAAGACACCCTCTGATCCTTAGTATTTTTTTTTCTTTTAAATTAGGAAATTGGACCAGATGATCTGTGAGATCCCTTCAGTCTCCAGAATTTATTTTCGACATGAGCAGTAACATAAAACCTTACCAGAAGCCGTCTGAATCCCTCAAATCTTTGTAAATGCTTGGGCTTAGTTATACAACCTGTCTTTTTAAATTTTCTAGGTATAGTGGATTCCTCATTTTTTCATACAATGTTGGGTGGAGAATAGAAGATAGAGAGGGTAGGGAGGAAGGACTTACTGATGCTGCTACGGCATTCTATGACCTCAGACTGTAAGTAAGAGCCAATTCCAAATCGGTTGGTAGCAGCTACACGGAACACATATTCATTTCCTTCAATGAGTCTGGTAAACTTAAAAGTTGTTCTAGTCACGGATTCAGAAACTGGCAGCCAGCCTGGTCGATGGGCATCCCGCTGTTCTACCACATAACCACTCAGTGGAGCGCCACCATCCAATTCAGGTGGCTCCCAGGAAATGGTGACTGAAGTAGCATCGATTTCATCAATTTTGACTGGCCCAGTTGGTGGTCCAGGTTTGTCTGAAAAAGTAAGACAAATTCCATCTCATTTCAAAGAGAAGTTGGGTTACCGAATCTGACAACTTTAGCAGTAGAGAAAGTAAAAATACCTGTATTTTTATCATGTGAACTTACCAAGAATTATAACTTTAATGGTTTCTGAAGTTGTTCCAGTCACATTCTTCAGTTCAAGTGTGTATTCTCCAGTGTCCTTTATTGTGGTCTCTCGGATTGTTAACTTGGCTACTTTACTATGGGTTTCAACAGTGACACGCTCTGATTCTTTCAATTTGGAGCCAGAAAAGAACCAGGATACAGCTGGAGGTGGCCGACCAGCAATTGGTATTACCAACTCTATGGGTCTGCCAGCTGGGACATGAACAGTCTTTTGAGGCATTGTAGAAAGATCAATTGTAGGCAATACTATGGAGAAAGAAAAGTTTAGAAAAATTTAGCAAAACATCCTAAAGCATTCATGCTGATAATATAAAAATAGTGTATCTTTTGAACGATTTATTCTTTTAAATCTTGTTAGATTTTCTAGCACATACCCCGTAAGTCTTGAACAGTTACTGCTGTGACGATCTCTCTTGGTTCTGACACACCTTTCTCGTTCTGTGCCCTCACTCTAAATAAGTACTGTTCGCCTTCATTGAGTGAGGTAACAGTGTGTTCTAAGACAGTGGGTTTCAAGGTTACAACTTTCATCCACCTTTCAGTACCAGCTTTACAGGCCTCAAGAACATATCCAGTAAGCCTGCTACCACCATCATAGAGGGGTTTCTCCCAGGCAAGAGAAACACTGGATTTTGTGACATCCACAACTTCCAGCTTTTGAGGCACCAATGGAACTTCTGAGACCAGGACAGCATCAGATGTTTCACAAGGCTCTCCAATGCCATAAATATTCTCTGGAAGTACTCTGAAGTAGTACATAGTTCCTTCTACAAGTCCAGAAACTCTGTAAAGTGTCTTGCTGCATTTGGTAGTTACTGTTTTGAATGCTCTCATGGCAGCCTCACGTTTCTCAATAATGTAGTTGGTGACTGGTGCACCACCATCGATAGTGGGGATCTCCCAAGTAATGGTCACAGAATCTCTTGACACTTCTTTAACTTTCACAGAAGGACATGGGCCAGGTGTATCTGAAAACATTAACAGAAACATATTACTTTCTACTTGCATGATTGGTTGATTGATTTTTTCCCACAGAAAATAAGTAGTGTGATGTATGGTCCTCCATGATTTTATCTTTCTTTTTTATTTCTTATATAAAGAGGGTAAGTGAATCAGGGGCATTCTTCAAGACAATATTAAAAAAATACTCAAAGATCAATTAAGTTGAAGAGAAATGCTTACCATACACTTTTACAAGGACTGTTGCTGACTTTTTTCCAGATTGATTTTCTGCTTCAATGGTATATTTTCCAGCATCATACCGGTTAACTTTGTCAACAATAAGCAAAGAATAGCTTTCGGTAGTGTCAATAATAGCTCGACTTGCAAGATCGATGCCCTTTTTGCTCCATGTAATAATAGGAGGTGGCCTTCCCGATACAGATACCATAAGGCGCAAAGAAACCCCAGCTCTGACAGTGACAGTTTTCTTCAGATCATCAGCAAGCTCAAGATCGGGAATTTCTGGAAGACAAATACCAAAATGAATTAATTTGCAAACCACTTGGAGAACAAGCAATTCCATGAAAGAGTTAGATTATAAATACCTAGTCTTTCTACTGGTTCAATTTCAGCAGTTGATTCACTGTATTCACTCATTCCATTTACATTTACAGCAGCAACTCTGAAGCAATATTTCTGGCCAGTTTTAAGATCTGGAACGGTGAATTCAGGATTTCTTAGAGTAGCATTTGTATGCACTCTGTACCACTGATCAGTTTCTTTTTCTTTCATTTCAAGGACATAGCCTATGATGTCAGCACCACCATCATACATTGGTTTTGTCCATGCCAGGCTAATGCTGAATTTGGTCGTATCTACAACTCTTGGAGCAGAAGGCGGTCCAGGGGTATCTTTGGAAGAAAAGAACAGAGGCGTTATATGAAACCCTTGGGATTTGTAATTCATGATGTGAGGTGCTATCAGTTTGCTTCAGTACTTGTGTAGCATGATGAATTTTTATAGTTTATAATCTTATGGTCACTTTTTATAATTTTATAGTTTATAATTTTATGGTCTCTTTTAGGTTTGTATTGGATGGTTATGTGGGTTTTTTAAAGGGTCATGCCTCACCATGGCATGAAGGTGATGCAGGGTTATCAAAAGCTATGTGTGACAATGGAGCACCAACTTTGGGATGTTGGTCCTGGTGACATACTATTTGCTTCCCAGGCACCAACCTAAGGGCAAAAAGGCTCATCACCAGCAAGTAGTGAGACTTTTTGGAGGTGGATTCTTTGGCCATGACAACTCGAAAAAGCAAAAAGAAGAAAATGTTCCTCAGTCTTATATTGTCCCTTTCTGTTTCTGTAATGAGGGTGACAAAGTAGCAGAAAAGGGGGAAGGGAATGCTTAAAAGAGCACAGTTTTTAGCCTATCTATTAACTTAAAAAATACTTCATTGGAAATTCCTTGCTGCTTTAGCCTTGTCCTTCAATCCCTACTATCTATGTCAGCCTTTTCTTGGTGTTAGGACCCCCACAAATCTCCCATATCTTTCAGTTGGGTTTTTCTTTAGTGGTTTGCCTCATCTGAGAAAAGCACTTATTTACTGTCTTTGACTCTTAATGAATTCCAGAATTAACTTTCTAGGACATTTATCTGTTTTTCCCTTTTCCTTATAGAAAATCAAATTGCTGAGCTCTGATGCTTAGATCTTTAAAGCATTTTTTAAAATTAGCAAACTCATTTTTTTGAGCAAGTTAGCAAACAGCAAGTTATTTCTTTTTCTATCATCTCCTCTCCATTTGGAAAAACAAAGACAAAATAGTTGTATCTCAGGTTTCAACTGCTACTTAACCTTCCTGCCTCCAAAGATGGTAGGAAAAATGTGGCCTCAAACGAAGAAAAAGAATTTTATTTCCATCTCAGTCACTGATAGCTGGGTTGTTACTTTTGCCTTACTAGTGTAAAAATTATTTTGCATAAAATTTTATTAATTAATAGTAGCCTTCATCTTACTTAAAACTCCTTAAAGGGATCTTTTCTTTTTTCTTCTTCACAATGAAAAAAAGATGAATTATCCTTACAATAATGAATTATTCATTTGCAGGGGGATTCCCAGAATGTAATTTTCATTCCCTATTCCACTCCACTCCAGTAAACACATGCCAAGGGTTTCTCATAGAGAGGAAAACTTCAACTATTCTTAGAAATATATCAGTCTTTTGACTCATTAAGTAGTAGAATGATGAAAGTTTATAGTTATTTAATATGGGCAATATTTAAAGCTCACACCTTTTGGGTAACATTACTTTCTATAAGTTCTCTGAAACAGTGAATGCCTTGTTCAACAGGAATGAAGAGGTACTTCTTGGAAACTTACATGAAGGTTCCTTGCATAAGATGAAGTTGGAAGCTTCACTAGGCTCACTGTTACCAGCAGCATTTACTGCTGTGACCCGGAACTGGTATTCACAGCCTTCCATTAAGTTAGTCACTTTGAGTCTGGTGTCATAAACAGTATAATCTTTATTGACCCGTGTCCAGCGCAGACTCTTCTTTTCACGTTTGTCAACGAGGTAGTTGTTGATCTCATTGCCACCATCAGATTCTGGCTTTTGCCACTGAAGGATGACATGCTCTTTGCCAACACCCACTTCCTCAGGCATACCAGGTGGTGATGGGATCGCTGTTCATGATTTTATGAAAAAACAATTAGCTTTGCATGAAATACAGCGGTATTTCCATGACTGCCTACCTCCCACCTTCCCCTTCCCCTTGATGAATTTCTACCAGAAAGTCCTGAATGATGGCTAAAATAATAATAATAATAATAATCATAATCATAACAATAACGATACTCACTGAATGAATTTCTAGCAACGATGGGTCCTGCTTCAATAGGTACACCTGGGCCATATTTGTTGACTGCCCTCACACGGAATATATATTCATTGTTCTTGATGAGTCTGGTGACTACATATGATAAAGTTGGACATTCGCCCTCAACAATAACCCAGTTGAGTCTGCTTGTTTCACGTCTTTCCACAATGTAGTGAGTTATTTCTGCACCTCCATCTTCTTGAGGGAGGGTCCAGGCTAGAGTGCATTTCTCTTCTGTTACTCTGCTGATAGTAAGGTTTCCACATGGACCAGGAGAATCTGAGAAAAAAAAGGCACAATGACATACAGTGAATTAATCAACAAGCATTAGTTAAGAGCCTATTTTATGCCAGGCACTGTGCTATGCAGTGGGAATGCAAAGACAAAACAGGGCCTGACCTCAAGGAACTTATATTTTGCTGGAAAGACTATTCCACAGTGGATATTTCAGTATAATAAAAGAGTATACACATTGAACTGGGAAATACTTACCAAGTACTTTGACCATGACAGATACAGTTTTGGTTCCACTGGCGTTCTTCACAGTTAATGTATATTTTCCACTATCGCTTCTATCACAGAATTTGATTATAGCAGTGGCTCGTTTTCTGGTGTACTGCAAAGAGACCTTTTCACAGAGGTCTAATTCTTTGTCTCCTTTGGTCCAGATAATTTTCGGCTCTGGTTTGCCACCAACTGCTGCATCGAGAACAAGATCAGATCCAGCTCTGATAGTTACAATATCTCCCTGCAATCTGGCATCCAATTCAGCTTTGGGTGGTGCTGTCAAAAGGTAAAACAGATCCAAGTAAGTATTTGACACCTTGTAACTCAAGTTGTGATAACTTAAAGAAGGCACTTGACTTTTTCTTACAGTATTCATCTCTGCAAGTGACAGGACCCGTGGATTCTGACCCTTTACTAATGACACCAGCTGCATTCTTGGCTAATATGCGGAATTCATAGGTGTCTCCTTCACTTAGAGCTGTCACAGTGAAAAAGTTCTCAGATACTATGGTGTAGTTGCACTTTAGCCAGCGACCGTCTCCTACTTCACTGACTGGTTTCCGTTCTACAATGTACCCTATAACCTTGCTGCCTCCATCATAAACTGGTGCAGACCAGCTCAGTGACACTGTGGACCTAGTGACATCTGTTACCTCTGGTCTTCCTGGTGGATCTGGAAGAGGCATGAAAATAAAGTTAAATGTTGTTCTGTGACTGCTGAAGAAGAAAAAAAAGGCCCTTCCAATGTGACACTTACCAACTGGGTTTTGAGCTACCATAGGTCTTGAAGCTTCACTAGCTTTGCTAACACCCGCTGCATTTAGCGCATAAGTTCTGAACTGATATTCCAGACCTTCCACCAAGCCAGTTACTTTGAAGTTACATTCTAAGCAAGGCACTTTGTTTTCCTTCACCCAAAGAATGGTGTTACGTTCTTTCTTCTCAACCCAATATCCAATGATTTTGCTGCCACCATCATGGTACGGTTCTTCCCAACGAATAGCCATGGCATTTGCAGACACAAAGTAGACCTCAGGCCTGGTAGGTGCACTTGGAGGGACTATATACAAACAATGCAGAAAAAATAATTAGATTTAGACTCAGTTCAGGAAAATAAAATCCATGTTTAACATTCACATTTTGAGAAATTACATTTGTTTTCCTTACCAAATGGATGTTCAGCAACTATTGGTGCTGATTCCAGAGGTTTGCTGACACCAAATCTGTTTTCTGAACTGATGCGGAAAGAGTATTCCTTGTATTTTGTGAGGTGGGTTACTTTAATCTGTGTACGTTTGACACTAGAATTCACAAGCTGCCAAGCTGTTGTCCCAGACTCACGTTTTTCAACTATATAATTAGTGATTTCAGTGCCACCATCATCCTTAGGTTCAGCCCATGACAGGACACATGACTCAGCAGAAACAGAGGAGACTTCAATTGGGCCGGTAACCGGACCTGGCCTTCCAATGACAATGACAGTGACTATAAAGGTTTTTACCCCTGCGGTATTCTCAAGGGTCAAATAGTAACGTCCGGAGTCCCCTCTCATGCTCTCTTTGACACTAAGTGTGGTTCTGTCTTTTGTTGTCTTGATACTCATTCTATCAGTCTCCTTAAGTCTCATCTCCTCAAGTTTCCATGTTACTTTGGGAGCTGGGCGTCCACTGATTGGTATGTCAATGGTAAAGGGGCTTCCGGCTTTGCAAGTTATGATCTGATTAGTAATTCCACTGAGATCTGCAGTTGGTTCAATCTGAGGCTCCTTGATAATGACAGAACAGAAGGCTTCTCGGGGTTCACTGTAGCCTGCATCATTCTTGGCCTTCACACGGAATTCATACTCGGTGTTTTCTACGAGGCGTTCCACTGTAAAAGTAAGCTGCTTTGTGTGACCGGCTTCAACCCAGAAATCAGAGCCCTTTTGTCTCATTTCAAGAAGGTAACTGGTAATCCGGCTTCCTCCATCATGATCAGGTTTAAGCCAAGCTAACACTGCTGAGGATTTGCTAGTATCAATGATATCAAGTCTCTTAGGTGGAGCAGGTTCTTCTGTGGCAACAATTGGTTCAGGCATTTCATATGGTTCACCAATGCCATACTCATTTTCTGCAGAAACACGGAAGTAGTGGGGGACTCCTTCTAAGAGGTCGGTGACCTTGAAGATCTGGCGAGTGCATTTTTCACTGACTACTTGCCAACTACGACGACTTGCTTCTCGTTTCTCCACCACGTAGTGATGGATTCGGGCACCACCATCAAGGATGGGTGCATCCCACATTAATGTAACAGATCCTCTGGTTACATCCTTGAAGGTAATAGGACCAGGTGGACCAGGAGAGTCTAGTACCTTGACAGTGAATGTTATAGATTTACTTCCACTACTGTTTTCCAAAGAGAAGGTATATTTACCAGCATCATTTCTATTGCAGTTCTCCACAGTAAGAGTGCTGAAGGAGTCTGTTATATGAATGTCAGCTCGAATACTAAGGTTAGAATCTGGTTTACTCCATACTGCAGCAGGAGTAGGCCTGCCACCATAGGCAATGAACAGACGAATACTGGCCCCTGCTCTAACAACATGAGTTTGCTTGAAGTTTGCATCAATGTCAAGTTCAGGTGGTGTCAGTCTGTCAACTGCCTGAATTGTACCAGTTACCTCACGGCTTTCTCCTCTACCAGCTCCATTGACAGCACTAACTCGGAGTTTGTATTCTTCACCTGCTTGCAAATCGGTGACAGTATATCTAGTTTTGACACATGCTTCAGCATTGACCTTCTGCCAGTCTCCCAAGTCTGCCTTGCACATTTCAATGATATAGCCAATTATTTCCATCCCACCATCAAAAACTGGTTTGGCCCATTCTAAGCTTACAGTTGTCTTTGATGTGTCTGTCACTTTGACCACGGCAGGGGGACCTGGTGGGCTCACTGGCTCTCTACATTTAATCAATCTTGAAATGCCACTTGAAGGTCCTACCCCTGCTGCATTTTCAGCCATGACATGGAATTCATATTCGTTGCCTTCAGTCAGTCCAGTAACTTTGTGTCTGGTCTCAGTAATTGGGCGTTTGCTGATGACTTTTACCCATCTTGTGCTCTTCTTTTCTCGTCTTTCAAGGATGTAGTGCTGGATTTCATTACCACCATCTGATTCTGGCCTGGCCCATGTAAGTGTAATGCTGTTGCCAGTTATGTTGCTAGGCTCTGGAGTACCAGGTGCATCTGGAACAGCTACAGAATAAAAAAATCAGTTAGACACACGTACTAGAAAAGGGGATTGCTGTTTCACGTCTTTGTTGTAAGTAAAAAAGAGAAAACTTACTGTACTGTATTTGGGCAACCACTGGGTCGGAATCCAGTGGCCTGCCAACACCAATTTTGTTAACTGCAGAAACACGGAATTGATATTCATTGCCATTTATTAATTTAACTGCAGTGTAACTATGGGCTTCACACTTATCCTCGATGAGTGCCCACGCAAGCCTGCTGGTTTCTCGTTTTTCAATCATGTAGTGAGTTACAGGAGAACAACCATCATTCAGCGGGGCATCCCACCAGAGTGTCATCTTCTCTCCAGTTATGTTAGTGAATCTTATTGGCCCAACTACTTTTCCTGGTGTATCTGTAAAGGAAAAAAGTTTAGTTACCTTTTACATTCAGAATAGAAAGAGGCATTGCAAAATATAAATTGCACTACATGAGTTATAAAATTAAGAATATGCTTTTATAAGTACCTTGTACTTTCACGGTAAGGTCTTCTTTTGTGGAGCCTGCTATGTTTTTTGCTTCAACAGTGTATACACCACGATAGTCACGATTGACATCCCTCACAAAGAGACTGGTGGATCCAAGGACATACGTTATTTCCACTTTCATTTTCTTTTCAATCTCTTGTCCATCTTTATACCAAGTTACCCGAGGTACTGGCCGACCTTGTATCAAAGCCTTGATTCTTAGGCTATCTCCAGCCTTAATAATAAGACCATCAAAGTATTCAGGACCAAATTCTACTGTTGGAGGAACTATAAAAGAGAAAAGAAAACAAAATTAGCTCCTTCATTTGGTTTGTTTTACCAACATATCATTCACTGGAGTAGTACTAGATTATAAAACCTGAAAAAAAGACCTCAATCTATGGAGTTCAATAGTACTACAGAAGTATTTTGAAAATAGGGCTAACTAGTAAAATAAAAGCCATCCTTTGCACATTGCCAGGCTTTCCTCATTACTATTTTGTCGTTTGTTGTGTACAAATAAAAATGAAATTTTTAGAGGCTGCTGGCTAAGGTTTTGAAAATAATTTACATTTCAGAGTTAAACAGTCTTCTTTGTAGTCCCTGTATATGTTTAAAAATGTTTCTGGAAATAAACAGACTAGGGCCAAATGTGTTAGTGGCTGTAGCCTTCCATAATTTCACTCAAATAATAGTGGGGAAAGAAAACTATGAACTCCATGAAGTCTTATTTCTTGTAAAGATGTTAATATAAAGGGTGGCTGAAATCATAATACTAAAAACTCATCCATTTTTACTTACATACTTTCTAGATGAAGATATGGTGAAATTAACAGGCATATATTATTTTAAAAATTGCATCTGTCTATGAGGAAAAAATACAATTTGCCCCATAGCAGCATTTGAAGATGGGGGGTGGTAGTGGAGATAGCAATAGGATCCCTATTTGATAGATAAACAGACTAATATGAGTTATTCTCAGTCACACAGCATTAGTAACTAAAGTGCTCACCATTCTCATCTCTTGTCATAATGTAGCCTGAAGACTGTGAAGGGGGGCTAATTGTCCCAACAGCATTTCTTGCAATTATTCTAAACTCATATCGGTCTCCTGGACTAAGTCCTGTGACTGTGTACTGACATTCACTGACATCAGTAAAGTTGCATCTAAGCCAACGATCATTTCCTTGGCGTTTCTCAATACTGTAGGCGACAATCTTACTGCCTCCATCACGCAATGGCGGATTCCATTTAAGTGTGATAGTTTCCCGGGTGACATCAATGCTGTCAGGAGTGCCAGGTGGGTCTGAAAAAATTTTAGTGAAAATTATAGATGGAATTATTTTTATAAATAATTATTTCTTAGTCATATTAATTGATTTAATTAATATGATAGCAGTCATTTATATGAGGCTTTAAAGTTTGTAAAGAACTTTGCATTTATTGTCTGTAAATATAATTCTATGAAGGAGGTGCTATTATTGCCTCCATTTTGAAGATAAAGAAACTGAAGCTAAGGGAGGTTAGGTGATTTGCTTAGGCTCATATAACTACTAAGTGTCTAAGGACAAATTGAAACCCAGATCTCCCCAAATCCTAGTTCTACCACAATCTTCATTCTGCCACTTAGCTGTCGCCTCTACATGATTTTAACAATTAATTTATTTTAATATTTTATTGATTTTAATATCATCAATCTGATTTGTGTATCATCCTTTCTTCTCTGTAAGACTAATGAATAGCCATATGGCCTTAAAAACAAATGGAGATGGAAAGGCAAGACATTTGGATTACAAGTTTATCATCTAAATAATAAAGCTATTTCTATTATTAACAAACACAGCTACCAGATTTGAAAAGTGTATAATAGTCAGTCACTTACCTACTGGAGATACTGCTAGGGTAAATTTGCTTGGATCACTAGGTGTGCTTAGGCCAGCAGAATTTTCAGCATACACACGGAACTGGTAATCAAGGCCCTCAAGAAGTCCAGTAACTCTGTATTCTCTTCCAGAGATTGAAGTTGTGTTAACTCTCTGCCACAGGATGCTATTTCTTTCTTTCTTCTCAACATAGTATCCAGTAACTTCTGACCCACCATCATATGGTGGTGCATCCCAAGTCATAGACATGCCGTCAGAGGTTATGTTGTATACAACAGGCTTTCCTGGTGGACCAGGTACCCTGAACTGATGTTTTGCCGCAATAATTGTTGAGACAAGTGGCAGGCTTACTCCATATCGATTTTCTGCTCTAACTCGAAACTGGTATTCAGCATCTTTAACTAAGTTAGGAACTTTAAAAGTTGTCCTAGCAACACTAGAACATACCATCTTCCAGTTAGTTTGTGAAGCTTCCCGTTTCTCAATGCTGTAACAAGTGATTTCTCCTCCTCCATCATCTTCAGGAACATCCCATGACATAATAACACTGTCAGCTTTAATCTCATCAAATCGGATGGGTCCTTTGGGCTTGGATGGGGGGCCAAGTGTAATGATTGTAATGGGAAATGAATTTCTACATACTGCATTATCTAGAATGACAGTATACTTCCCACCATGCTCTTTTTGCACATTTTTGATGTTCAAAGTTATTTTGTTTTCTGTTTTACTGAAACGGACCTGTTCGCTTTCTTTCAGTGGCATACTGTCCTTTAGCCAACTGATAGATGGTTTTGGTTTTCCTTTGTAGGGCAATTCAAGGTGTACATTATGACCAATTCTTACACTTATCTGTGCTCCAGGAATTTCTGAGAGGTCAACTTCAGGTGGAATGACAAGTTGTTTCACAGTGATTGGTCCAGTTACAACACCATCACTCAGTCCTTTCTCATTCTTTGCGGAAACTCTGAATTCCAGGACTGATTGTTCTTTAAGGTTGTCAACTACAATTTCACATGTCTTACTTATGCCGGCATGTGACCATACTTGTTCACCTTTGCCTTTCCTCTCAACAACATATTCTGTAATGACACTTCCACCATCAAAGTCAGGTTTGGACCACTGCAAGGTAACTGATGTCTTTGTTGAATCTTTCATTGAAAGATCCCGTATGGGAGCTGGCACTTCAGCAGCTTTCACTGGCTCTGTAGTTTCACAGGGCTCCCCTACTCCATTTTCATTTTCTGCAAGGACTCGGAAGAAATATGGAGTCTTCTCCGACAAGTCTGTTACTTTAAAGGATGTATGGGAACATTTGTGTGAAATGACAGACCAGGTCCTTTTGGTGGCATCTCTCTTTTCAATGACATAATTTATTATGGGAGAGCCACCATCAATGAGAGGAGGCTCCCAAAACAGTGTGACAGTGCCCCGGGAAACATGTTTAACTTGTAATTTCTGGCAGGCTGCTGGTGTGTCAAGTACTTTAACACTCACAGTTGAAGACTTTGGCTGCCCAATTCCATTTTCTATTGTTAGGACATATTTTCCTGTATCATTTCTTGTAACTTGAGGGATGATAAGTAATGAAGATGAGTCAGTGTTCTGAATGCTGTACCTGGCATCACTGCCAAGATTCTTTTCTTCTTTTCTCCAAGTGACAGTGGGGGTAGGTCTCCCTTTGAATGGGATCAAGATTTGTACATCTTCACCAGCTTTTGCAATGATGGAAGTTCTAAGAGCCACATCTAAGTCGATCTCTGGTTCCTCTGTAGAACAATGAAAAAGAAAAGGATATTTGATATTCAGAATTTTTAAAGGAATTAAAAAAAGCTACTTGTGATAAAATAAGAAATAAACAAGGTGTGTGAGCACACATATAGAGGAGATACCAACAATATGTAAGGTACCTACCAAGTATGTCTTTAGGTTGTACAGGCTCTGTCATTTCAATAGGCTCTCCTTGTCCAGCACAGTTTAGGGCAGATACACGGAAATAGTAATTGACTCCAGGTTTCAGAAGAGGTACAACATACTCTGTTGTTCTTACTTCTCCCTTGGTACTGACAATAGTCCATTCTTCACTGTCACCTTCTCTTATCTCCACAATATACCCAGTAACAGCACTGCCTCCATCATAAACAGGTTTGCTCCAGCTAAGAGTAATTGAGGATTTTGTTGAATCTACAACTCTCAGCTTGGCCGGTGGACCTGGTGGATCTGTAATGAACCATCATAATGAGTTTCAGGATCTTATCACATGTTAAGAATCACTTATAACAAAAAAGAGATTTATATATGTGGAGATGGTTTATGTGTATTTCCTTACCAATAGGATCTGCAGCTTTGTAGAAATCAGATGGTTCAGAAAATGGACCTTGACCAGCTGCATTTACAGCACAAACTCGGAACTGATATTCACTATTTTCAGTGAGTCCTGTCACTTTCTGTCTGGTATCACGGATAGTTTCTTTAAGTACTTTGAACCAGCCTAGACTCTTCTTATCACGTTTTTCAAGGAAGTAGCCACTTATTTCACTACCACCATCTACAATTGGTCGATTCCAGACAACAGTCATTGAATTCTTAGTAGTCTTAGTCACTTCTGGTACGCTGGGTTGCCCAGGTGTAACTATTAAAAAAAGAGAGAAAATGTGCTTTTGAGAAACAATATAACTAAAACAACTCTATCACCCAACAATTTTTCAGTCCTATCCAATCATGCTAGTTGAGGTGTTTTTTTTTGTTTGAACTGCCTTCTACTCTGTTCAAGAATGAGTCATGATACTTGGAAAGGGAAGAGAAACTAGTAAAAGTAAAATATATACTATCCACTTATAAAGCCATGCATTTTGTTTCAGTTATCTTTTTTTCACTGTTTCTTACCAAATGAATTCTTAGCTACAACAGGCTCAGACTCCAGCGGATCACCAACTCCATACTTGTTCACACCTCTGACCCGGAAGATATATTCATTTCCCTTGATGAGTTTGGTAGTGGTAATGATGCACTCTTCCAGATTTTCAGATACCATAGACCATACAACTCGGCTTGTTTCACGTTTCTCCACAATATAATGAGTTATTTTGGCACCACCATCATCTTCTGGAGGCCGCCAAAGAAGAGTGATCTTTTCAGCAGTGACCGTCTTAAATTCAATTGGTCCACCTGGAGGCCCTGGTTTGTCTATTAGTCAAAAAGAGATTTATATGTAAGATTTTAAAAGATATGTAGCTTAGTTTATAATTGCTCATATGTAGGAAGGTAAAGAATAACAGAAGCTGGTATCTAGCTCCTACCTAGTATCTGCACTCTGATGCTGGCTGAGGCAGAACCCATGGCGTTCCTTAGCTTTAATTCATAGTGTCCACTATTGATCCGACTGGCATCTTTGATGAGGATAGATGCAAGGTCTGTTGTATTTTCAACAGATAGTAGTGCATTTGTTTGTAACTCTCTATCATCTTTGTACCATTCAATGGTAGGCTCAGGTTTGCCAGAGATTCCAGCTCTGAGCTTCACAGATGTTCCAGCTCTATATTTGACAACTTCTGTATACTCTAAAGGCAAGTCAATTGCAGGTGCACCTGAAAGATAAGTAGATAAGAAAAAATATACATACATATGAACTTGCGTATATATACACATATATTTGTCACTTCAACAAATTAAAAGGCAAAATTTTCCGTCTTTATTTCATAACATTTTTAGTAACTAGGTCAGAAGGCATGGGAAGGCCTTATTTCTCTTTTATTTCTTATAGTTTCTAGAAAATTAAAATTGGGATAGCATTGAACATATAAATTACTTTAGGTAAAATTGTCATTTGTATTATATTGGCCCTACCTTAGACACCTACTAGCTGTGTGACCCAGGGAAATTGGCTTAACATCTCTGGGTTCCAGTTTTCTCATCTTTAAAATGAAGAGGTTGGATTTGATAGGCTCTGAGGTCCCAAACTCTAAATCTGAGATTGTACGACTAATCAAAATATGTCATTTCAATTTACCTCAGAAAGCAATATTCCTCATCTATTCAGACATGATTTTAGGACTGGGTTCTAGGAATTTAGTCAAGAGATTTAAATTTTGGTAGTGAAAATATCAAGTCATTCTATTTGAAAATTAAAACAAAGTAGTAAAACATGCTTTATGAACAGGTATGTAAAGTAGTTTAAGGGAAAATCAAACTGTTTTTCAGCCTTATATATATTCCAAAAAAAATTCTTCTGAATGATGAAAATTCTTACCATAAGTTTCAATGCATGTAATGGGACCTACAACTTCAGAGGGATTGCTAATGGAGCCAACTGCATTCTTAGCAAAAACACGGAATTCATACTGAGAATTCTGAGTTAAGCCAGATACAACAAACTGAGTCTCAATGACATTGGTGAAGCTGGCCTTGGTCCACCGGCCATCTGGAAGATCACGTTTCTCAACAATGTAGCCTGTTATCTTGCTTCCACCATCAAAAGCTGGTTTCTGCCACAAAAGGCTGACAGATGTCTTTGAAATATCTGTGACACGGACATTTCTTGGAGGTTCTGTGGAAATCAATACAAGAAGATTAGTTTCACTTGTACACCAGATATGCAGTACAGGAATATTTCCAATGGGTAATTCTACCAGGCGTATTCTATCTTACAAATACTCACCACAGGCATCAATGGCCAGAACTGGGTCAGAAGGATGACTTGCTTTTCCAATGCCAGCAGCATTTTCTGCATATACCCTGAATTCATAAATAAGTCCGGCACTGATTGTACTGACTTTGAAGTGAGTTGTGCGAATGACTATTTTATTAACCTTCTGCCATAAAATACTGTTTCTGTCTTTCATTTCCAAATGGTATCCAATTACTGCACTTCCTCCATTGGACACTGGCTCATGCCAACCAACGGTGATGCTCTCCCGGGTGACATTTGTGACCCACGGTGTAGAAGGTGGTCCAGGTGTTGCTAAATGGAAGAGAAATCCCAAAGGTTTATAACAAAACTTTTCAAACATTTGGGCTAAAATAAATTGTAGGGATATAGGAAACATGTAAAGTTGTAATAGTAACTTACTGTATGGGAGTTTGACAGTGACACATGCTGAATCTATGTGATCACTGATGCCAAAGCGATTTTCAGCCTTGATGCGGAACTGATACTCTTCTCCTGTTGTCAGTTTCATGACCTTCATCATGCTTCTTGCCACTGTTGCAGAAACTTCGGTCCACACTGCGGTACTTGTTTCTCTCTTAAGGACAATATAGTTGGTCACTTGACTTCCACCGTCATACTTCGGTGGCTCCCATTTGAGAATCACACTATCTTCGGTCACATCACTGATAACAACAGGGCCTGATGGAGGACCAGGTCTGTCTAGCACAACAATGTTAATAAAAGCTTTTGTTGTTCCACTGGCATTGGAAGCAGTGATCTCATACCTTCCAGCATCAGCAGCAACACTTTCTTTGAGATTAATGGTGAGGTTTTCAGCAGTGATTTCGGTGTTAAATCTCATGGTTGCTTTTAGTGGGACACCATCTCTGGATAATGTCACTTTGGGAAGTGGTTTTCCAGAAACTGGAATGTCAACCTTAAGGTTGGAACCTGCTCTGACATAGACAGTATTACTTGGGAAGTTAGTCATATCAACCTCAGGTGGTTCTGAAAAATAAAATTTGTTGGGACAAAAGGAAAAATTAGTTGAAAAAATGAATTTAAATCAATACAGAAAGTTTCAGAGTTTAGTTTAACATGATTGGGCTTACCTAGTTGGTCTTTAACAAGAACAGGGAGTAGAAGTTCTCTTGGATCACTTATACCAGCTTGGTTTTCAGCGAATACTCTAAAGAAATATTCAGAGTTTTCTCTCAGATTGGAAACAGTGTGATGAGTGGTCTTAACAACTGCACATTTTACCCAGTTCTTCTGTCCTTTTTCTAAAGCTTCGACAATATAGTGTGCAATTCTGCTTCCACCATCATGCTCTGGCTTGAGCCATATCAGAGAAACACTATCTTTAGAAACACTTGCCACTCCAAGTTTTTCAGGTGGGCTTGGTTTTTCTAAGAAAGAAAAAACATCAAAAGAAAAGATGAAAACCAAAGCATGAGTTTCTCCTTAAGTATTATATTTCATGAAAGTTACCAAAGCTATTACTTGAATAGATAAACATTTATTAAACATATACTAGATGTGGAAAAAAGAAGACATGAGCTTTCATCTTGGCTCTATTTTTATTGACTACATAAATATGGGTAATTTACCACATCTCTCTGAGCCTGTTTCCTCATCTGATAAATGAAGATAACAACACCTATCGTACTTATCTCACAGAGCAATGAGGCCCAAATGAGGTCATGTACATAAAGTGCTTCAAAAATTTTAAGCAAGTCCATAGGTGTCAACTATTATTATTATCATCACTAATTTGAATATGGCTAATTTTGTCCCAAGTAGGCTAAGGATAACTACAATTATCTAATTATACTTAAACACGGCCACTTTCACACTTAAATGATAAGTGGTTTTTTACTTACAAATAGTTCTCAGTACAAATTAAAAACACAAAACAAAACCCAAGAAACTAGGTTGTAAGAAATATTTCTACTTATATTCCAAATGCATTATTATAAACTGATATTTAAATTAAACATCCTTGATATATTCTTAAAAATGAAATAGTTCCAGTTGTGAAATTTTCCATATAATTGGAAATTCAGAAAATTGGAAATTTTAGCAAAAATCCTGTATGGAACTATATATTTTTTATACATTAAGTTCATGATTTTTAAACTAAAGCAAAAACTGATTCAAATTATTCCTTAACATGCTCTTACTTCTTATTAAGGAAACATACCTGTGATTTTTACTCCTTCCTTGGTTTCAGAGGGTATGCCAACACCAAACTCATTTTCTCCGGAGACCCTGAAGTAGTAAACAGCTCCCTCTTGTAAGTTGGATACTTTGTAGGAAAGTCGATGGCAATTGTTAGTCACGGTGACCCATGCTTTCTTACTGGCCTCTCGTTTTTCTATATGGTAATTTTTCACTGGGGCACCACCATCATTTTCAGGAACATCCCAGAATAACACTGCAGATTCTTTGGTTACATCTTTAACATTAATGTTAGTCGGGGGTCCAGGGGAATCGAGAACTTTGACAACTAAAGTCAATGAAGCGGCATTCAAAGTATTCTGGATTGTTAATGTGTATTTTCCAGAATCATTTCTGTTGGCATTTTCAATAGTAAGTGATGTTCGGGTGTCTGTAGAGTCAATACAAGCCCTGGTACGGAGATCAGTATCTGGCTTAGTCCATATTACACTAGGTACTGGTCTTCCTCGGAAAGGCACAGTCATTGTAAATGAGGCACCAGCCTTTACAATCAAAGTCTTCTTCATTTCACTGTCAAGGTCAAAGACAGGTTCTTCTTCTCTTTCCTTTGCTACCTGAGGATCTGAGCTATCACTTGGATCACTAGCACCAACTTTATTTATTGATCTTACTCTAAAGACATATTCAGTCCCTGTTGTTAAACCACTTACTGTATACTCAGTGCCTCGTAAGCTCTGAATGGCAACCAACCAGTCAGTTTCATCAGATTTCTTATATTCTACTGTGTATCCAGTAACTGGGGCCCCTCCATCAAACAAAGGCTTAATCCAGGCAATAGTTATATTTGTTTTTCCTGAGTCCACAATTTTAGGTTTAGATGGAGGAGAGGGCAAAAAGACTGGATCTTCTGCTCGAACCAAAGGCGATGTTTCACTTGGAAGGCTCAGACCAGCAGCATTTTCTGCATAGACCCGATATTCATATTCACATCCTTCCCGAAGTCCTGTTGATTTTACTCTCAGATCATAAACTGGCTTTTTGTTTACACGTACCCATCGTAAACTGTTTTTCTCCCGACGTTCAATTATGTATCCAGAGATATCATTGCCCCCATCACTCTCAGGTCTTGACCAGCATAAGGTCATGGAATCTTTGGTCACGGATGTGATTTCCAACGATGTGGGTGGACTGGGCACTGTAAATGGATCAAGCGCCTTTACAGCCACACTCTCCAGGGGCTCACCCACACCATATTTATTAACACCAATGACTCTAAATATATATTCATTGCCTCGAAGTAATTTAGTTACTTTACAAGATGTTGTTCTTAATTCTTCTTCACAAATTGTCCATGCAAGTCTGCTTGTCTCACGTTTTTCTACAATGTAATAGTCAATATCTGCACCACCATCTTCTTGTGGAGGTCCCCAGGACAGTGAACATTTCTCAGCAGTTAGGCCATTTATTTCTAGAGGTCCTGCTGGTGGCCCAGGTCTGTCAAGGACTTTGCAGTTAACAGCCATAGACCGAGTTCCTGCAACATTTTTGAGAGTTAACACATACTGACCAGTGTCTCGTCTCACACAGTCCTTAACTGTTAACAAGGTTGTGCTGTCTGTTGAAACAATTTCAGTCTTTGCTCTTTCTTCAATCTCTTTACCATCCTTTGACCAGGATATTACAGGTAGAGGTCGTCCTGAAATGTCAGCATTGATTTTAAGGACTTCGCCAGCTTTGACCACAATAACGTCCCGGAACTTGACATCCATCATAATTCTTGGGGCCTCAACATCATCTTTTACTGTAATAGGTCCAGTTGATTCAGATGGCTCACTAATAGAGTCAGCAGCATTCCTTGCAAAAACCCGGAATTCATAGCGCTGATCTTCTGTAAGTTCAGTTACCTCAAAATAAGTTTCCTGTACATTAGTAAAATTGCACTTCAACCACCGGCCATCTGGCAGTTCTCTGCGCTCAATAATGTAACCTGTGATTTTAGCCCCACCATCATATCGGGGTTTAGCCCATTTAAGTGAGACAGACTTTCTGGTAATATTTGTAACTTCTGGTTGACCAGGAGGATCGCAAGGGTCTCTTGCAGGAACTGGCTCACATGCCTTGCTGCACTTACCAATTCCTGCAATATTCTCAGCATATACACGATATTCATACATCAGTCCTTCATCAAGGCCAGAAACTTTCATTTGTGTATCAGTAATGAGAGTTTTGTTTACTTTTGTCCAAAGAATACTGCTTCTTTCTTTATGCTCAAGGTGATAGCCAATTACTTGACTTCCTCCATCATTAACTGGCACTTGCCAACTTACAAGCATGGTGGATTTTGTGGCATGTACAACTTTAGGTGTTCCAGGAGGACCTGGGGGACTGAATGGGTATTCTGCAACAACAGGTGATGATTCGCTGTAAGTACTCTTACCATAACGGTTCTCTGCACAAACACGGAACTGATATTCACTTCCTGTTGTCAGGCGAATTATCTTAATAGATGTCCTTGCAACTGCTTGTGATACTACTTGCCATGTTGTAGAAGTAGTATCTCTTTTCTCAACAATATAATTGCTAATTTGGCAACCACCATCATATTCTGGAGGATTCCAAGATATTGTTACATTGTCAGAGCTAACTTCATCAATACGTACAGGTCCTGGAGGCCCTGGTCTGTCGAGTACAATTACACCAATAGAAACAGTTGTAACTCCTGCACTGTTTGAAACAGATAATTCATACTTTCCAACATCTTCTCTTGAAGCTTCCTTGATAATTAATGATGTTACCGTCTTTGATGACTGAACATTTACTCTAGTTGTCTCTTTTAAGGCTTGTCCATCTTTTTTCCAGCTTACAGTGGGCATGGGTCTCCCACTAAATGGCACATCAATCTTGAGTTGATCTCCAGCTTTAACATTGAAAGTGTTGAAAGGAAGCTCAACTGAGGGCTTAATTTCAATATCTTTTGCAACTACTGGTACGCCAAGTTGTCTAGGGTCACTTTTCCCTTTTTCATTAACTGCAGCCACCCTAAAGGTATACTCTTCTCCAGTAGTGAGACCAGATACAGTGGCTTCTAATGTCTTTACATGTGTGCAAGTGCTCCATTTCTCACTTCCTTTAGTCTGCATTTCTACTACATAACCAGTAATTTTACTGCCACCATCGCTTTCTGGTTTCTCCCATTTAATGGTGGCAGTGTTACGTGTCACATCAACAAGAGTAACTCTACCAGGTGGGAGGGGCGGTTCAGACACTTTAACTGGTTCTGTTGTTTCAGCTGGCAAACCAATCCCATATTCATTTGAAGCCAAGACACGGAAGAAGTAAGTGCACCCTTCTTGGAGATTGTCAATTTTGAAAGTGGTCTTAGTGCAATTATTTGTAATAGTGGCATATGCTTTTCTTGTAGATTCTCGTTTTTCAACAATGTAATTTGTAATTTTAGCTCCACCATCAATAAGTGGTGGTTCCCAAGACAATGTTACTGAATCTTTCTTCACTTCTTTCACAGTCAAATTCACAGGTGCGCTTGGTGAATCAAGAACTCTGACATTAACAAAAGCTGTTTTGGAGCCACTATTATTTTCTAGAGTCAGGTTATATCTACCACTGTCAAATCTGGTAACATTATCAATAACCAACATTGTATATGAGCTGGTGACCTCAATCTGGGCTCTCTCAGTGAGAGTGCCTTCTGCTTTTTCCCATTTGACTTCAGGTTCTGGTCTGCCTTTGATGGTAACAAATAATCTCAAGGTAGCACTTGCACGAAGAATGACAACCTTTCTTAGATCAGCATCAAGTTCAATTTCAGGAGGCTCGATCCTTTCAGCAGCAACAACTGATCCAGGTATGGTTGCTGGTTCGCCAACACCTTCTGAGTTAATGGCACATATGCGGAAGTTATATTCACTGTTTTCTTTAAGTTTAGTAACAGTGAACTGCTTTCCTTGTAGACCTGTTGGTGGTGTACAGGTTGTCCATTCATCAGCAGCAGCCTCTTTGACTTCCACAACATAGCCTTTAATAGGAGCCCCACCATCATAGATGGGCTTATTCCATGCCAGAGACACTGAAGATCTAGATGTATCTGTTACTTTAGGATTACTTGGGGGACCTGGTGGATACAAAGCATCACATGCATGATAGAACACTGATGGCTCACTGAATTCACCCATGCCAGCTGCATTCTCAGCCGCAACCCTGAATTCATAGGAATGGCCTTCTGTAAGTCCAGTCACTCTGAGTCGTAGATCTGTTAAGGTTTTCTTATTGCACTTTGTCCATCTGATGCCACCTTTATCACGTTTTTCGAGTATATAGCCCTCAATTTCAGCTCCACCATCATTTACTGGGCGTGCCCATGTTACTACCATTGAATCTTTAGTGATTGCTGAAGCTTCAGGTGTTGAAGGAGGACCTGGTGGCTTGTATGGATTACAGGCTATGACTGGCTCAGATTCCAATGGCTCTCCAATTCCATATTTGTTCACAGCCATGACACGGAAAATATACTCATTGCCTGGAAGGAGTTTAGTAACTTTGTAATTCAGGGCTTGTACTTCAGTTGAAACCTGGGTCCATGAGAGTCTGCTTGTTTCTCTCTTCTCAATGATGTAATGAGAGATATTAGCACCACCATCTTGCAGAGGTGGGTTCCATGCCAAGTAACATTTTTCTGCAGTAACCCCTGAAACTTTCAGAGGTGGTCCCGGAGGTCCTGGTCTATCAAGTACTTTTACAGTTATTGGTATAGACTTTGTACCACCAACATTGCTGAGCTTCAAGATATACTGTCCACCATCAGTTCTTATGCAGTCTTTGACAACAAGAGTTGTTTTTTGTATAGTAGATTTAATTTCCATTCTGGCTGTTGTTTCCTCAAGCTCTTTCCCATCTTTTATCCACACAATGTCAGGTATAGGCTTACCACGGATGTCAGCTTCCAGAACAAAAGTCTCTCCTGCGTGAACAACAATCACATCTTTGTATTTTGGGTCCAAGGAAGCATTGGGTGCATCAATTTCATCTCTAGCAGTAATTGCACCAGTGCTTTCTGATGGCTCACTAAAGTTTCCAGCCGCATTTCTTGCTATTACTCTAAATTCATATCTTTGGTCTTCTACAAGTCCACTCACCGTAAATTCTGTTTCTAGCACGTTGGTAAAGCTGGCTTTCATCCAACGACCATCAGGTAGGTCTTTCTTTTCTACAATATAGCCTGTTATTTTGCTACCACCATCATAGGCAGGTTTTTTCCATTTCAGTGTGACATAGTTTCTTGTTATAACAATGGCTTCAGGACGACCAGGTGGGTCACATGGATCACGAGCAACAAAGCATTCAGACACTTTGCTAGGCTTCCCAATGCCAACAATATTTTCAGCAGAAACTTTGAATTCATACTCAAGACCTTCATCAAGTCCAGTTGTTTTAAACTTGGTGTCATGAATGGGGATTTTGTTTAACTTCATCCAAAGAATGCTATTCTTTTCTTTCTGTTCAAGGTGGTAGCCAATAACTTTGCTCCCACCATCATTGACTGGCTCATGCCATTCTACAAGCATTTGATCTTTTGATATTGATGTCACAAAAGGAGTTCCAGGTGGCCCAGGTTCTTTAAATGGATATTGTACAACAACGGGTTTAGAGTCTAGTGAGGAACTTGTTCCATATCTGTTTTCAGCAAAAATTCTGAATTGGTATTCACTGCCTGTTTTAAGTTTGGTTATTTTAATTGTTGTTCTTGCTACTGTTGCTGATACCATTTGCCAGGTGGTAGTGGTTGTGTCACGTTTCTCTACAATATAATTGCTTATTTGACAGCCACCAGTGTATACTGGTGGTTCCCAGGATATGACTACAAAGTCTGCACTAACTTCATCGAAGCGAACTGGTCCAACTGGTGGTCCAGGTTTTTCCAAAACTATTACGCTAAGATCTTCTGTTGCTGTGCCTGCAGTGTTTGATGCTGTTATTTTATATTTTCCAAAGTCATCTTTGTTGCTTTCTTTAATGTGTAAAATAGTTGATGTGGCTGTTTCTTCAACATTTACTCTGGTTGTCTGTTTAAGAGCCTCGCCATCTTTTACCCAAGAAATTTTAGGCCTAGGTCGGCCTATAACTGGTATTTCTATCTTAAGATCTTCTCCAGCCTGGACGCTGTATGTGTTAAATGGCAACTTAAAACTTGGTTGTATAGTCAAATCTCTAGCTATGACAGGAACACCAAGGACTCTTGGATCACTTTTTCCTTTTTCATTGTAAGCCTTGACTCGGAACTGATATTCCTGCCCAGAACTTAGACCAGAAATAACTGCATTGCAGACTTTGGACTCAGCAACAACACTCCATTTTTCTGTTCCTTTTGGTTGCATTTCAACCACATATCCCAAAACTCTGCTACCTCCATCATGTTCAGGTTTCTCCCACATAAGCGATGCACTGGTTTGAGACACATCAGTTAGTGTAACCTTCCCAGGTGGTGAAGGAGGCTCAGCTGCTTTCACTGCATCAAGAGTTTCCACTGGAACCCCAACTCCAAATTCATTTTCTGCCATAACTCTGAAGTAATAAATGGCTCCTTCAGTAAGATTTTCAACTTTGAAGCTTGTTTTGTTGCATTTGGCACTCACATTAGCATATGCCTTTCGGGTTGACTCTCTCTTGTCAATTACATAGTTCTTAATCTTTGCACCACCATCAATGATAGGGGGTTCCCAGGTCAGTGTGACAGAATCCTTCTTCACTTCTTTAACTGCCAAGTTTTGTGGTGGTCCTGGAGTATCTAGGACCTTCACAGTAACAAATGCAGATTTCGACCCACTACTATTTTCCAGTTTGAGGATGTATTTTCCAGCATCATTTCTATCACAGTTATCTATTGATAACTGGGTATAGTTTAAGCCTTTCTCAATTTGAACTTTATCAGTAAATTCACCTTCCTCTCGAGACCAAATGATATCAGGTGTTGGTCGGCCTTTGAATGGAATGTGAATTCTGGCAGATCCACCAGCTCTGACTACTATTCCTTTCCTTAATTCTGAATCAAGGTCAAGTTCAGGAGGTTCGAGTTTATCTTCTGGTTTAACAGTACCAGGTACTGATGCAGGCTCACCTACACCAACTTTATTGAGAGCACAAACCCGTATCTTATATTCCTGATGTTCAATAAGCTTTGAAATCTCAAATCGAGTGACTTTCAGGCCAGTCTGTGGTGTAACTATGTTCCAGTCATCTTCATCTGCTTTACAGATCTCTACTAAGTATCCCAGGATCTCACTGCCACCGTCATAAATGGGCTTGCTCCATGCAAGTGCAATTGAATTTTTGGTAGTATCTACAAGGTGGGCATTGGTGGGTGGACCAGGTTTGAATACAGGGTCACAAGCCTTATAATAAACTGTAGCCTGACTTGGTTCTCCAACTCCAGCAGCATTTTCTGCAGATACTCTAAATTCGTATTCATGATCTTCTGTCAGTCCTGTGACTCTTAATCGCAAATCTGTAATTCGCCGCTTATTGCACTTTATCCATCTAATGCCACTTCTGTCCCTCTTTTCTACGATATAACCAATAATCTCGCTTCCACCATCACTATCTGGACGGTTCCAGCAGACTGTCATGGAATCCTTGGCAATATTTGTTACTTCTAAGTTCTTTGGTGGACCAGGAAGCACAAATGGATTTTTCATTAGTACTGGTGCAGATTCCAAAGGCTCACCAACTCCATATTTGTTAACAGCCATTACACGGAAAATATATTCATTTCCTTCTAAAAGCTTGGTTACTTTCAAATTATTGGTTACTACTTCTGGAGCAACAACAGTCCAGGCAAGTCGGCTGGTTTCTCTTTTTTCAACAACATAGTGAGAAATGTCACTGCCACCATCTTGGAGGGGTGGAGACCAAGTTAGTGAGCATTTTTCAGAAGTAACTCCCGTTACCTGAATAGGACCTTCTGGAGGCCCTGGTCTGTCTAATACTTTTACATTTACTGGGAATGACTTAGAACCTGCAACATTAGAAGCTCTTAAAATATACTGTCCACCATCAATTCTAATGGCATCTTTTATAATGACCAATGCTTTGAAATCTGTATTCTTTATTTCACATCTAGCAGATTCTTCAACTTCTTTATCTCCTTTCAGCCACTCGATGGTAGGTAGGGGCTTTCCATAGACATCAGCCTCAAGTCTGAATGTTTCTCCAGCATTGACCACAATTGTATCTCTGTATTTTGGATCCATTGAAATTCTTGGAAGTTCAACTTCATCCTTGGCTGTTATAGGTCCAGTACTGTCAGAGGGTTTACTTATTGCACCTGCAGCATTCTTTGCAATCACTCTGAATTCGTACCTTTCATTTTCAGTAAGGCCAGTGACAGTGAATTGTGTTTCAATGACATTGGTGAAACTGGCTTTCATCCAGCGACCCTCTGGCAAATCTCGTTTCTCAACAATATAACCAGTGATCGTGCTTCCACCATCATATACAGGCTTGGTCCACTGTAGAGTAATTTCATTTCTTTTGACCATGATGGCTTCTGGAGTTCCTGGGGGGTCGCAGGGATCGCGGGCTACATAACATTCTGAACTTTTGCTTGCTTTGCCTACACCAACAATATTTTCAGCATAAACTCTGAATTCATATTCAATACCTTCTTCAAGGTTAATTACTTTAAATTGGGTGTCATGGATAATGGTTTTGTTGACCTTTGTCCACAAAATACTGTTTCTTTCCTTTCTCTCAAGGTGGTAACCAATGACTGGACTCCCACCATTATTAATTGGTTCATGCCACTGTACAACCATAGAATCTTTAGAAATGGTATTAACAAATGGTGTGCCAGGAGGGCCTGGTTCTTTATAGGGGTACTGGGCTACAACAGGATCAGATTCTAAGGCAAAACTTTGTCCATATCTGTTTTCAGCAAATATTCTGAATTGGTATTCTGTGCCAGTTTTCAGCTTAGTCACTTTTAAGGTTGTTCTTGCAACAGTACCAGAAACAACTTCCCATACAGTAGTGGTGGTATCTCTCTTTTGAACAATATAGTTAGTGATTTGGCAACCACCTGTATACAGTGGAGGATTCCAAGATAATGTAATACTTTCAGCACTGACTTCATCAAATTTTACAGGGCCTCTTGGTGGATCAGGCTTGTCAAGAGTGATAATTTCGATGGAAGCAGATTTTTGTCCAACAACATTGGCAACTGTGATTCCATATATTCCACCATCTTCCTTGTGGGTTTCTTTAATGGTAAGCACAGTAAGGTCAAGCAAATCAGTAACATTGACTCTTGTTGTCTGTTTTAGTGGTTGGCCATCTTTTGTCCAGGTAATGGTAGGTTTAGGACGTCCAGAAATTGCTACTTCTATTTTTAAATCCTGACCAACTTGGACACTATAACTGTGGAATGCGGGTCTTACATCTGGCTCAATAACTAGGTCTTTGGCAATCACTGGAACAGCAAGGGACCTAGGATCACTTCTTCCTTTTTCATTTACAGCAACAACTCTAAATAGATATTCTTCTCCTTGGGTTAAGTTCATAATTACTGCTTCCAGGTTCTTAACACGGGCACACTCTGACCATTTATCACTATGCTTAGCTTGCATTTCAACAATATATTGTATGATTTTGCTGCCACCATCATGTTCTGGCTTTGTCCAGCTTAGGGAAACACTGTTTCTTGTGACATCATCCACTGTTATTTTTCCTGGTGGTTGTGGAACTTCAGCAACCTTAATTGAGTCAGCAGTGCAGGCAGGAAGGCCAATACCATATTCATTTTCAGCTGTAACTCTAAAGTAGTAACTGCAGCCCTCTTGAAGTTGATCTATTTTCCATGAGTGCTTATGGCAGTTCGTTACAACAGCGGCATAAGACTTTCTTGTAGCTTCACGTTTCTCAACAATATAATTTTTTATCTTGGATCCTCCATCCAACAAAGGTGGTTCCCATGTGATGGATACTGAGTCTTTGGTGATTTCTGTCACTTTAAGATTAACAGGTGGACTTGGTGTATCTAAGACTCTCACAGTGACAAAGGCAGACTTTGTACCACTACTATTTTCTAAGGTGAGAGTGTATTTCCCACTGTCATATCTGTTCACATTTTCAAGCACAAGAGAGGTAAAGCTGGAAGTAACATCAATTATAGCTGCATCCCGGATTTCACCATCCATTTTTCCCCACTTAACTTCTGGTGTAGGGCGACCTCTAATGGGAACAAACAACCTCAAGGAACCACCTGCTCTTATGTTTATTACTTTTCTTAACTCTAGATCAAGATCAATGTCTGGTGCTTCCAATTTTTCTTCCACTATAATAGGCCCAGGTACATCAGCATGTTCTCCAACTCCGGCTTTATTAACAGCACAGATACGGAAATTGTATTCATGCTTTTCCAACAACTTTTCTACTTCTATATTTGTTTTCTTGATTCCAGTTGGTGGAGTACACATAGTCCATTCCCCAACACTTACATCACATTTTTCAACTATGTATCCTTGGATTTCACTGCCACCATCATAAACTGGTTTGCTCCATGAGAGGAAAACTGAAGACCTTGTAATATCTGTGACTTTGGGGTTATTTGGTGGTCCTGGCTTATAAATAGGATCACAAGCTTTTTGGTAAGCAGAAGGTAGACTTGGTTCACTGAGACCAGCAGCATTTTCAGCTGAGACTCTAAATTCATAATGATGGTTTTCTAGGAGTCCAGTGGCTCTTAAACGCAATTCCCCAATCAAACCCTTGTGGCATCTTGTCCATCGGATGCCTTCCTTATCCCGTTTTTCAAGCACATAACCAAGAATTTCACTGCCACCATCAGATGCTGGCCTTTCCCATACGACAGTCATGGAGTCTTTGGTCACTGTGGTAACTTCTGGTGCCTTTGGTGCATCTGGCACAACAAATGGATTCTTGGCAATGACTGGCTCAGATTCAAGAGGTTCACCAACACCGTATTTATTTACAGCCATTATGCGGAAGATATATTCATTTCCTTCTAGGAGTTTGGTTACCTTGCAACTAAGTGTTTGCACATTGGCATCAACAACAGTCCACACTAAACGGCTGGTTTCTCTTCTTTCCACAATGTAGTTTATGATATCACTACCACCATCTTGGAGTGGGGGTTTCCATGCTAATGTGCATTTTTCAGCAGTAACTCCAGACACAGCAACAGGTCCTTCAGGTGGTCCTGGTCTATCAAGAACTTTGACATTTACAGTAACTGATCTCTCTCCAGCAACATTTTTTGCTTTCAATATATAATTACCACTATCAACACGGACTGCTTCCTTTACATTGAGGCAGGTGGCAAAATCAGTACTTTTTATTTCTAAATGAGCTGTGTTTGAAAGTTCTTGATCACCTTTTGTCCACTGAATGGTTGGTATTGGTTTGCCATAAACGTCAGCTTCAATCTTGAATGACTCTCCAGCGTGGACTACAATTGTGTCTTTATACTTTGGATCCATACTTATACGTGGAGGGTCTACTTCATCTCTTGCTGTGATTGCTCCTGTGCTTTCAGATGGCTCACTAAATACTCCTGCAGCATTTCGTGCTATAACCCGGAACTCATATCTCTGATTTTCAACTAGACCAGTTACTTCAAATTGAGTTTCGATGACATTAGTAAAACTGGCTTTCATCCAGCGGCCATCTGGTAACTCTTTCTTCTCAACAATATAGCCAGTGATTTTGCTTCCACCATCATAGGTGGGTTTCTTCCACTGAAGAGTCACAGAGTTCCTTGTGACAATGACTGCTTCTGGCCGACCTGGTGGATCACATGGATCACGAGCTACATAGCACTCAGACACTTTACTAGGCTTGCCAATACCCACAATGTTTTCTGCACAGACTCTAAATTCATACTCAATTCCTTCTTCAAGGCCAGTTGTTTTAAACTTGGTTTGTGGAATAGGTGTTTTGTTCAACTTTACCCAGAGGATGCTATTTCTCTCTTTACGTTCTAAATGATAACCAGTCACTTTGCTACCACCATCATTGACTGGCTCATTCCACTGGACCTCCATACTGTCTTTGGAAGAAGCTGTCACAAAAGGTGTTCCTGGAGGTCCAGGAACTTTGAATGGATATTGGGCTATAATAGGCTCTGAAGTGAGATAAGTACTTTTTCCATATCTGTTTTCAGCTGCAATTCTGAACTGATATTCACATCCAGTCTTTAGTCGGCAGGCTTTTATTGTTGTTCTTGCAACAGTAGCTGACACAATTTGCCAGGTAGTCGTAGAAGTGTCCCTTTTCTCTACGATATAATTATTGATAGAACTTCCACCATCATATTTTGGTGGTTCCCAGGATAGAGTAATACTATCTGCAGTCACTTCATCCATTTTAACTGGTCCAGTAGGAGGCCCTGGCTTGTCAAGAACAATAATATTAAGGGTTTCAGTGGCTTCACCTACTGAATTTACAAGTTTAACTATATAATGTCCAACATCTTCCCGGCATGCTTCCTTTATCGTCAACAGTGTGTTATTTTCTGTGCTTTCTGCATTTACTCTAGTAGTTTGTTTCAGAGGCACATCATCTTTGTGCCAGGTCACAGTTGGAGCTGGACGTCCAATGAATGGGACATCAACTTTTAGGTCTTCACCTGCTAGCACTGTGAAAGTGTTAAATAACAGTTTGAAGGCTGGTGGGATGACAAGGTCTTTGGCAATGACTGGTACACTAAGCTGTCGAGGATCACTGATTCCCTTTTCATTCTGGGCTGAAACACGGAATGAATACTCTTCACCCTGAATCAACCCAGTGATTGTGGCTTCAGTGACTTTGACTGTGGCACATGTGGCCCACTTATCACTGCCTTTGCTCTGCATCTCCACAATGTAGCCTAGAATTCTACTTCCTCCATCGTGTTCTGGTTTCTCCCAAGAGAGTGACACACTATTTCTTGTGACATCTAGTAGAGTTATCTTTCCTGGAGGAAGTGGTCTTTCTGATGCTTTAACGGATTCTGCAGTTTCAGCTGGGAGACCAATTCCATACTCGTTTTCTGCCAGAACTCTAAAATAATAATTACAACCTTCTTGAAGTTGGTCTACTTTCCAGGAAGTCTTATGGCAATTTGTTGCAACAGTTGAGTAAGCTTTTCTTGTAGATTCACGCTTTTCAACAATGTAGTTCTTTATCTTGGAGCCTCCATCTAAGAGAGGAGGTTCCCAAGTTAGTGTGACAGATGATTTAGTGACTTCTTTGATTTTCAAATCCTGGGGTGGTCCTGGGGTGTCAAGAACTCTGACATTGACAAATGCCGATTTGCTACCTGAGCTGTTTTCTATAGTTAGTATGTATTTGCCACTATCAAATCTGTTGACATTTCCAACAACAAGCAAGGTATAAGAGCTTGTGGATTCAATGCTAGCTTTATCCAGAGATTCTCCATGTTCTCTTGTCCATTTCACTTCTGGTGCTGGTCTTCCTTTGATTGGAACAAACAGTCTTAGGGTACAGCAAGCCCTTATGGTGACAACCTTACGTAGGTCAGCATCCAATTCAATCTCTGGAGGCAGCATCCTTTCCTCAGCCTTTGGAGTTCCAGGAACAAGTGCAGGTTCACCAAGTCCTTCAGAATTCATGGCATAGATACGGATTTTATATTCTTGATTTTCTTTGAGGTTGGTGATAGTATAAGAGGTTGCCTTGAGTCCTGCTGGTGGTGTGACAATCTTCCACTCATCTTCTTCAGGCAGTGCTATCTCAACCATATACCCTGTGATTTCTGAGCCACCATCATAGATTGGCTTATTCCAAGCAATTGAAATTGATGATCTGCTTGTATCTAGAACACGTGGATTTCCTGGTGGGCCAGGCTTAAATATGGTATCACAAGCTTTATAAAATGGACTTGTAGTGCTTGGTGCACTAATTCCAGCAGCATTTTCAGCCATGATCCTGTACTCATACTCATGTCCTTCTGTCAGTCCAGATACCTTGTACCTTAAGTCAGTGACAGCTTTTTTATTACATTTCACCCAGCGTTGGCCAGTTTTATCTCGGCGTTCTACAATGTAATTGATAATTTCACTTCCACCATCAGAATCAGGATGTCCCCAGCAGACCACCATAGAGTCCTTAGTAATAGCTGTAACTTCAGGATTTTTGGGTGGATCTGGGGGTCCATATGGGTTTACTGCAAGGACAGGTTCTGATTCAAGAGGCTCTCCTACACCATATTTATTAACAGCCATAACACGGAACACATATTCATTGCCTTTCAATAATTTGGTGACTTTCAGTTTTGTTAGCTGTACTTCAGAGGCTACATTTGTCCATGCCAATCTGCTGGTTTCACGTTTTTGCACTATATAGTGGTCAATGCTGGCACCTCCATCATCTAGAGGAGGTAACCATGATAATACACACTTTTCTGCAGTGACTTCAGTCACAGCCAAAGGTCCTTCAGGTGGGCCTGGTCTATCAAGAACTTTAACATTGAAAATGTGTTTGGCAAAACCACCAGGATTAGTAGCTGTAAGTACATATGCCCCACTATCCTTTCTTGATGAATCTTTGTTAACTAGATTTGTAGAGAAATCTGCTATTTTTATTTCTAATTTTGCTGTGCCTTCAAGTTCCTTTCCATCTTTGGTCCATTCCATTGTTGGTGGTGGCCGACCAGAAACATCTGCTTCAAGCTTAAAAACTTCACCTGCCTTTAATACTATAGTGTCTTTGTATTTAACGTCCACCATGATCCTCGGGGCTTCAATATCATCTCTGCATGTTATGGCGTCTGAAGGCTCAGATGGCGGACTTACAGCACCAGCAGCATTTCTTGCAATCACACGGAATTCATATGCAGCATCCTCTGTTAAGCCACTGACTGTGAATTCATTCTCCAGAATATTGCTGAAGTTGGCCTTCAGCCAACGACCATTGGGGAGGTCTCTCTTTTCAACAATGTAGCTGGTGATCTTGAATCCTCCAGTATACTCAGGCTTAGCCCATTTAAGCGTTACTGTATGTCTAGTAATATTGAGAGGAATTGGTTTCCCAGGTGGATCAATGGGGTCCAAGGCAAGCGTAGGTTCAGATGGCTTGCTTGGTTTGCTTTTGCCAGCCATGTTTTCTGCAATCACTCGGAACTCATAGGCAATGCCATCTGTTAGGCCACTTGATTTAAAAATGTTCCCTGGTACCAATGCTTTACTCACAGTCTGCCAGACAATACCATTTCTTTCCTTTCTTTCAACATGATATCCTAAAATGGGACTTCCACCATCAGTTAGAGGCTCATGCCAGTTAATGGTTATTGATTCTTTGGTGACCGCGGTTACTTGAGGAGTACCAGGGGGCCCAGGAACTTTAAATGGATAGTTGGCAATGACAGATGCTGAGGTGATACCTGGTCCAACTCCATATCTGTTTTGAGCTTTTACCCGGAATTGATACTCCATTCCAGTAGTAAGGCGAGTTGCTTTATAGGTAGTACGTATTACGGTGGTTGCCAATTCAACCCATGTGGTACTGTCAGTCTGACGCATTTCAACGACATAGTTGCTGATGGGTACTCCTCCATCATTCTCTGGAGGTTCCCAAGAGAAAGTAACAAAATCAGATGAAACTTCATCAAACTTGATTGGACCAGTTGGTGGGCCTGGGATGTCATGCACTTGAATGGTGATGACATCTCCAACTTCTCCTACAATATTCTTTGCTGACAGTGGGTAAGGTCCACTATCACTTCTTGTACATTCATTGATATTTAGTATGGTTGAAGTGGCAGTATTTTCAAAATTAACTCTTTGGGTTTGTTTAAGAACTTGGTCTCCTTTTTTCCATGTGACAGTTGGTTTAGGTCGACCAAGCACTGGAATCTCAACTTTGATATTCTCACCAGCTCTGGCAATGACTAGTTTCTGGTAAATGCCACGAAGGTCCAATTCTGGAAGCATTGTCTGCTCCTTTACAACGACTGGCCTGCTTTCTCTTGGGGCACTTCTCCCAGCACTGTTCACTGCCATAACTTGGAAAGTATATTCTTCCCCTTCAGTTAAGTTCTTTACAACACACTCCAATCCCTTTACGGTTGTGATGTGTGTCCACTGGTCAGAACCTTTTCTTTGGGCTTCAATCACATAGCCAGTGATCTTACTGCCTCCGTCATGCTTTGGTTTAGGCCATGCCAGGCTGACTGTGTTCTTAGTTATGTCCATGATATTAAGGCTGTCTGGTGGTGATGGTGCCTCTGAGGCTCTGACAGGCTCTGTGGTTTCTGCAGGTTCACCAATTCCATATTCATTTTCTGCCATCACTCTGAAGAAATATTCACACCCTTCAGATAAGCCAGTCACTTTGTAAGTAAATTTGTGGCACTTGGTTGTGGCCGTAGAATAAGATTTCCGTGTGGCTTCACGTTTTTCCACGATGTAGTTTGTTATCCGAGAGCCCCCATCTATCAGAGGGAGGTCCCAGTGCAGGGTGACACTGTCCTTTGTGATCTCAGTAGGCCTCAGATTGAGCACAGGCCCAGGAGTATCCAAGACCCGAACATTGACAAATCCACTTTTCTTACCGGCAACATTCTCTACAGTCATCACAAATTTGCCTGTGTCATATCTATTACATTCTGGAATAATCAGAAGAGTGAAGGATTCTGTGTTCTCAATGCTGGCACGGGTTTTGAGATTTACACCATCTTTTGTCCAAGTGACCTCAGGAGCTGGACGGCCTTTGATCGGCACAAATATTCTAATGCTTAGCCCTGCTCTAACAACGAGTGTCCTTCGAAGTTCTGCATCTAATTCAAAATCAGGAGCCAATTCACGTTCTACAATTTCAACATCTGGAATTACTGCCGGCTCTCCCACACCTGCATCGTTGATGGCAGAGATTCTGAAATTATATTTTTCTTTTGTTTGAAGATCAGGGACAACAAATTCTGTGATCCTGAGGGCAGTTCCTGTTGTATCTTTTATCCAGGTCTCATCTCCTTCTTTTTGATGCTCTACTATATAGCCTGTGATTTCAAGTCCACCATCATAATGGGGTTTGCCCCAAGCTAAAGAAGCAGATTTCTTTGTAGTATCAGTCACTCGTGCATTTGAAGGTGGTCCTGGTGGATCTGCGAAATTAATATGGAAACAAAAGTATGCATTAATTCACCCTTAATATTTACTATTTAACAACTAATTTAATATTAAGATTTTAATAATTTAATAACAATCAATAACTTAATATTCAGCACTCTGAAGATAACACTATATGGAAAAGAATAATACTAACATGCTGCATCCTTCATTAGTACTGAATTTGAAACATCACTTGGTGGGCCAATTCCTGCTTTATTTTCTGCACTGACACGGAATTCATATGTGTTTCCTTCTTGAAGTCCTGCCACTTTGCATCTGAGGTCAGACACAGGGGTCTTTGTTGCTCGCACCCATCGCAGACCTTTCTTTTCTCTCCTTTCTACATGGTATCCAGTGATTTCACTACCACCATCATCAATTGGCCTTTTCCAACTGACAGTGGCAGTATTCTTGGTCACATTTGATACTTCTGGCTTTCCAGGAGGGCCAGGAGGGCCTAAGAAGGAAGAAGAATTTATGAAAAACACAGGTATATATAAACACCTCTAAATTCTCAAGTGATTAACTTCTTAAATGTTTTACTTACCAAATCTATCCACCATTTTGACTGGTTCCGATTGTACAGGTTCACCCTTACCATATTGATTCACTGCTGAGACACGGAAGAGGTATTCATTTCCTTGGATCAGCTTTGTCACCACATGGCGGCAAGATTGAATATCATCAGAAACAACTGTCCACAAAAGTCGGCTAGTTTCTCTCTTTTCAAGAACATAGGACTTAATTGGGGAACCTCCATCTTCCAATGGAGGTGTCCATGTAAGGGTAGCTTTTTCAGCTGAGACATTGCTGATTTCAATAGGTCCTGGTGGGCCAGGAACATCCAGAACTGTCACACGTACATGTTCCTCCTTTGTTCCAAAAGGATTAGTGGCAGTGATTGTATATTCTCCTGCATCTTTTCTGGAGGCATATTTAACAGTGAGCATGGAAGATGTTGGAGTTGAACTAATCTGGACAATGTCTGATGGTCTAAAGTCTTTTCCTGCCTTGGACCAACTTGATTTTGGAAGTGGTTTGCCAAGGATGCTGATGGCATTCAAAACAATGGTATCTCCTGCTTTGACTGTTAAGCCATCCTTTATGGTAGGATCAAGAACAATGGATGGTGCCTCTGAAAAAGAAGACTTTTTAGTCAGAAAAAAAGGAGATAAAGATGTTTATGTTATTTTAATGGTTTTATATATTTAAATGAGGAATAAGGGATAGTTTGTAGAAGATAGGGAGAAAGTCTTGAAGCCAGAAAGACTGGGCTTCACCCAAGACATATGTAGACTTTGAAACTATGAGCAAGTCATTTAACAACTTGGTGTCTCAAGTAATTCTCTAGGATATATGCTACATATGAGTTGTTGATCTGTGTTAGTGGAGAGAGTTTCCAAATCAGGAGTTTCCTATATTGATTAAATCTCAGATATAAACCAAAAGGCAAATGAATATAAACAAAGAAAAAGAAAATAAACTAAGACATACCATATTCATCCTTGCAAATAATGGTTCCTGTGCTTTCTGATGGAGCACTGATAGCTCCTGCAGTGTTCTTGGCTCTAATTCTGAATTCATATTTCCCACCCTCAATGAGATCGGTTACAGTATAGGCACAGTCTGGGACATTAACATGGTTTGCCTTCATCCAAGACTTGGAAGGCAGATCCCGTTTCTCCACTATGTATCCAGTCAGTTTATGACCACCATCATATTTAGGTTCAGTCCAAATGAGAGTCACGGAATTCCTTGTGACATTAATCACCTCGGGTTTTCCAGGGGGATCTGAAAAAAAATAAAATAAAACAAATAAAGCCATGGTCAAACATCAGTCAATGCTGTCTTCATGAAGCAAATGAGACTAGGCGTCTTCCCCTCTCTGAATGACTTACCAATTGGATCAAGTGCTACAACTGGCTCAGATGGCAGACTTGGTTTGCCAACTCCAGCCAAATTGATCGCCATAACTCTAAATTCATATTCAAGACCTTCAGTTAGTCCTGTTACTTTGAAGTCTTTCATTCTAATGGGTGTCTTATTAGCTCTCTTCCACATAAGACTGTTCCTCTCCTTGAATTCAATATGATACCCTACCAAAGAAGGAGATGGTATTTTAATCCAAATGGAAGATATCAATAGTCTCATGATTAACAGTTTCAAAGCAGGGTTTCAGTTATAAGCCCTATATAAGCACACACTAATCAGGCAATTGCTCATCACTGCCAATAGTTACATGATTACCCAAGATTAAGTTTTTGCTTGCCTGTGTACTAAACAGAGGGTTTGTTAGGGCCTTTTTTTCTTAAGATAAGAGTTATCATCACAACTTTTGAAGAAAGTTTTAAATCACAAAAATATTCATATCCCACTAACAAAGTTCTTTGTTGGGGAATTGTTTTAGCAAATTCTGAGTGTTAAACAATGCACTAAAAGGGAAATATGAGAGAACTGTTAGTTATGTGTCAGTACAACTCAAAGGTAAGGATCTATATTTAACACCCTTTAGGAAGACATAATAGGAAGGGAAAATTAAAATAAAGGTAACAATAAAATGAAATCAAATATGGTACCTGTGATTGGTGAGCCACCAGTTTTTTTAGGATCTGTCCAAGTTAGAGCAACAGAGTCATGTCTGACATCCACGATATTAGGTGGTGGAGGAGCATCTGGTACATCTAGGAAAACATATAATAACATAAGGTTATAATAAAGAAAAAATCCCAATGTTTTGCATTTTGATTTCTGACTTTCAGATACTTACCAAATGGATGTTTGGCAACAATGGGCTCAGATTTAAGGCCTTCGCCTACACCATATTTATTTTCAGCACTGACTCGGAAAGTATATTCCACTCCCTCATGAAGCCTTGTAACTCTGAAGGTGGTTTTCTGGACAGCTGAGGCACATGTGACCCATTTGTTGTTTACAGAATCTCTTTTCTCTAGGATGTAGTTGGTAATTTCAGAACCACCATCATCCTTTGGAGGTTTCCACTTTAAGGTAATGGCATCTGCTGTGACTTCCTCAAATGTGATTGGTCCAGTGGGTATGCCAGGCTTCCCAACGACTTTTATGGACAAAGTACCTTCCTTAGTGCCAACAGTGTTCTTCAGTGTGATTGTATATTTCCCAGCATCAGACTTTTGGCAATCATATACCACAAGAGTTGTATTAACTGCAGTAGACTCAACACTAACTCTTGTGTCAGTTGGTAGGGGGTCTTCACCTTTCTTCCAGGTTACTGATGGTGTAGGCTTCCCCTTTATGGGGATCTTAAGACGGAAATTGCTATTTTCTTTAGCTAAGTAGCACAAATCAGGCAACTCTTTCAAATCAAGATCAGGAGCCACTGTAAAACAGCACAGATAAATTATTATTTTTTGAGCCTAGATCGCTTGTTTCCTCTAATTAATATAGTTCTAAAAGAAATTGTCAATGACTAACAAAGTACCTACCAATGAATAACGAATATAGCTACCAATGAATACATTAAAAAAAAACCCAGCACATTGCTGATGAAAATAAAAGGATAATGCACATATGAGAATGTGCTTACCAACATCATCTTTTGCCACAACAGTGATTTCACTTGGAGTTCCCTCTCCATTTTCATTCTCAGCTCTTACTCTGAAAGTATATTCCTTCCCTTCTGTCAAATCTTTTGTAGAATAGTTAAGGGTCAGTGCCCTCATGACTCTTTGCCATTTGTTTTCTTCAGTCATGAAGTCCACTATGTATCCAGTAATTCGGCTTCCACCATCACTGTGAGGCTTTTTCCAGGCTATACTACAAGATGACTTAGTTACAGATGTAACTTTCAGGTCCACAACTGGTCCAGGGGTTTCTAAAACATGAAAACTCTGGTAAGTCTAAGCTTCCAATGAATAAGTTAATACTGTCATTCACAACCATTTTGAATAAAGTCAATTTCCTCACCAGAAGCCTTTACAGCATCTCGTGTTTCTCCAGGATCACCAATGCCATATTCATTTTCAGCAAAAATTCTGAAGAAATAGGATTTTCCTTCTTCCAAATTAGATACTCGGAAGCTTGTTTTGGGACACTCGGTTGTCACTGTGGACCATGACTTTCTTTCTGCATCACGTTTTTCAACAACATAGTTTATAATTGGGCTGCCACCATCAATAATGGGAGGATCCCAAGTAACATAAGCTGAATCTTTGGATACTTCCTTAACGATCACATTGACTGGTGGGCCTGGAGTATCTGGATAAATTTAAAATGAAGACACACTTAATCCTCCCAAAGAAAAAATATATGCAATGATTTCCCATTACTTTTCTTATTTTACACCCACACTTACCAAGTACTTTCACGACAATAGTATATTCCTTTTTACCACAGCTGTTCTCAAGGGTCAAAATATATTTCCCAGCATCATACTTATTCACATTTTCACAACGCAAGAAAGTATCGAAGTCTGTTGACTTGATGTCCAATCCTATCCTCTCTCTCAGGTTGACATTTGGCTTAGACCATGTTATCCTTGGAGGTGGACGTCCTCTTACTGGTACATAAAGTCTCATTGTAACTCCAGCACGTAATATGAGTGTTTTCCTCAGGTCAGCATCAAGATCTCCCTCAGGAGGAACTGTGGGGTTTTTTTTTGGTAAAAAAAACAACATTAAATGTATAAAAACTCAGTTTACTATGAAAATTCAATAACCTGATCTTTATAATCCCAACCAAACATCTCCTATCCTTCCTCTAATTATTTACATAGCTCTTAACACATCAGTCTTCCTGTATTCCACATGGTCTATTAATCTATAATTAGTATTTTTTTTTTGTGGCTCAGGGATTCCCCTTATCTACAGGAATATTCACTCCTTATTTCTTATGTATGCTTACCACCCCTGTTTTTATTAAAAGAAAATAGAGATGTTATTCCTGTTTCTCATCCTAATCTTAATGATTCTCATCCTGTCCAACTTTAATGAAAATAGTATTCTGTAATCTACCTATAATTATAACTTATACTCTGCTGTTTTAATAATTATTTCAGGCAGGAAGATAGATTAAGTACTGTAACATATTACCAAGTTACTTAAAATCGAAAATAAAAGAAGAAAATTGGTTGAGGAAATATAAGATTGGAAGAAGACTAAAGTGATAGAAAGCATGTTACTAAAGAAGGTAGTAATTGCCTTCAACAGAAAGAAAGTATTTGTGAAAAGACTAATTGACTGAGCTCTCTAGAATCAAAATAAAGAGTCTGTTGTTTTATCAGGGTAAATGTACTTAACCAAATCCTCTGTCCAAGTTATGGAATTCTCTCACTGTCTTGAAAAAAGTTACCATTATCAATCACAAATCACATTGCAAATCTTTGGCTTACTACTAGAGGTCTCTTAAATCAAATTCATTGAATTTCTAATACTGCAGCATATATCAAGAACTTAAAGGTCTTTATTTCTAAAAATATGTTCACTTAGCCATTTCTCCTTTCTTCTATCAGCACTTACTTAATATGTCCTTGGGCACATGTTTGTCGGGTACATCACTGGGATCACTGTAGCCGACCTTATTGACAGCATACACACGGAATTGATATTCAGTATTTTCCATGAGGCCAGTAACATCAAAGCGTGTTTTCTTTAGATTCTCTGGCAAGTTGCACCTCACCCAGTTATCAGAGTCAGCTCTCTTTGACTCAACTAAATAACCAATAATAGGACTTCCACCATCATACGCTGGTTTACCCCATGAAAGACTCACAGAACTTCGAGTAGTATCAACTACTTTGGGGAAGGCTGGTGGACCAGGAGGATCTAAGGATTAACAAAGAAAAGAAAAGGAAGAAGTAGTGACCAGTACATACTTCTTGTATGCCTGAAACAGTCTATATACAAGAGACATAGGAGAGGGAATGCTTTATTCTCCCAGTGAAACTTACATAGAGGATCATGAGCATATACTGCTTTAGAGGCATCACTGGGCTTGCCAGGTCCAGCTTTATTTATAGCTGTAACACGGAATTCATACTCAGTTCCTTCTTGGAGACCTGTTGCTTTTATAGTTCTTTCTATAATAGGTTTCCTGTTGACCTTAGTCCAATTGACTGCATGGGTTTCTCGCTTCTCCAGCAAATAGCCAGTGATGGGTGAACCGCCATCATCTGCTGGTGGTTTCCAGCTTACTGTCATGTGATCTTTTGTTATGTTGCTAATTACAGGAGGATCACAACGTCCAGGTGGGTCTGTAAAAATTTATTTGAGAAATCAGCTTCATGTCTTAAAAATAAATTAAATAAAAGGTAATATTTGTAGAAAAGTAGTTTTACCATATGGATTTTTAGCAATTGCTGGTTCAGTGAAAATTGGATCTCCAACACCATATTTATTTTCAGCACAAATACGGAACTGGTATTCATGTCCTTCTATTAGTTTCTCCACACTGCAACTGGTGATAGGAACATTGGGAGAGACTTGTGCCCAGTTAGGTCTGCTTGTCTCACGCTTGTCAACAATGTAGTTAGTAATTTCTGAGCCTCCATCTTCAAGAGGAGGCTCCCAAGAAAGCATTGCACGATCTGAATACATTTTATTGATTTTAACAGATGCTGGAGGACCAGGTTTATCTGAAAGATACAAGAAGGTGGAATCAAATCTTTGTCTTAATTATAAGTCAGCATTTCAAGAGCACTGAACTGGTGGTCCTAGGTTCTGACTCTGCCCACTAAAAACTAGCTAATTGTGTGATTTGGGGCAAGTCACATAATTTCTCTGTTCTTTATCTGTACAATGAGGGTGTAGGGCTAAATGTAGAGCCCATAGGTCTTTTCTAGTTCTAACTTTTATGATTCTGCCATTGAGACAGATTTACATCCTTTTTTGTTTTGTTTTTATCGTATATCATTTTCTACTTATGATGCTTTGGCCATCTTTTGGCTACTATTTACACCATCTTAGTTAATCAAATATGATTTCACTCTACCTGGAATTCAGTCCCTCTTTGTCACTTGGTCTCAGAATCCTTGTTTTCCTTCAAAGTTCAGCTCACAGATCACTCCTTTTGTCAGACCTTCTCTGATTTTTCCCAGTTGTTAATACTCTTTCCCTCTTCAAATTACTTATCAATGTGCATGTTTTATCCTCCCTTCCACCCAATAGAATGTAAAACAGGGATTCTTGTATTTTTGCCACTGTATCCCAGAACCTTGCACAGTATTAAGTGCTTAATAAATATTGAATTGAATTACCTAACACTTTCAGCTTAATAGTGGCTGATTTGGAACCACTTGAGTTTTCAGCAGTAATAGTATAGTCTCCTGAATCCTTTCTATTTACACAGAATAGTTCCAAAGTGCAAAGATTCCGCGTGGTGGTCATTTTTATGATATCGGATGGTGTTATAGGCGTTCCATCTTTCTTCCATGAAACTGTTGGCATGGGTTTACCGGAAACAGTAGCATCCAGGCAAACATTGGTTCCAGCTTTTACAGTAAGTAAAGATTTCATTGCCACACTCAGTTCTATCCTTGGAGGAACTGAAAAAAAAATAAAAGGATTTAATTCACATAGAGATAACTATGACATTCTTCACATTAATAACAGGGGTAGGTAAACACAAATGATATACACAATCTTCAGGAACAGAATCTCACCATTTTCTGCTAGGATGGTCACTGGATCAGACGGCTCAGAAGGCATGCTGATGTTTACAGCAGTCTTGGCAATGGCTCTAAATTGATATTGAGCATTCTCTTCCAAACCAGTAGCTGTATATTCTTCTTGAGGAATCTGGTGTGGGGTAGTATTGCAGCGTACCCATTTATCTCCAGGAAGCTTGCAAGCTTCAACAAAATATCCAATGATTTTGCTGCCCCCATCATGCTTTGGTCGGGCCCAGATAAGGGATACACTATGTTTGGAAACATCAATAACTTCAGGTTTCCCAGGAGGATCTAAAACCCAAAAGACAATTAGAAAAGTCAAAATGTACCACTTGAAACACAGGAAGTAATTTTTTTTACATGAATGGTATCAAACTCAAGTAGAAACAGGAAGTCTTGCTGGCCACATATTGACTTAGAAAACCACAAATTAAGATTATTTATGTTGTACTGCATTTTTATTTATTTTGTTAAACATTTCCCAATGGCAGCACCCCAGAGCTTTGCTGGCCCACATATTACAAGTTTAACACATCTACTTTACATGTAGCTTTTAAATAGCTCACCAGGATATGAATAACTAATATTTCAATAATCAAGATATCACCAAATACTTTGGGGTGCTACTATGTGTTTCATATTGTGCTGTGTACATTGTGTTTACACAAAATAAGAAAAGGAAAACGTTATTGAGTCTGAGTAAAAGCAAGGGAATACTAGTCAGTCTGTCAATAAGCATTTATTAAGTGCCCACCATGTAGGTACTTAATAGGTAAGTGGTAAGTAAGGTAAGTGCCTACCATGCTGAGTGCTGGGACTATCAGAGAGATTTGGAAACAGATACTTAAGGTTTAATATTTACTCACAACATTTAAGATATGGAGAAAACAAGGAAATATTTTACTCACCAACTGGCATTCTTGCTGTTACATATTCTGTTGGTTTGCTAGGTAGGCTGCTTCCAGCTCTGTTCAAAGCATAGATCCGGAATGAATATTCTAGACCTTCTACAAGACCAGCGCAAGGATATTCAGTAGAACGGACAAGAGTATCATTAGCCTTCACCCAGAGGAGACTGTTCCTTTCTTTGCGTTCAATCAGATAACCAGTGATGGGGCTACCTCCATCACTATCTGGCCTATCCCATTTCACAAAAATACAGTCCTTGTTGACTTTTGTAACTCTTGCATTCTTTGGTTCACTAGGAACACCTGGAGATGAAGAGATGGGCCATGTTAGTCCTTGCTTCGTTATTAGAATGGAAACACAGAACAGTTTGTCATCCTTCCCCAAGAAAAAAACCTACCAAATGGGAACTTAGCAAGCATTTTAGGAGATTGCAGTGGTTCTGAAATGCCAAATCGATTTTCAGCACGGACCCGGAAGATATACTCTTGGCCAGGGATAAGTTTTCCAACTCTGCAAGAAGTTTTTGTGACAGAGGCCAGAGCTGTGACCCAATCACCTCGGCTTACATCACACTTTTCCACCACATAATTGGTAATGTTACTACCACCATCCTCGAGAGGGATATGCCACGACAGGGAACAGGCATCAGCATCTATCTCAGATATGTCAAATGGAGGCTGAGGTGGTCCTGGAGCATCTGCAGAAATACAAAAGACAGGCATGTAAAAACATGAAGGTAGGAGGAAGAAAGAATTTTGATCCTGATGGTTGCACTGTTTTTAGCAAAAGCTTAACTCACCCATGACCACAACTTTGATTTTCTGAGTGTCTGACCCAGAACTGTTTTCTGCAGTGAGATTATAGTAACCACTGTCTTTTCTAGTAACATCTTTCAAGATCAGAACAGAAGAAGAGTCTGCTTTGTGGACTGCCAGGCGGCTAGATGTGACAACAGGTTCTTCTCCTTTTTTCCAGGTACAGACTGGCTGAGGCTTTCCATACACATGGGCTTCAATTCGGAGTTTCTTTCCAGCTTTAATAGTAACTTGTTCTGGCATAAGGATCTTGGGTGGCACTATAATGCAATGGGAAAAGACATGAATTTATTGTAGGGCATGGTTATTTTTCACTGAGAATGCCCTAGACAAATGTGGGAAACACAGGGATTTTGTATGATAACGTATAAAATATAAAAGACCGTTTCCTTGCCCTGCCACTATGTGATTTATGACAAATCATTGAATATTTCTGTGCCTGATTTCCCTCAAGCATGAAATGAGAGAGATGGAGTCATGCAGCTGACCTGTGTGGTAGTCAGATCTTAGTTATCATCCTGGATTGGTCACTGAATAACCTGTGGCCATAAGGAAATCACTTTACTTTTCTTCACTTATAATTAGCAGGGTTGGGCTATGAGGCCTCTAAATTCCTTTCTGACTCTACATGGCAAATGTGAGGATGTGTATTTGTTATTAGGGTTTTGATTTTTGTTGTTGGGGGGGGTGGGGTAGACATAGGAAGGGGAAAAAGTACATTCTAGTCAATTTTTAAAAATCTAACAAATTAAGCTTATGGTATATACTCTGGTCTTGCCTCTGATTTATGATTATATGTAATAATCTATAAACTGAAGTAAAATCTTCACTTTTTGTTATACAAATATGAAATGGGTGAAATTAGTAAATGCAATGACTGCTCACATAGCTGTTCTTTGGCTTCATAAACACCATCAGCTTCTCTGGGCAAACTCACTCCAACAGCATTCCTGGCCACTACTCTGAATTTATATTTCTTTCCTTCCTTCAGGCCTGTGACAACAAGGCTGAGATCTTTAATGACTGAATACTCTGTCCAGCGATCTGCAGGTTGTTCTTCTTCCCGATAGCTGATAATATACCCATCGATCTTAGCACCCCCATCACGCAGTGGAGGCAACCAGGCTAATGTGGCACTGTTCTTCGTCATTTCAGTAACCTCAAGCTTTCTTGGTGGATCAGGTTCACCTAGGGAAAAAAAACACAAATAAGGAAAATGTGTTGATAACTTAGTCACAGTACTTTTTTAGTGCCCACTAGTGCCAGATGGAATCAACTGCCTTATGGCATCTCAGTATGGTGTATAATATGAGAGCTAGAGTAAAGTATTTAAGTTTCATTTGAAAGTAAATAAAAAATCGACAAAAGGCAGAGTTAAATAGTTCTTAACTAGGAGGAATCTAGGTATTCATTACATTGTTGTGGGGGTTTTTTTTGCCTTTTTTTTTAGAAGGCAATTGGGGTTAAGTGACTTGTCCAAGGTCACACGGCTAGTAAGTGTGTCAAGTGTCTGAGGCTGGATTTGATCTCTTGTCCTCCCGACTCCAGGGCTGGTGCTCTATTCACTGCACCACTTAGCCACCCCCATTACATTGTTTTGACATCTGTAAACCTAGTGTTTTTTTTTTTTAACTTGAAAGCATCTCAGTTTCAAGGTATCCTCACATTACATAAAAAGCATTAATATACTGGGAATTGGAATTGATATTGGGATATAAAGACAATACTTACTTAGGGGATCAGATGCAAGCACTGGCTTGGGAATGTCTGTTGGAACCCCAGGACCATATTGATTGACAGCGGTTACTCTGAAGAAATATTCATTTCCAGGGACAAGATTGGTTACTTGGAAACTAGTTTTCTTAACTTCTGGAGTAACTGTTGCCCATGTCTTTCTTTCAGCTTCCCGCTTTTCCACAATATAATGTGTTACTTGGCTTCCACCATCATTTTCAGGAGGTGCCCAAGAAAGATGGCATGATGTTTTAGTGACATCTGATGCTTTTAAGTCAGATACTGGACCAGGAGTATCTGTAAAAAAAAAAATCACATAACAAAATATAGCTTCTGCTCTATATCCTTAATAATTTAAAACGTTCTTTTTAAAAAAGAGGAAGATGCATTCTGGCCACTTACCAAGAACTCTGACATTCACAAATACAGCCTTTTCTCCTGCAGGATTAACAAGTGTCAGGGAATATTTGCCTGAGTCATCTCGTGTAGAATCAGGAATGACTAGGAAGGCCATAGTGTCAACCAAATCAACCTGTCCTCTTCTGACAACATTATCGATACCCACTCTCCGCCAAGTGACTTTAGGGGCAGGCCGCCCTCTCACAATGGCGAATAGTCGAATTGGGCATCCTGCTCTGACGACAACCAACTTTCTCATGCTGGCATCCAAATCAATCTCAGGAGGTTCTAGAAATTGCATTGAGAGGATTAATTTACTTTCTTGAATGTGAAATATGTGGATTTACATAATAAATGAAACAGAAATAAGTGCATAAATAAAATAAGTCATTACCAAGTATTTCTTTAGGTCTAATAGCATCTTTCAGTTCAGCGGGGCGTCCAATGCCAACTTGGTTTTGTGCACAAACCCTGAACTCATATTCTTGGTTCTCATCCAGACTAGTAGCTGTGAATTCTTTACGAATAAGTTGTGCAGCTGCATTACACCTTTTCCAGCCTTCATCAGGAGATGCATCTGCGATTTTAGGTCTCATTTCCACAACATATCCAATTATTGGTGCACCACCATCATAGACTGGCTTTCCCCATGCAAGAGTAATGGAACTCTTGGTAGTATCAACCACCTTGAGATTGGTTGGTGGACCAGGTGGTTCTGAAAGTACATTGTAAAATAAATGTTACAGCTATATAATAACATAAGTGACTACTATAAATGAAAAGTTAATGTAAATAATTTCTATACAATCAACTCTCAATTATTCAAAGGTATGTTATTTGTTTTACCCTTTTCTATTTTTCTGCATTGCTCAGTAGTTTTTTTTAATGAGCAAGCAGGCAGGAAAAAAGAAACAACAATTAATCAATTTGTCATTTGTTAGCAGCTCTGTCAAAAGATTTGATTTCTCTGTTGAAATTACTGAAAAAAAGATTGGATGAATTTGTCTTTGGAATGTATTACAGACTTAATTTAGTCCTGTTATGCCTGTCTCCAAATTAAGAGTTGACTGTAATTTAATAAGAAAGGAGAGCATAATACCTATTGGGTCTTTCGCCACTACTGGTTTTGATGGCAAGCTTGGTTCTCCAATTCCAATTTCATTTTCTGCCTTGACACGGAATTGATATTCATGTCCTGGAAGGAGATTTTGAACTTTCATACGTCTTTCAGGGATAGCACTCTTGGTAACAGGAACCCATCGAGCCGAATGCTTTTCTTTTTTCTCCAGAATATATCCTGTGATGGACTTTCCACCATCATATTCTGGTGGATTCCATACTACAGTCATTTCTTCTTTGCTGACTTTAGTGACTTCTGGGGGATCAGGGCGACCAGGTCTATCAAATTTCGTTTTAGCAATGACAGGTTTGCTCTCGGTTGGTGGACCAGTGCCTATCTTATTCTCAGCTCGGACTCTAAAAATATATTCATTTCCTTCGATGAGACGAGTCACTGTTGCATAGGGAGTGAGGACATTGGCAGAATATGTGGACCAAACCATACGCTTGCTCTCACATTTTTCTAAAATGTAATTTTGTATTTCACAGCCACCATCATCTTCTGGTGGGTCCCAACGAATCGTGCACCTGTCGCTCGACACATCAGAGATCTTCAGATTCCTCACTGGACCGGGTTTGTCTAAAACGTTTACCATTGCATAGGCTACAAAGCTGCCGGCTGTATTTGTTGCTGTAATCACGTATTTGCCACCATCACTTCGCCTTGCTTTCGTAAGGGTAAATTTAGATGACTCTGCACTTGTATCAATTTTGGCTCTTGGAGATCTGGTTAGATCTGTAGCATCTTTGTCCTTGGTCCATGAAACTTCTGGGAATGGTTTGCCTCTAACCATTGCCTCCAGCTTAATAGTGTCTCCTGCTTTGACAGTAAGCACTCCACTCATTTTCAGCTCAAGCACCGGTTTCTGCAAATCTTCCTTCACAACAACTTCCTCTGTCTTTACCCAGTCACTTTCACCACCCTCATTCTTTGTTTGAACTCTGAACTCATAAATCTGGTTCTCAACACATTTGTCAACCATATAATGTGTGTCCTTAATGCTTCCTTTATGTACTCTTTCCCAATCAGTAGAACCCTTCAGTCTTCTCTCCACATGATATGATAAATTGGGACTGCCACCATCATAATCTGGTCTTCTCCACTTCAGGTAGACAAATGTCTTTCCCTTTTCTGCAATATGGAGGTTTTCAGGTTCACCTGGCCTATCAATGGGGTTAATAGCCAGAATGGGAGTTTTAGTTTCAATGGTTGGCCCAACACCCACTTTATTTTCTGCACAAACACGGAAGTAATATTCATTGTTGGCCAAGAGGTTGGCTTTAACTAATCGCCTAGTAACATCTGAAGCAACAATTGACCACCCTTTCTGGTTTGGTTTACGACATTCTACTATAAAATTAGTAATTTCTGAGCCCCCATTATCTAGAGGATTTTCCCAGGAGACAGTACAATTCTCTTTGGTGACACTAGTTACCCTCAAATTCTGGCAGGGTCCTGGTCTGTCAAGGACATTGACAATAGCTGAACCTTGAGCATGCCCGCTGCTGTTCTTGGCTGAAATGATGTATTTGCCATGATCGCTTCTAACAGCTTCTTTAATTTGTAACTCAACACAAGGCAAATCATGAATTAGGTCAACTCGCTTTTCTCGGACCAGTACTTTGCCCTCCTTGGACCAAGTTATATCTGGTTCAGGTCTGCCTTTGACCCGAGCCAGAATGCGAATGGTTTGGCCTACTCTAACAGTAATGACATCGCGACAAGTCACATCAAGTTCCACTTCCGGAGGATGGAGAATGTCTTTTGCAATCACAGATTCTGCTAGTTCTCGTGGCTCTCCTTCTCCCACAATGTTAGCAGCCTTGATACGGAATCTATATTCATTTCCTTCAATTAGTCCAGGTACCCTGTAGGCACATTGCCTAATGAGTTCATCTTTATTTATCCTATTCCACTGTGCAGTGCCTGGTTTCTGACATTCCACAACATAGCCTAGTATAGGACTGCCACCATCACTAAGTGGCTTTGTCCAGACTAAATCAGCAGTTTCTTTGGTCTTGTCCTTCAGTTTTGGATTAATGGGTGGTCCAGGTGGTTTGATGGGTCGACAAGCTTTTATTGGATCAGAACTTGGAGATGGATTGCTTAGGCCTGCAAGATTTTCTGCAAAAACTCTAAACTCATATGTATTTCCTTCATAGAGTCCAGTCACTCTAAACTTCAAGTCAGCTACAGGTGTTTTGTTGACCCTCACCCATTTACCAGTCGTTTCTCGACGTTCCACATAATAGCCGGTTATTGGACTGCCACCGTCAGATTTTGGTAAGGTCCAAGAAACTGTTGCAGCATTTTCAGTAATGTCAGTAACCACTGGCTTGCCAGGTGGAGATGGGGGGTTGAACTTATGCTTAGCTACAGTAGGTGTGGAGTCAAGAGGTGGACCAACACCTATCTTATTCTCTGCTCGAACACGGAAAATATATTCATTTCCCTTTTGTAGATGGGGAACCTTTAGCTTAGTCTTACTGCTTCCTGCAGAGACTACACCCCAAGTATCTTTCCTAGTATCTTGTTTCTCAACAATATAATTTATTACAGGGCTTCCGCCATCATCCTTGGGTGGTCGCCATGCAATAACCATATGTTCAGGGGTGACTTCAAGTATATCAATAGGACCAGTTGGTGGTCCAGGAACATCAAGAACAGTAAGATGAACTGGTACTGTTTTGCTACCAGCTGCATTAGAAACAGTGATCAAGTATTCCCCAGTGTCTTTCCGTAAACAGTTTTTAATGGTAAGTACTGATGAGAAGCTGTCAGTTTCAATGTTATAGTGGTCATCTGATTTAATTTCAATCCCATCAGTTGACCACTTTGCAGTGGGAATAGGTACACCTCTTATAATGGCAGGGAATCTCACGGTGGTACCAGCCTTTACCACAAGGCCTTCAATTAATTTCACATCAAGCTCCACAGATGGAGGTACTGGAAAATAAAACACACCAAATTAGAATCAAGTCAAACATGATTATAAAACAGAGAGCTGAATAATCAAGGCAATAAAAGTTACCTAGTTTTTCTTGACACTCTATTGGAATAGTTGTGTCAGGAAGACCAAGGCCCACGATATTCTGAGCTTTTACACGGAATTTATAGATCTTCCCTTGTTGTAAGCCAGTAACAACACACTCTAAGTTTGTCACAGTCTTAAATTTAATCCAGTCTTCTGTACCATCTTCTTGATATTCTACTAAATATCCAGTAATTGGAGAACCACCATCACGATCTGGTTTATTCCAAACCAGAGAGACTTCATTCTTGTCAACATCCACATGATGCAAATCCTTGGGAGGCCCTGGGGGTTCTTTTTAAAGGAAGAAATATGTGGTGAATAAGATAGCCAAAAAAATGAAACCAAGAATATTAGAATAAATTTTTTACACGTTAAAAAGAAACTTACGGAGAGGATCCATGGCCTTGATAGGTTTAGGAGTTTCAACAAATGGACCACGTCCATACTGATTCTCAGCGGCTACTCGGAAGAGATACTGATTGCCTTCATTGAGATGTTTAGCAAGATGACTTTTCTTCTTGGATGTAGTTGAAAGAGGTGACCACTGGGCAGAGGCAACATCTCTTCTTTCCACCACGTAGTTGGTAATATCTGAACCACCGTCATCCAATGGTTCTTTCCAGGTAAGGTAACAAGAATCCTTCCTAATCTCACTAACTTCCAGATCTCTAGGTGGTCCAGGTTTATCTGAGAAATATTAAATGTATGATTACTCAAATTACTAAACTTATATTAAACACTAAAAAAAATTCATCATTTAAGAATGTTCACATTAAAATGATTACCTAGTACAACAACTTTTACTGAGACTGTCTTTGAACCTGCTGGATTCTCCACTGTCAAAGAATAAATTCCACCATCTTCATGGGCAGAGTTACGGATTTCAAGCTTACTACCAACTGGTGTAACCTCAATTTGTGCTTTTATAGGAACTTCTCTATCTTCTTTTTTCCATGTTACTTTTGGGAATGGAACTCCTTTGATGATAGCACTAAGTCTTAAGGTATCTCCAACCATTATGTGTTGTTCCCTTGCCATATTAGCATCTAGAATCAATTCAGGAGGTTCTAAAAGGAAAAAGATTGTTTGATGAGGATAATTTAAGGAATATAGTTTATAAATAAAATAAATTTAAAATCATTTTATGAATAAAAATAAAACATACGTATGGGGATATTTTACGTACCAAGTCTGTCTCTTACTAACACTGGCTCAGGAACATGAGCTGGGTCTGATTCTCCTGCTTCATTGACTGCCATTATTCTGAATTTATAGGTCTGACCATCCCTAAGACCTGTGACTTTATATTTTGGTTCAGGGCATGTCTCTGGAGTATGATTGGCTCTTCTCCATTCTTCATCTCCAACTTTCTGGTATTCCACAATATAACCCAGAATCTTGCTTCCACCATCATGACGTGGTGGCTGCCAAACCAAATCAACTGAATTTTTCGTTGTGTCTACTGCTTCAGGGTTAATAGGTGGACTTGGTTTAGCTATATAAAAGACAAGAAAATTAAAGAATATCAAGACACAGCTTTACAAAGTTAACTAATGTGAAAACTGAATAAATGTTTTGATATATTACCAATTGGATCTTTAGCAAATACTGGTTTTGAAGGTGGGCTTGGATCACCAACACCAATTTCATTTTCTGCTGAAACTCGGAATTCATATTGACATCCTTCCACAAGATCAGGAACCCTAAATTTGGTGTATGGATGAATAGGCTCTCTGGAAACTCTGACCCATTTTTTAGACCTGGTTTCCTTCTTTTCCACAATATATGTAGTGATGGGTTTGCCTCCATCATATGGTTTGTTCCAGGTTACTAATGCAGAATCTTTAGTAACTTCAGTAACAATTGGTTGATCTGGTGCAGCAGGAACACCTGAAGAAATATTATCATAATGTGTTCAATATCCATTCAATATATCACTAACATTAGAACAGTGAAAAACTAAAGTATAATTAAAAAAAATACATACTGAAACAATCCTTGGCTTTCATTGAATCAGACACTAACGGATCACTTATGCCATAAAGATTTTCAGCATATATGCGAATAATGTAGTCCTTTCCCTCAAGCAATTTAGGGACTTTACATGTTGTCTTAACACTTGCTGATGTTACTGGAATCCAAACATCTTTGCTTAGCTCTTTCTTCTCAATGATGTAATTAGTAATTTCACTTCCTCCATCATCTAAAGGAGGCTTCCAAGAGATAATAAAATGATCTTTGTGTACTTCATCAAAAATAACAGGTCCCACTGGAGGTCCAGGACGGTCTGTGGAAGGGAAAAAAATTACACAGAATGTAGATTTCATTTATACTCTTGATTTAACAGAATGCCTATAGATCTAGTGCTAATTAATACTTACCAACAACAGCAACTTGACAGGAACCTTTCCTTGAACCTGTACTATTCTCAACAATCACTGTGTATTTGCCAGAGTCTGCACGTTTGGCTTTGACCTTTGTTAGAGAAAGTGTTGTTGGAGTAGACTTGATCTGTGTGCGATCGTCTTCTAAGATATCAGCTTCATCTTTCAACCACGTGATCTTAGGTTTTGGCTTGCCTGAGTAACGTCCCGTCAGGGCAAAAGCTTCACCAACCCGAACGGTGAGCTTATCCCTAAAGTCCAGGTCAAGTGTTGGAGGAGCTAAATAAATAATTTTGAAATCAAGTCAGTTTTACTGTCACGATATAACAAATCCACAATCGCACAGCAGGCATTCAAAGTATCTGAGACACTTACCAAGTTCATCCTTGCAAGTGATTGGCTTTGTGCAGAATGATGGCTTGCCTTGCCCAATAATATTGACGGCACTTACGCGATACTCATAAGTGTCGCCTTCTTTCAAGCCTTTAACTGTGAATTTTCTACTAAGTAAGTTGTTTGTTGTAACTTTGTGGAACTTTTCAGTTCCAATGAGACGACTTTCTAGTACATAGTTAATTATTTCTGATCCTCCATCATACTTAGGGGGATTCCAAGTTAGAGTTACAGAGTCTTTTGTAACTTCTTTGACTTCAAGGTCTTCTGGACGCTCTGGGACAGCTAGAGGAAAAATAAGAGATGACAATGAAAACAATTACTTTTTAACAATGTGACAAATTGCCCTTTCCTGAGGATTTCATTTGAACTTAAATAATTTACTTTTATTCAAATAAAAGAATATAATTCCTGTAGTAAGAAGGGAGCTTAGAGAGACCATCTAGTCCAAATCTCCTCATTTAACTAATGAGGAGGTCAAAGTTTAGACAAGCTAAATAAGTCACTTATTCAGTCATACAGCTAGTTAGTGTTAGAACTGAAAAGAAACT
>CM053582.1:292778347-292812533 GCA_028627135.1 Pseudochirops cupreus | reverse complement strand
ATCTGAGGCTAGATTTTAACTAAGGAAGATGAGTCTTCCTGATTCCAGGCCCAGTATCCAGGCTCATTGTACCACTAGTTATCTATATCTATATCTATATCTATATCTATATCTATATCTATAGCTATATCTATACCTATATCTATACCTATATCTATATCTATATATATCTATATCTGTATATGCATACATACACACACATGTATGTATAATACACACACACGCATGCAATGTATATTAGTACATATACATACATATATGTATATATACATATACATGTATATTTATTTACACTGTCCTGTGTTCTATTAGGTGCACAATGGGTGCCTAAAAAGTATGTGTAAAATGAATGAAAGCATAGTTAGAGGTATTATATAGTTTAAACTTTCACTGAATATGTGAAGAAATCTTTAAACTTATATTACTTACTCATTGGATCCCTGATGACAAGTTCCTCTTTTGTCTCAACAAATGGGCCCATGCCAATGCTATTTTCAGCAGCAATGCGGAAAAAGTAGGCTTTTCCTTGAATCAGTCCTTGCACTGTAGCATTCTGCCTCGTGACTGTATAAGTTACTGGAGTCCAAGCTCTGCGATCAGCTTCCCGCTTTTCAATGACATAGTTAGTGATGGGTGACCCACCATCATCTTCCGGAGAAAACCATGTCAATTTGCAGGAGTCATTGGTTAGGTTATCAGCAAGGAATGGAATTCCAACTGGACCTGGAACATCTGATAATAAGAGTGAGAAGAAAAATTATTACCATAGAGAGAGAATTTCAGATCAGTATCTGTGCTCATTACTTTGTTACCTCTGGGATTTTTTTTTTTTTTGCTGGACCGGGTGGTTTTAGTAGAAGTGGAGACTGTTGTCTCTCTTGCCTCCAGCAAATTGTCTGTATTAATCAGGGCACATTTGTAGACTAGGTCATTGAGCCTTTTAATTTTCAACTTTCTAAGCAAAGAATCTACTTCACTATTATTTGACTATTTTCAAGTTAAATGAACTAAATATAATAATTATGTTTCCCATAACATGTAGGTGTTATCTAAATCATTCTTGCTAAAATGATAATAAAATCATTTTAAAGAGATTATGCAGTGAATCAATTTGGGCTTACTTACCTAACACATCAACAATAATTGTCTTCTTTCTTTCTCCACCTGCATTTTTAGCAAGAAGAGAATAGATGCCCTGATGACTCCTTTTGCAATTCTTGATGACCATAGATGAGCTAATAGCTGTTGTTTCAATGTTTGCCTCATCTGGTAATGCTCTTTCATTCATGTTCCAGGTTACTGTGGGAGGTGGCTTTCCAGAGACATATGCTATAATACGAATCACCCCACCAGCATGGACCACAATTCTGTCTCTGACACTAGCATCCAGCTGGAGGTCAGGAACAACTGAGACGAGAAAAGGCAAATCAAAGTGTGTTTTTCACTGAAAATATATTTCAATTCTAAAATTAGTTTCACGTACATTAATCATAAAATAATAGTTACCAATTCTGTCCTTCATTTCGATAATGTCAGTAGCTTCTCCAGGTTCTCCAATGCCAGCAATGTTGACTGCTCTAACTCTAAATTTGTAGAATGCACCTTCTTTTAATCCAGGGACTACAAGTTTTGTTCCTCTCACTTCCTTATCTTTACCCTGAATTTTGAAAAGTATTGTTAGCATTTTAAAATTTATGATAATTCTTTTAGTAAGGGTTTTTGCTCTCAAAACATCAAATTTTACCTACCTTTTCCCATTCTTCCTTTCCTTCTTCTTTGTATTCAACTATATATCCAGTAATTTTAGACCCTCCATCCTTTATTGGGGGAGTCCATTCCAAATCTACAGATGATTTGGTCCAGTCAGTCACTTTGGGGAAGGGAGGTCCTGGTGGGGCTAGAAAGAACCATTACATTAGTTAGCCTATTTCTTCATGAAACATCTGATAAATCAAAAACTAAATGTTTAAAGATTTACCAATTGGATCTCTAGCTGTTACTGGGTCAGATGGGACGCTTGGAGGGCCAACTCCAGCAGCATTAATAGCATAGACTCGGAACTGATAATCTGAACCTTCAATGAGGCCTGTCACTCTATAAGAAACTCCTAAAGTCATGGCTTTTATAGGATCTCGGTTGACTCTCTTCCATCTCTTGGACGTGGTATCCTTCATTTCTAGCCAGTAGCCTGTCACAGGAGAGCCTCCATCATATTCTGGTTCCTCCCAGTTGACAGTCATGGAGTCACACTTTACACTGCTCACAGTTGGCTTGTCAGGGGCCCCAGGGACAGCTGTGAAAGAGTTACATGGGTTTATTAAAAAAAAAAATGTAAAAATACACAAAAAGGGATTGGCATTTGAAAAGTGTCATACTTACAGAACAGATTTCTTGCTGTTTCTGGTTCACTGTCAAGAGGCTCCCCAATACCATATTTATTTTGTGCCATTATACGGAATACATATTCATGGCCTTCCAGTAATTTTGGTATGGTGTATGTACACTCCTTAGGTTCACTGGAAACACGTACCCATGTTTTCCTATTAGCTTCTCTTTTCTCAACAACATAATTTGTAATCTTGGAACCACCATCATCTAGAGGCGGAAGCCAAGATAAAGTCATTTGATCAGCTGAAATGGATTCGAATTTTATGGGTCCCACTGGAGGTCCAGGACGACCTAAAATAGAGTTTGAAAAAGAACACTTAATTAGCCAAATGCATTTAAAATGACAAATCATATGGGTAGTTCATTTATGTGGATTTTATACAAAATATTTTATATTTACCAAGAACATTCAGTCTCATCTCTTTTGATGCTGTTCCCAGATTATTTACAGCTGTGAGTGTATAGAGGGCAGTATCACTCCTGCGAGACTGTGGAATCACTAAGGTGCAAGTATCATCAACTACAAGCTTATTGATGTGATCGTCATACAGAACAGGAGCTTTGTCATTAGGTTTCTTTGGAGGAGCTTTAAACCATGTTAATGTAGGGAAGGGCACTCCCTTAACTTTAGCCACAATACTAACATCTGTTCCTTCTTCAACCTCCATAAATTCTTTTAGATCAATTGACGGTGGGCCTAAATAAGAAAAAAAGACATGTTGTTATTGAAAATGAAGACATTTAGCCTCATTTCACATTTGGCTTCATCCTCAACCAGAGCTATGTTCTGGCAAAAGTGGTCCATAGCAGTGAGAAGAAACACTGATATTCTAGCAATTGCCATTGCAATTCTGTCTGATATTCTGTAATATGGATACAACTTTTATGAGGGAGAACTCTTCTGTTCATTTTAAAAAATTATTTACTCCTTTTCTTTTCTTTCTTTCTCTCTTTCTTTCTTTCTCCTCTTTTTGCTTTTTTGGAGGGGGGAAGACGGGGCAATTGGGGTTAAGTGACTTGCCCAAGGTCACATGACTAGTAAATGTTAAGTGTCTGAGGTCACATTTGAACTCAGGTCTTCCTGACTCCAGGATAGGTGCTCTATTCACTGTGCCACCTAGTAGCCCCATTTACTCCTTTTCTGAAGAAATGTGACTTGGAGTAATTTGATACTTCACTTAGATGTAAGCCCAGATAAAGCAGAAAATCTAGAAAGAAGGAGGCAGTGTGAATAGCACTATGGTTCCATTGTGGTGCAAAGAGGAGAATGAGGATACCCAACATAGCTATTAGTTAGAGCAATATTAGTTATGAAAGGCAATAGGGCATAGGGTATGGAGTGCTTGACTTGGAGTAAGGAGGCCTAATTTAAAATCTCACTTCAGATGGTTAACTAATGGCCTTAGGTAACTCACTCACTGACAGACTGTTTCCTCCACCATAAAACAAGGATAATAATATTACCATTACCTATTTCACAAAGTTGTGGTTAGGAAAATGCTTAGTAAACTTTTAAGCATTATAATGTTGTGGTAATATTAGTAGTTAGAGCATAGAATGGTTTGATGCTCTTTCCCCCCAAAGCTTATAGAAACTAATTTACTTTTCTTAAAACTTCTCAAAGTGGATTAAAGTCATCTTTCCTTAATAATCCCTGTGTTACTGCCATATTTATTCCCATAATTTTCCTACTTTTTAGAAGTCATTTTAGCAATCAAAATAGGAAGGTGGAGTTAGAGGGGATAAAAAAGGAGATTATATATGTAAATTGCTCATAGCATCTCCTGCTGTTCACGTGAGTAGTAATTAAGCATTTTGCTTAATTCTTCTTCTCTTTGCTTGGTGCGATCTTGAATATTTGCACATTAGCTGTTCTTATCAAGTCTTTACTAATGCTCCTATGAATCCTCACATCCATAATGATCTACTAAAGAAGAAATTATCCTAAAGAAAAAAAAACCAGAATAACTTCCTCTGAACGGAAGAAGAGAGACTATATAAGCAAATATGACAGTACTATTTAACAATTGCAGAAAATAAAACTAAGTCACAAATCCAGATTCTAATAAGGGTCAATGGTGGGTCTCTGGCTTCTACTCTAATATTATTTCCAATGAAGTCACTCATTGAACAATTGTTAAAAACTAGAAAAGTATAAAATGAGAAGGCATTTCCAATAGTTTCATTCACACTTACATGTCTGATCTTTCACAGTGACGGGACCTACTGTAGCTGAAGGTTTGCTGACTCCTGCTTCGTTGACAGCTTTGACTCGGAATTCATATTCTCCACCTTCTATGAGGTCTTCAACAGTAAACTTAGTTTCTTCCACATCTCGCCTATTACACTGCTTCCATGCTTCTTTCTTTTTCCCAGTAGGATCCCAGGCAAGGCACTCAACAATATAGTGTGTGACAGGGGCACCACCATCATTTTTCGGAGGCTTCCACGTTAGACTCACTGTGTCCTTAGTAATAAGGCCAATCTTGAGCTTAATGGGTGGATCAGGAGGATCTTTAAAAAAATATTAAAAAGAAAAATAAGACAAGGAATATAATAATAGATTTTAGTTGTGAGAAGATAGCTTCAATTGAAGCTCTAAAAGATTCAATTTAGATTAAAACGTACATATTGGATCTCTAGCAGTGGTCCTTTGAATGGTTTCTGCAGGTGGACCAATACCAAAGCGGTTTTCAGCGCGCACTCGGAAGAAATACTGTTGTTCAGAAATGAGGTCTGGTACTACAAATGAAGTGCTACCACAGTTTGGATTAACTTTTGTCCAGGCTTTCCCATCAACAGTCCTTTTCTCTATAACATAGCCTTTGATTCTGTCTCCGCCATCATCATCTGGCATCTTCCATGAAAGTTTGCAACTGCTCCTTGTAATGTCACTGACTTTCAGGTCTTTGGGTGGTCCTGGTATGTCTGTTGATTGAAAAAAATAATATAAATGATTTCACTGAGATACCTGGAAAATAGTCAATCATCTTAATTAGATGACTTTAGAGTGTTAAAGTCTTACCCATGACTTTAACTCTGCAGTTTGCAGTTTTTTGTCCTGCTTTGTTCTTGGCAGTAATGCTGTATTTGCCTGTGTGTTCTCGTTTGCAATCATTAATAATAATCACTGAAGAATTTTCAGCAGTTTCAAGCTATATGAAAAAAATACATATTTAGGTATTTCATAGAATTATTGTGCCAAATTTGAGAATTGGTATAACAGATTTTTCAATTATCCTACCTGGGCATCTTCAGGTATATTGTGAACGCCATCCTGTTAGAAAAGAAGAAGAATTAAATGAAGCACATGTGCTTCTTACAGGAATTTGATGAAATTTTTTGGACTATGCAACTTTTATTTTACCTTTACTGTCTTCTTTGCTTTTCCCTCAAACTCCCAAGATGATTTTGGTGTTGGGCGCCCCTTAATAACAGCTGGAATCTTGATCTGTGATCCAGCAGGGCAAATCAAGCTGTCCTGGGCTCCGATGTCAATGAAAACCTCTGGAGGCTCTGCAATATCATAAATAATACGAAGATAATTAGTCCATTTTGAGAATTTTCTATTATTATTATTTATTAACAAAGTTATCTTTTCTTATAACCATATAGGAACTACTTTTTTGCTAATTTCGCATCAGTACCTTGAATATCACTGGCGGGTATCTCTCCAGTTGTTCCACTGGGTTCAGATTCCCCTGCTTCATTTACAGCTTTCACTCGGAATCGGTATTTTCTTAGTTCTTTCAAATTAGGTACAACACATTCACAGGTAGTCAGAAGTTTGTCTGGTTCATTTACTTTTTTCCAGTCAGAAGTGCCTTCTTCTTGCATTTCAACAATATATCCCTTGATTGGACTACCACCATCCTTGGCTGGTGGTTTCCATGCTAGGGTTATGCTTGACTTAGTTTTGTCTTTGACTTCTGGGCATGAAGGTGGACCAGGTGGGACTAAAAACAATGAGGGAAAAAGGAAAACCAAATCAAATTTGGATAATGAGTGTGGGCTAGATTATACAGCAAATGAGACTTTCCTATAAATGGTTATACATCTTTTTATATTATGAAGGAGAGAATAACAAAAGAGAAGAAATCACTTCTTAGAGAAGACATAAAAGCAATAACCCATTTTCATTGACAGTTTAAAAATAAAAGAAAATGTTAAAAATGCCTTAATATATTTCAGATCTTTGACTCTAGAAAGTATAACATTCAGACAGTCAGTGTGATCTCCTAGAAAGAGTGTTGAATACAGACAGGTGATACCTAGGTTAGAATTTGCTTATGATACTTAATAGCCATGTGATCATAGGCTGGTCACTTATCTCCTCTGAACATCACTTTCTTAACCTGAAAAATGGACCTAATAATACCTATAGTACCTTTCTAACAGTGTTTTTGTGAGAGTAAAGTATAATAATGAAGGCAAAGTATTTTGTAAAACCTGAAAAGTGCTTTATCAATTTCATCTAGTATTACTCAGATCATTAAACACCTACTCTACTTTATAGGTCCTCCTAAGAAGTACATTCCGTAATATATTCCCTGAAAATTTAATCTCATTTAATCATTTGCCCTTTTAAAAGAATACAGATCTATGATTTCAGAATGTAGGGAACTCCCAGAGTGAAATCTCCCCATACTGATACAAATCTATACCTCTTCTGCAATTTAAAATCTTAATAAGGTCACTTCTGGCATTGACAGATTGCGACTTGCCCATTAAACATGTATGTTATGTTACAGAGGCAGATCTTGATACCAGGCCTTTCTTCTTTACTTCTAGGTCAGCCTTCTTTATACTAAACTTGCTTATAAAACTTTTAAAAAAGGATCATTATATTCCTACTTGATAACATTCTGAACACACCTCACTGCCATGAGATTTCTGGCTCTGCTCGAGTGTCGAGATTATCTTCTGCCTCCTTTTGTATTTCTAGCACTTAGCACAGTACTTGGAAAATAGCAGGCCTTAGGAATGTGTATTGATTGATAGAGCCTGGAGTACTGTTTATATTTCATTTTATAAATTAGATTATCACACTACATGAGTTTGCCCAAGGAGAATCTAAGAAAATATGTCATAAAGCAAACAACATCCCTTAAATGACATAGTATCTCAAAAACCAAGGGCTTTGTGTATAAAGTATTTTAAATTTATTCAGAATTATGTGTTTAGTATTCAGTCAGGAGTTGAGAATACTTGATTGTCAATTGGGTCAAGTACCTGGTAATTAGATAAAATGTGGTATGTTTGGTTATAATCTGAAAACATTTGAACTATCCAGAGTCATATTATAATAGTTTCCTAACAGGTCTTGGTCTTCCTTCTTCCACTTGTTTCATACCTGCTTCTGCCCCAAACTTGAGTTATCTTTCCTGCTGCTACCTGGCTAACCTTCCTTAACTAGAGATCTGCTCATCTCACTCTTATCATCAAAAATCTCAAGGGGTTTCTTGTTGCTCACTTAATAAAATGCAGATTCTGTAACCTAGTATTCAAAACCTTCGTGATGAGATGCCATACAACTTTTCAACCTTATCTCCTATTATTCCATCACCTCCTCCATAACACTATTCTCTAGGCATACTGGACTACTCTCTGTCCCTGAATCTTATCTGTATGTTACAGATTTAGAGCTGGAAGGAGCCTTAGAGTCATAGGGCTAGAAGGAACCTCAGAAGCCATCTTGTCCGATCCCCTCATTTTACAGAAGAGGTAGTTGAGGCTCAAGGAGGCTAAGTGACTTGCCCAATGCTACACTGGTCATCTTCTCTTACCCTTTCATTTTACAGATGTGGAAACTGAGCTCCTCACAGATGCAGTGACTTGCTCAAAGTTACACCTGTAGTCAAAGTTAACTTTACCTTTGGAAATCCTAACTATTCTTTAAATGCTGGCTAAATGGATGCTTTCTCAATGAATCCTTCCTTGATGCCCTCTGTTGGTAATGACTTTCCCTTCACATTCATTTAGGCAACAAGCATTTATTAAACACTTATTATGTTCCAGGCACTGAGATAAGCACTGGAGATATTCAAGGGGTTCAAATTCTAATAGGGGAGAAAATATGCAAATAACCATGTGCATATAAGATGTATAGTGTAAATATAAAGTAATCCACACACTCATCGTGCATTACTGTTTCTAATAGTTATCTGTGTATGTGTCATCCCGTTATGCGACTGCAAGCTCCATGATGTCAAAGACTACGGCTAATATAAATTTTGTACCTTCCCCATTAACCTAGCACCATTCTGTGCATACAACAGGTACTTAATAAATACAATGGGTTATAAATAAATACAATGTTGAGGTTTTCTGTTGAATGTCATTCAATAGAAAATCTCCTTTCCTTTTCCTTTTTCTTGAACAACACAACAAAAAAGACTATATTCTCCCATACTGAACTATCATTTGGTAGTGTTCAGCCTCTATATTCTTTGATTACCTCGTCTGTAATCATTTAGATTTAACTTAGAACTGTCTTGCTTCCATATTTTATTTAAAAAAATTCCTTAAATCCGTTTTTTTTACTACATGTAAATGAATATAATGTTCAGTTATTCTTTTAAAATATGAATTATTTTGCCTCTGGAAATATTTTGGAAAAATAATCACAAGGTTGTCCACTAAATAACTGCGCCCCTTAGAAACACATCAGTTATCTTATACAATTCCAGGCATACTCACATATAGGATCTCCTGCTACAGCAGGGTCTGATGGTTCACTGGGAGGGCCAACTCCAGCTGCATTTATTGCCAGTGCTCTGAATTGATATTTAACACCTTCAATCAAACGTGGAACGTTAAATTCCACTCCTTTCAATCCTACTTTTGTTATTGGGGCTCTGCTAACACGTGACCAATAGGCACCTCCCTCTTCTCTCTTCTCCAGCCAATAGCCAGTGATTGGAGATCCACCATTGTCCAAAGGAGGTGTCCAGCTCACTAACATTGATCCTTTAGTACGTTCCAAAACTTTGGGTTTTCCTGGAGGTCCAGGAGTGCGAAACGGATCTTGAATGACCACCTTATCAGATTTGCATTCATCACTAGTTCCATATTTATTCACGGCTCTTACTCTGAACTCATATTGACCATTTGGAATAAGCTTCCACACCTAGAAGAAAAAAAATTGTTTTTTTAAAGCATTACATTAAATTTCACTCACTTTCATATTTTACTTTTATAACTTAGTAGTAAAACGCCAGATGATTATCTAATCAGGGGTCAACATATCCCACCCCCCCAACCCTCCGCCCTGGCCAGTGATCTGTTTTTGTAGGGTTAGAAATTAAGAATAATTTTGACATTTTTAAATACATTAAAATTTGTTTTAAAATGTTAAAATCATTGTTGGCTCCTAGGCCAAATCTAGCTCTAGGGCAGTGGTTTTCTGACTTCTGAGCTTTAGAAATGGGAATGTGAACCTAGGAAGGGTCAGCATTCTGTAATCGATGTCAGGGGTTAAATGTGGACTGCTTTAGGATCTTGGGTCCAAAGTTAGATTCTTCACCTAGGTTGTAAACTATGCACAACAAAAATAACTATATGAAGCCGAGGCAGAAAAGAGGAAGTCATATTTTAACAAGAAATAGTTGTATTTTCCATGCTTTCTGACTCATCTCTGAAAAGGGATTATTTCAGAGTGCCTGTATCAACTCCCTCATCAAAGAGTATTTAAATGGCCGTATACAAATGGTACTGACAAAATAAATGTAAAAAAAATTGGAGGATTAGTTATTGAATTCTAAGGGACACTAGAATGCCTCTTACTTAGCCACTAGTAATTTTAAAAATAGTGCCCAGAAAAGGTTACCCCATATCTCCTTTCCACAGCAGTATTGGTGACCTCCTCCCATTCACTTTTCTTCCTACTTGCATCACGCTTGTCAATGACATAATGGGTGATTTCACTGCCACCGTTATCTAGGGGAGCATCCCATGTCAAGTAGCAAGATTCAGCTTTGATATCAACCACAGCAAGGTTTCTTGGTGGAGATGGACGATCTGAAAGAAAACACATTTCAGCAATCATTTATTGAATCCAAACAATATTTATTGAATACAATTTATTGAATATTGTAAGGTACAGTGTTGGACACTGGGGATACAATCACAAAAATGAAACTTGACCTCCAGGAGCTTACATTCTAACGAAGGGGATAACATATAAAAGTATGTCCTGATAATTCTTCCTTCTTCAGAGAGGATTCCTTTTGGGAAAGACCCCACTCTTATTTGTGGTAACCAGGGAGTTACCTTTCCCAGATTTCTGTTGGAGTTTATGTAGATGGGAAGCTGAAGATAAAGGTTTCAAGGCATTCTCTAAAGTGGGATAAGTTCATTATCATTCCTGGCATTTCCATAGGCATTTGAGCTACTCAAGCCTTAGATCCCTTCCAAGGTATGTAATGCTTTCATTATAACTGAAAGAATAGAACTTCCATTGATGCTGTAACGTTTATGTTTTGCCCTTTCTAGACCTTCATTTTGGCTGACATCTAAATGGGGCACACTCTTACATTCAAATAACTGGTGGATAGTGGAAAAGGGAGTCACTCTTGTAGAAGGTGGTACCTGAGTTGTGCTTTGAAGGAAGGTAAGATCTCTGAGGAAATACTTTCCAGACACAGGCACCCATCTGTGTTAAGGCCACAGATATGGGAGATGGCAGGTCAGATGAGACAGAATACACTATATAAATGGCCACCTAATTACCTCCTGACAGCCCACAGACAAGTACTTACCATATACTTCAACATGAACATTGCGGAATACTGTGCCAAGACGATTAGAGGCAGTAACAGTATAAGTGCCTTTGTCTTCTCGAACAGCCTTAGGAATACTAAGCTCTGTCTTGGCCTCACTTCTAGATACTTCTTCCTTGGTAATCTGAAGTGCATCTGTTGGCTTTTCAATTACTTTTTCATTCTTGGACCATTCAATCTTAGGCATTGGAAGGCCTGTTACCTCTGCAGGAATATTAACAGGCTCTCCGGCCTTCACTTTGATAGTATCTCCTCTCACCTTGAGACGCAATTTGATAGTTGGAGGAACTGGGAAAACAAACACAAACAGGAATGTAGTAAGGAGTTTTGCTTTGCTTGGGGAATAATCATATAATTGTGAAGAGCATACTCATGAACCAAATTTCATTACTGGATTAAGAGGACCTACCTTCATCATCTTGTATGACTACATTAAGAGGCAGAGATGGTTCACTTTCACCAATACCATTGACTGCTTTGACACGGAATTCATACATTTGGTGTTCATCCAGATTTTCCACCAGGAAAGATGTAGTTGGGCAGAGTCGTTGGTTAACTCTTTCGAAATCAGGCTTGTCATGTCGTCTCTTTTCAATAATGTATCCTTGAATAGGACTGCCATTATCAGTTCGAGGAGCCTTCCAGTCAAGAGTGATAGTAGACTTAGTTCTTTCTGTGTATGTGAGCCTCTCAGGTGCTGTCGGAGGACCTGGAACCATAAGTAGGTTTAAGTACAACATATATACCCATATATATCAAATAACATTTCATTTCACTTTAATTTGGTATATTAAAATATGTAATTTCTTCAATATCATGTTTATTCCTGAGTTTTTACAAAATTAATAAACTAGATTCATGATTCAGTGATCAAAAGTAGCTGGAATAATTATAGGCATTTTATTTCCTTAAAAATTGCAAAGACCAAATTATGATACTGACAAAAAGAAAAGAGTCACTGGGACATTTATGTTTTGTTATATTTAGTAATTTGGATTTTTACTGTTCCTGGAAAGCTTTTGGTTTTCATATAATTTATGGTTGCAAGTCTGTATAGTTCTTCTCTGATTAGTTGGTATCCCTTTCAAATAATTCAATTCAACAAACATATTAAGCTCCTACTATGTCTTTTACATTTCTTTATATCTCTCATGCTTAGCACAGTGCCTGGCACATAGTAAATACTCGATAAATGCTTGTTGACTAAAATAAAAGGTAACATGTTAGGCATTATAGCTACAAATGCAACATCTTTCATTTCTGCATTTTATATTCTTATCTAATAGTCCCCATAAGGTTTTTCCTTAGATTTAATTTCCATTCTTCAGTTCTTTTCTCTGTTTTTTGTACCCATTCTCTGCCTCTCCCCAACATAGGTGGCCCAGACTATTCTTAAAGGGAGGGGTCTGACTGGATGGAAAATGGGGTTGAAAGAAATTGAAACTGTCAAAAATCTGAACTTGAGAAAGAACCTCGTTGTTGCATCATAAACTCCTGTCTCCCTGAGTATACATATGTTAGATATTTTTGAAAATTATGTTAACTCTTTCAGGTTACTAGAATGACATGGTTAATTGCCACTCTAGTGTATCCTACTGGCTCAAAGAGTTAAGAATATATTTTGCTGTTTTATAAGATTGTGAAAGTTATGTTTACTTTAAGACAAAGTTGCTTTGAAATTATGGCAAATATAATGAGTTTAATTACCAACAGTATTCTGCACCTATAAAAATTTTGACTAATAAAGGTTTAAAAATTTAAAACTAATGTACACAGAAGTAAAGATTATTCAATTAATTTCTATTTGTAAAGAAAAGATTATTTTACCTAGTGGATCAACTGCAAGAATTGGTCCTATCTGAACAGGTGGACCACAACCAAACTTGTTCTTAGCTATAACACGGAACATATATTCTTGTCCTTCAAGAAGACCTGTGATATCACATTTAGATCGTTCCGTCTCTATTGGTTGTCTCCAAGTGTGCATTTTGGCATCTTTTCTTTCTATAATGAAGCCTGTGATTTCACTTCCTCCATCATCTGCTGGATCAGACCAGTTAAGTAGACACATCTTTCTGTTCGTTACAACAGGTTTAAGGTCAAGAACTGGACCAGGAACATCTGAAAAAGGAAATATGTTGCATAAGAAAAAAATCAGAAAAGTATTGTATTATGTAAGAATATTCCCAGAAAAATCCATGGAATATTTTTTTACCGAAAACTTCAACTCTGGCTGCGGCAAATTTGGAACCACAGTTGTTGGTAGCAGTGATCACATATCTGCCATGATCTTTTCTCAAAGCATCCTTGATAATTAGCTCTGATTTGGTTCCCACATTATCTATGACAACACGATCTTTATCTAGTTCTCCTTCTTCTATGGTCCATACTCTGGTAGGGACAGGGCGACCAGTGACAATAGCTGGAATTTTCAGAGTTTGCCCAGCCATTATCTGGATTCCAGCCTTGACAGAAACATCCAGTTCCACATGTGGAGGCTCTGTTGGAAAACAACAATGACATATGAAGCTAAATGAAAAGACAGAAACTTCACCCACCCACAGGGGAAGGAAAAATCTTAAGTTCTGAAGAGGAAGCATTATTACCTTGAGGTTCAGCTACCGTGACAGGTTCAGTTTCCCCAGGTGGTCCTTCACCAGCAATATTGACAGCACTCACACGAAGTTTGTAGTCAGCACCTTCTCGGATTTCTCTGACTGTATACTGGCGGACCTTGATCATTTTCTCTGTGCAACGTGACCATTCATTTGTGCCAACCAACTGCTTATCAACAAAATAGCCAATGATTTCCCCACCGCCATTGTAAGCTGGGGGCTCCCATTCTAATTCGATGGTGGTAGTACTTGTGTCAGTCACTCTTGGAATAGGTGGTCCAGGTGGTGCTAGAAAGGGCATAGTTATCAAAACTTACTAATTGTTTTTAAGTGTTTATCTGTATCTGTATTTATTCACACATATGTAGCTTACATATATGTTAAAATACATATATCTGTATATGATATTACATAATATTTTATATGTGTGTGTATGTGAATATGTGTTTATTTGCTCCCCATTCCCATGCCCGACTCTAAATCTTTACTTTCTTTCCCAGCTGTATAAGAAATTACTTACAGATTGGATCCCTTGCTGTTTGGGGATCAGATGGTGGACTAAACTTTCCAGGACCAGCTGCATTTTCAGCACATACTCTGAAGACATAGGTTAGTCCTTCTAGAAGGCCGTCCACTTTTGTTTTCAAAGAATTTATAAGACTTCGATTAACACGAGACCAGTGAGTACTATTGACCTCACGTTTTTCAAGCCAGTAGCCCAAGATGGGGCTTCCATTGTCTTTAGGTTCATTCCATTTGACTAACATGCTATTACTGGTAATGTCTTCAACAAGGGGCTTATCAGGTGCATCAGGTGGTTCTGAAAAACAGAACAAACCAAAAACTACTTGTGATATCACCGATATTTCACACAGAATCAATTTTACCACCTGGATCAATCCATGTTAATACCAAATACACAATAAGAATAGTAGATGAGTATTAATAAAATATTACCAAATGGATCTTTAGCTACCAGTGGTTTTGAAACACATGGTGGTCCGGGTCCAAATCTATTTTCAGCCCTCACGCGGAAAACGTATTCCTTCCCTTCAATCAGTTTAGGCACATTATATTTGCAGTGCCGGAGTGTTGAGGTAACTACAATCCAGTCTGCATCAGATTTTGTCTTTTCTTTCTTTTCCAAAGTGTAGTTTATGATTTCACTGCCACCGTCATCAAGAGGAGGTTCCCATTTACAGGTGACTGAATTCTTTCTAACATCTTCAAATACAAAGTTGATTGGAGGTCCAGGTGTATCTAATATTTAAAATGAAAACAAGAATTTGAAATAGTTTGTATAAGTGATTGCCATAGCAACTGTAATTGTTAGCCTGCCCTTAGGGCAATAGCTCCTCTATCCCCAAAGTCAACTTTCAGAGAATAGTGATGAAATGGTAGGAAGGCTTGAGTAGAGTGAAATTTGATTTCTGTGATCATTTTATTAGAGAATGAAACTGTGAAAATGTCCTCAAGTATTTATTTTTTCCTTCCTTATAACCACCTCTTGATCGCTTACTTCATGACTCTGAGATAATTTCTTCCTTGGTTGCCTTAGTTTTCATTCCATTTTTGGTAGAGAAATCCAACTAGAAGGATAGCACCTTGAAATACCTACCTAGCACGCTGACAGCACAGGGAGCTTTGGCAATGCCGTGGTCATTTTCCACTTTAATCATATACATGCCATGATCAGGCCGAAGAGAATCACGAACACGTAGCTGAGATTCTCCTTGTTTGCTGTTGTCAATGCTCAGGCGTTCTGGCAGAGGCAGGACAAACGGTTCTTCTTCTTGAACTTCTCCTCTCTTCCTCCTAACCACTGTCATGGGACGCTTTTTAATTTCTTCTGGTCTAATAACTTCCTCATCCTTTAACCATGTAATAGTTGGATAAGGTGACCCAGAAACAGTTGCATCAAGTGCGATTTCATCACCTCTCTTAACTTCTAGGCTTGTCCTCAGGATGACTTTTGGTGCATCTGTAATAATTTTTTCAAAAAAAAAGTATGTTTTTACCTTTAGTTTTAACAATGTAATCACAGAAATAGTTTCCCCACTTAGTTTACTGTAAGGAAGACATAAACTCAAAAAATTAAATTTACCAATGGGATCCACAGCTTTGACTGGAGGAGTGGCACGAGAAGGCTCACTGATGCCAGCAGCATTTTCTGCCCGTACACGGAATTGATATTCCTTTCCTTCTTCAAGGTCTTTCACAGTGTAGGTTAAAACAGGGACCAAAAAGTCATTGCATCTCTTCCATCTCTCTTCACCCTTAGCTATTTTCTCTATGATATAACCCATTATCTTGCTTCCTCCATCATACAAAGGTGGTTTCCATGTAAGAGTCATTGCCTTTGCTGTGGGATTATGAACCTCAACATCAATAGGTGGATCTGGGGGCCCTGTGGGATTAGAAGATTATGTAAATGTAAGAAAAAATTTTACTCTGTCAGAATAAAAAATGTACTTTGAATCTTTTCTGGCAGCCATCTGTGCCCAAACTTACTCTTTGGATCTTGAGCAATGACTGGATTTTTCAGTTCAATATATTCGCCTCCACCAATTTTGTTCACAGCCTTCACTCGGAAGAAGTATTCACCATTTGGTATAAGATCCTTTACAGTCCAAGAGAGTTTGTTTTCACCAGACATCACAGGTATATATGTTCTTCTACCAGCTTCTCTGCGTTCCAGGACGTAGTGAAGAATTGGACTGCCACCATCATATTCTGGAGGCTCCCATGTTAACTTGCATGAACTTTTGGTTATATCACTGGCTTTGATATCTTTGCATGGTCCAGGAAGGCCTATTTCAAATAATATTAATAATCATTATTATAATCAACAAAATAAAGATTAGAAAAATGTTTTATATGACTAAATGTGAATTCTTATCTTGAAAATACTTTATCATCTTTATTGAGTTTTATTATATATATTTAACTAAAATTAGGCTATCACTCATTGTTTAATAAAATTATATTTCTCTAACACAGTTTAATTGTTAAGTTCACTATTTAAAACCTGAGCACCTTTTTTGGGGGGAAAAGTCTGCAGGGTAACTTAGTTATCACATGGAAATGACTAGAAAGACTGACTAGTATCAGAAAGGGAGATCATTCATATTTAAACTTCACACTTGTTTTTGTAATATGACCAGAATGTATGATGTTATTTCAAAGAATGATTATTACCTATGACTTTGACATTGATCGACCCAGTTGTTGAGCCCAGTTTATTTTCAAGTGTAATGGTGTAAACACCAGCATCAGCATGGACACTCTTGGGCACTTCAATGTGTGCAGAAGTGTAATCACTCTTCATGGTTAATCTGTCATTTGCCTTGAGTTCTTTGCCATCCTTATGCCAAGTAATGGTTGGGGCTGGCACTGCTCTGAAGGGAACAGGAATATGCAACTTTTCACCTTCAATGACAACAATGTCATGAGTCTCCAGATCAATGGTTGGTCTGCCTGTAAAATATAAGGAAAAAGAAGAACAGATGATGTTAAAAGGCTCCAGTATTGGAAAATCTGTATAATAAAAATGTCAATTATTATAGAAACATCATAATTACAATCTGGGTCTTTGGCAACAACATTCTCAGAGATTTCGGATGGCTCACTGACTCCAACAGCATTGACAGCTCTCACTCTTAGAACATACTCCTTGTCAGGAACAACACCTTCCTCTACTTTGAATTTCAGGTCTTTCACTGGACGAGAATTAACTCGCATCCATTTTTCAGTGCCAACTGGGCACATTTCAACATGGTATCCTATAATAGGACTTCCACCATTTTTCTCTGGTGGCTTCCATGCAATGGCAATGTGCTTCCTGCCAGCATCAGTTACATGCAAGTCAAGGGGAGGTGAAGGAACACCTAAAAAAAAAGAAAAAAGAACATTCACATTGACTTTCTACAATGTCATTTTGAAAACTCTAGGCCACACAGAAAAGCACGAATGATTACTCACTTTTTGCATCTTCAATGGTGAGAATTTCAGTGGGTTCACTTGGATGACCAACTCCAGCTTCATTTTCTGCACGCACTTGGAATTGAACTTCTGTTCCTTCAATAACATCAGTTACTCTGAAATTACAATCAGGTCCTGACGTCTTTCCAGCCTTGACCCAACGGGTTCCTAATTTTTCTTTCTTCTCAATAATATATCTGTTTAAGTAATAAAACATTTAATTAGTCATAGGGAAACATTATGTTTAACTTTTTTAATTCACTAGAAATTTGACTTAAAACATTGGTGTAATTCTTGCCTCTGAATTGGTCTTCCACCATCATTTTTTGGTGGCTCCCATTTTAGGTCTACATGTCTTTTGGTCACATCAACCACTGCCAGGGCATAAGGTGGTCCAGGAGTGGCTAGGGAGAAAAAAGGGTGAATGATTAGTAAAACAATCATTGAAAATGCAATAATCTGTCTCAAATATTATTAACATAAATTGCATAACATACAATATAACAACAACATAATTATTATAATTACACATTATGTAATAGAATTATAAAATATAATGAATAAATGCAATATTGCTATTTATGTACTATAATCATTAATAATAATATTAAGTTAGAACGCTTACTAAAGGTGTCTTTTGCTAGGACAGAGTCTTCAATTTCACAATAATCACTCTGTCCTATGGCATTTTCTGCAGCAACTCGAAACACATACAAAGAACCCTCTGTCAGTGGTGTCACTGTGCATTTAGTATCCTTTACTGTTGTATCCACTGTTTGCCAGCCTTTGCGCCTCACATCTCTCTTTTCAACAATGTAGTTGGTGATTGGGGAGCCTCCATCTTTCTCAGGAACTGTCCATTTTAGGTCGGCTGTGTTTTTAGTGATGTTGATGACCTCCAGCCAGCGAGGTGGTGACGGAGGATCTACAGGAAGAGAGAAATACAGAAACCCAAATTTAACTTAATTTGCTTGTCAGATGTTTAGGCTTTGCCAAAAGCCAGGAAATTATAAAATAATTTATGGTTTAGAATTTAGATGAGTTTATGCTTTCTTTGCAGCATTCAGATATATATTAGTAAGTGATGTGTTTAATGAAGATGAGATGAAGTTACCCTGAAGAACTACTTACATAGTTTTTCCCTGCAAAGTACAGGATCACTTGGTTCACTGGGTTCACTCTCCCCTGCCTTGTTCACTGCTCTAACTCGGAATGAGTATTCTTGCCCTTCCATGAGTCCTCGGAGGAAGTGTTCAGTGGTAGGAACACCTTCAGCTACTCGAACCCACTCATCTGTTCCAGTTTTTAGCATTTCAATTACATAAGATTCAATCTTTGCCCCTCCATCATGTTCTGGCTTTGTCCAATTCAACAAGAGTGATGTTTTGCCTACATCTTTCACAGTTGGCTTGCCAGGGGGCCATGGAGGATCTGCACAGACAGGAAGTAATTATTTAGTTTTAAAGGTACAAGAATATATGTCAAATGCTAAAGTACACACAAGTAATTTTATGCATAATACCAATGGGATCTTTTATCAAGATCGGTTCAGTTGATCGGCTTGGTTTGCCAGGTCCAGCAAGATTTTCAGCTAACACGCGGAATCTGTATTTTTTCTTATTGGTGAGACCTTTCACCCTTTAAATTGAGAACAAATTATTTTTAATCACAAATTATATATGAAAGGTTATATATTAAATCAGAGACATGCTTATTTTATGTATGAGGCTAATTCATTCAGTTTTTTAGATTTACAAACCAAATCTGCTATAATATACTACCGTAGTATATAAATGTTTTATGCTGTGTTCATTGGAAACCTGAAATGGTCTGGGATTGAGTGAAAAAATATTTATTGCCACAGAGGTGCTATCTGTAATTTGCAACATATGTCATAATCAAATGATGGTAACAATGGCAGTAATATAATAACTCAAATTCTAAATACTCTAGAAAGTCTCTAAAAAGCCCATGCTCACTATTTAATTCATAAGTGTGTCCCTCAGTGGAACAGACTTTAAATTACTGAATCAATTTATTAAAACAAAAACAAGTATGAAATTATTTTAATCTTAAAGCAAAACATTGTAACAAAGTCAGGCAAAGCAGAAATGATACTAATGATTAAAAAAGATTTAGAGGGCTAATCTTCAAGTGATCATCCCATCAGTGTGCTGCTACCTTGATGTACTTATAATAAACTCCTTTTAATCCTCAAAAAAATAGAGGAATTATTGCTATTTTAACTCATTTATGTATCTTTAAAAATTTTATACCTGTATGTTGTATCCTTTATTGGCATCTTATTGCATTTAACCCACTTATCAGTATCAGGATCTAATCTTTCAACCCAGTATCCAGTGATTGGGCTCCCACCATCATCATCTGGTTCACACCATGTTAGAGTTACAGCATCTTTAGTTATATCAGAAGGTTCAAGACGTGTTGGAGGTCCAGGTGGATCTATTTTTTAAAAGGACAATAATATGTAACATTTCATCTGTACTTAAATTTGACCTAATAATTCAGGTCAATGTTAAATGACTTGTCAAGTACATTAACTCACCAAATGGATATTTGGCTATTATTGGGCTAGCCTGGACTGGTTCACCAACACCATACATGTTTTCTGCTGCAACTCTGAAGAGGTATTCTTTATTAGGTATTAATTTAGTAGCCTGGAATTTTGTATCTTTTACTGTTGATGAGAGCTTATGCCACACTTCACTATCTGTTGCTCTTCTTTCTACTACATAGTTTGTGATCTTGGAACCACCATCATCTCTTGGAGGATTCCATGTTAGAAGACATGATTCACTGGTAATTTCTGAGATGTCAAATGCAGCTGGAGGTCCAGGTTTATCTGTGGATGGCATAAAATACAAGTAAAAATCTTATCCAATTTGATTTCATGAATAAGCCTCTTTGTCACTCTTAAGAAAGACAACGTTGTTACCTAAAACATTGACTTCCACAGTGGCAGTAGCCCGTCCACAGACGTTGACAGCTTCGATGATGTAGGTGCCTGTGTCACTTCTCTTGCTGTCCACAATGGTCACTGTTGATTTTTTGGGAACATTTTCAATGGTAATTCTTTTGTCTGGTCTCAAAATGACATCAGCCTTTGTCCAGGTAATCTTAGGCTCAGGTTTGCCAGTCACTGTAGCGGGCAATTCTATCTTTGTGCCAGCTTTCACCGTGAGGCCAGCAAGCAACTTTACATCTAGAAAGATTTCTGGGGCCTCTGAAGAGAAAATTAATATGTCAGTGGATTCAAAGAAGAATTAAAATAGAAGACATAGCAGGTTCAATTTTTTTTTAAAAATAAGGGCATACCCTGTGAATCAATAGCCTGAATGTCCTCTGTTGGCTTGCTTGGTTTGCTAGCTCCTAGCCTGTTCAGAGCCTTTACACGGTAGGCATACCACTGGCCTTCATCAAGACCTGTGACTTCCATTCTGTCAAGTAAATATAATTTTGAGTACTGTATTTTTGCATGTATAATAGGCATCATAATAATCTGATCACTCCCTCTTCCAAATAGCTTCCAAAAACTAGGATATAACAAGGTTTACAATATTCTTTTTTTTTTTTTTTGCTTTTTGGAGGGGGGAAGGCAGGGCAATTGGGATTAAGTGACTTGCTCAAGGTCGCACAGCTAGTAAATGTTAAGTGTCTGAGGCTGGATTTGAACTTAGGTCCCCTGACTCCAGGGCCAGTGCTCTATTCACTGTACCACCTAGCCACCGCAATATTCATTTTTTGAAATGAAATTTAAATTGTTATATTTTTAATTTAAAAATAAAAACAAAAGCAAAACTTTTAATAATCAAGTACATTTACACCTGCTTAAATCATTCAGAAGGAATAAGAAAAGTTTTTAATGAGAAAATAACATTATAGCAGTTAAATATTTCCCAAATGAAAGGCATTTTAGTGAACATTAATGAGTACTTTTGTGTGCTATAAATAAGGAACTTACTTGGTTTCAGCAACTGGTTCTCCACAGGCTACCCACTTATCAGAACCACGAGGACATTTTTCCACTATATATCCTTTGATACGTGAACCACCATCATGTTTTGGTGGTTCCCATGTTAGGAAAATGCTTTTGGCTGTTCGATCCCTCCATTTTAGATTTTCTGGTGGGTCAGGCACAGCTATAAAATTAAAAGAGAATGCCCATCAATATGACACAAATAAAATGTTGAAAATCAATATACTGGAAAAAAGGCAGCATAACAGGCAGGCTATCAAACATCACAGAGTGACTCACTTGCAGGAGCTGACATATTTACAGGTTCATCAACATATGCAGGTTCTCCAGGGCCACACTTGTTGCGTGCACAGACTTTAAATAAGTATTCTTTTCCTTGGACAAGATCAGGAACAGTGAATTCTAGGTCAGTTATAAAGTCTATAACCTGGAAAAAACAAAGAGGCATAACAAATTAGTCCTGCAAAGCCCTTCTCGAATTGTTTTACACTGACTTTAGGAAAATTGTTTCAAGCAGGAAATGCTGTCATTTGTTTTAGAGCAAAGTCAGAAAACAGGACATGTAATGATTAATAAGAGCTGGCATTTATGTAGTGCCTTCAAAGGTGTGCTAGATGCTCTGCAAATATTATCCCATTTTATCCCCACAACAACCCTGGGAGACAGGTGCCCATTTTACAGCTGAGGAAACTAAGGCAGAAAGAGGCTGTCACTCGCTGAGGGTCACACTGCTAGTAAGTACTTGAGGGTGGATTTGAACTCAGGTCTTCCTGACTTCAGATCCAGTGCTCTCTCCACTGTCCCACCTAGCTGCTTCTAAGATGAAGCTAAGTAACCCTTAATAACAAAAGTCACATTTATACAGAACCTTAATGTCTCCAAAGTATTGTACATTTATTATTTCCCTTGAGCCTTCAAACAACCCTGTTATGAGTTAGGTGCTATTGGCATTACCAGATTCATTTTATGGGTGGGAAAAAAGAGGCTCCAAGGAACTGTCAGAGGCTGGATTTGAACCCAGACATTCTTGACTTTAAGTCTAGCTCTCTATTTATGCCTTGCTCTTTCTCTGAAGATGCTGCATAGAACTAAGAGTAATTGCTGATATGCTCCTGCAAGCCGGTAAGCTTGGAGAGTGAGAAAAACAATTTGAATGTAAGAGAAAGGACAATATTGATCCTGGAAGATGCTAAAGAGGAAGTCACGGTCAGCCCCAGGCACCAAATTTATTCTGATGGAAGAGGAACACTATCATATTACTACACTACTTCTGTTGCTGGGGCTATCACCACCAATGGTGATTATAATAATGTTGCTGTTGAATCGTCTCAGTCGCGTCTGACTCATCATGATCTCATTTAGGGTTTTCTTGGCAAAGATGCTCGAGTTCTTTGCTGTTTCCTTCTCTAGTTCATTTTACAGATGAGGAAACTGAGGCAAAGAGGGTTAAATGACTTGCCCAGGGTCACACAGGTAGCAAGTGTCTGAGGCCAGATTTGAACTCAGGAAGATGAACTTTTCTGAATTCAGGCCTGGCACTCTATCCACTAGATCATCTTGTTGGCCCTGATGATGCTAATGACTTGCATTTACGTAGAACTTTGAAAAGGTTTAAGGACTAAGAATTATTCTAATCAGGAAAGGAAGTACTTGCTCTCATCAAAAAGCCCCACAGCACATAGAGGTGAACATTGTGTGCTTACAAGGGGTCAAATCATCTGTGTCAATACCTCTGAAAATCAGATCAGGCCCACAAAACCAGGGGCTACTCTTTCACTACTTTAGAAGGATGTTGAATATCTACAAAGGAACCTGCCTAAGAATATTTTCTAAAGAAAATTTTGCCTAGTTGGATTTGTGGGATTTACTACTGAGTTTAACCGTCTAACCTGGCTAAGTACTCACTTTGGTCCATGTTTTACGACTGACTTCTCGTTTTTCAACAAGATATCCAGTCAGTGGGCTTCCCCCATCATCATCTGGTGGTTCCCATGTCAAATGGACTGAGTCCTTGGTGATTTCTCCATATTTCAGTTCTTTTGGTGCACCTGGGCGAGCTGAGGAATGCATTCATAATTTGAGATAGTTAACATTCCAAATGAACATTTGGTAATACTGTAAAACTTAGATACTAATGGTAATAATAGTTCACATTTATATGTGCTTTAAGGTTTGCAAACTGCTACATGTGTGTTATTAAAAGTCATTAAAAGTTTGGTTCCTTACCAATCACATTAACATTGATTTCTCCAGAAATTGCTTTCACACGATTTTCCAGTTTTAATCTATAAATGCCCTTATCTGGACGTTCACTTGGAGAAATGACAAGCTCAGCATAGGCAGATAGGGTCTTCATCTTCACTCGGTCACTTGCTTCTAAGGCCTGATCTCCAAAGGACCAGGTTGCAGTAGGTCTTGGATAACCAGTACTTGGTACAAGGATCTTGATTGGGTTTGGAACTATAATTTCCAGGCCATCTTTGAACTCACTTAAATCCATTGTTGGTTCAACTGCCAAAGGGGAAATTAATATGTTACAAAAATACTCCAGTGCTTTTTTCAAAAGGCAAATATTGATTTTCTCTTGGCGCCCCAAAGCACATGCTACATAAAATTATGGTATCCCTATTCAAGTGAATTAAACATCACCTCACTTACCAAATGCATCATCTGCAGTCAATGGGCCAAGAACATTACTTGGATCTGAAATTCCGGCCTCGTTTTCGGCAGAGACTCTATATAAATACTTATTTCCTTGTGTTAATCCAGTAACCTAAAAATAAGAATCCGCCTTTGTAAAAACTAATCAGCTTCAAAATCATGGAAATACATTAGACATTTCTTTTTAGCTTCAGATTCTCTACCTTGTAAGTGAGCTGAGGGACAAGTTTCACATTACAACGAATCCAATTGTCTTTTCCTTCTTCACAGCGCTCAATAATATAGCCCAGTATGGGACTTCCACCATCTTTTAGTGGAGGTTCCCATGAAAGCTGAACAGATGACTGAGTCTGGTCAGAATAACCAAGGTTGATAGGAGGACTTGGTCTCTCTAAAATAGAAACAAGATAAGTTCATGTATAAAAATGTGCCATTTAATTCTACGATATTTGATAACTGAAATGGCCCTATTACCCTCATATTCAGTAAAATAATGAGTTTACTAAATATAATAATTAAAAATATGGACTCTTATGCCCTATATTTTTATATTATAATTTTTCCTGGAATTGACTTAATCCTTAATTTGTTGTTATTATTGTATCATTTTGATTATTGTATCATATTTGATTATTATATCATATTTGAAAAAAAATCTAATTTTGGGGCTCCATTTAACAATTACTTCTCTATGTGCTCACCAATTGGATCTGCAACTTTCACAAAGGGTGTAGCAGCACTTGGCTTTCCAACTCCAATGCGATTTTGGGCTCTGACTCGGAAGCTGTATTCATTTCCTTCTACCACATCAGTGACAGTAGCAGAGAGGTCTTCAGCTCTAACAGTCATAGCTGTATCCCATCTAATAGAAGTCTTGTCCCTTAATTCGATGACATAGTTTGTAATTTCACAACCACCATCATATTCTGGTGGTTCCCACGTCAGCGAGACACCAAATCTGTTTACATCAGTGATGGCTACGTTCAGAGGAGGACCTGGAACATCTAGATTTTTCCCCAGGAAATAAGAGAGGAAATAATTAACACACTTTTCATTATACAAGGAGAAACTGAACAAGAAGATTAATATTCTTCTTCCAAATCAATCACCTACCATATTTACTCCTTGCTTCCACAGGGTTATCTGTTTCAACAGGTTCACCAGTCCCAACCCTGTTTCTTGCACTTACACGGAACAGATACTCAACCCCTCCTTTTTGGAGTCCAGTGACAGTAAATTCACAGCTATCTGCACGATCAGTGGCTAACACCCATGTCTTCCTCTTGATGTCTCGTCTTTCAACAACATAACCAATGATTTTGCTGCCACCATCAGTTAATGGCTCTTCCCAGGCTAGGCTCACTTCACCATCAAATGTTTCTGTTACTTCTAAATTTCTGACGGGCCCTGGCACATCTGAGATTCATTGGGGGGAAAGAAACATTTTTAGTGAATGCTCATCTTTTCTTATGTTTAGTCATTCTATTCTCAATGGCTCAAAAACTTACTGATAACTTTCAGGTTGATGAATCCTTCTGCTTTTCCATGTTTGTTCTGTAACACAACCTTGTACCTTCCTTTGTCTGAATCTTTGGCTTCCAAGATTCTGAAGGAGGTTTGTTCAGCTGTAGTATCAACTGTTTTAGAAGACAAAGCTTCATTTTCTTTAAACCATTCAGCTTCTGCTTTTGGGTAGGCATCATAGGGTACGATCATTGTCAAAGGCTGTCCAATATCAACCACAAGATCCTGGTCTCCAGTCTTGATTTTAGGTGCAGCTAATGATAGAAAAAGACAAGTCATTTTTAACTGATTTGTTTTAGTCAGTTAGATGTGAGGTTCTTTACAGTAAGTTGGTAGCATACTTGGATGAAAATTTTTTTTTCTCCAAGTAGAAAACATGAGCTAAGCAATATATGATCACAATTTATTTCCTGAATGGCCGAATTCCAGATTATTGTGAAAATCAGGGGATGGTTATGGTATGTAAATGGACATATTATGCTTAACTGGACAGTACCTTGAAACAAGTCAAACCAAAACAGAAATGCATTTTATTTTATAACAGATAAAACACCCATTTTAGAAAGAGTGTGAGTCCTATGCTTAGGTAAATTCAATTTTAGAATTAATCTACCCAGATTTTACTTATGTGTATAAATTATACCAGTTTAAGGCCAAAAGGAAGTTTTTTGGAATTATATCCCCAATTATATATATATTGTTGAATTTTCATTCAAGGCTAGAAAAAACCCAGGGAATCCTCCAGCTTCCTTGGGTGGCAGCAGGAGGAAGTGGACAGGAGGAGAGGCTTCTTTATGTGTCTGCTTCTGCTACACAGATCAAGCAATAAGTATTTATTAAGTGCCTGTTATGTGCTTATTATGGGCCAGGCACCGTTAGGTACTCAGAATTGAAACAAAACAAATCAAAATTGCCTTAGCCGTCAAGGATTTTTTGTTGTTGAGTCATTTTCAGTCATGTTCAACTCTTTGTGACCCCATTTAGGGTTTTCTTGACAAAGTTATTGAAGTGGTTTGCTTTTTCCTTCTCCAGGTAATTTTACAGATGAGGAAACTGAGTTAAGTGACTTGCCCAGGGTCACACAGTCACTAAGTGTCTGAGGCCAAATTTGAACTCATGAAGTCTTCCTGACTCCAGGTCCAGCACTCTGCCCACTATGGCATGACCTAGCTGCCTAAAGGAATGCATATTTCATCATTTCTAGGACAAATGATTTTTAAGCATTTCTTTCTTTTTTCTCACACTGACTTCTTCTACCTCAAGTTTTTTGAAGTTATTTTAAAATGAAGAACACTTACCCGCCAGTTCAAGTTTGGCTCTAGCTTCTTTATCTTTGGCAATAAATCTATATTCGCCTTGGTCACGAGGTTTAATATCACATATCTGTAATCTATGGATCTTTCCTTCACTCATCATCTGGTGTTTATCACCTTGGACCACAACCATATTATTTCTTAGCCACTGAACTTCCACCTTATCTTTGTTGAGTTCCGCAAAAAAGACAACATCAGCACCAGGGGCCTCGAGAATATCCTGGGGAGGCCTGATGATCTCAACAGGAATTTCTGAAATGCAAATGTGAATGACATTATTTCATTTGTGTTCTAGTTGACAATTATTCTGATCTATAACATAATTAAGATTCCTTTCGATTTTATACTTACCTTCAACAAAAAGCCTAGCCCTAGACTTTCTGTCTTCCACCCCACAAGCATATTCACACTCATCATCCAATCTGCAGTCCTTTATAATGAGTCTGTGAATGCTTCCATCTTTTTCAAATGTATATCTTTATAGGGAGAAAAAGTTGGAAAAATTTGTTAGCTTTTATAATAGCCAATCAAATATCAAATAGATGTGCGGAACACTTGAGACTATAATTTATGGATGACACATGGAACTTTACGCACTTTTTGCCTTCTTTGATTTCTCGTCCATTTCTGTACCATTTGATATTGGCTTTCTCTCTGGAAAGCTGACATGAGAAGACAGCGTCATCGAATTCAGTGACGGTCTGGTCCTCTAGGTGCTCCACAAATTCTGTAGGTGCTTCTATAATTAGAAGCTCAGCAACAGATTTATCTTGTCCAGCAAAGACTGTGTATTCACCTTCATCTGGAAATCCACAGTCTTTAATAATGAGAGAATGCTTATATTTGTCTACTCGGTACAAAACACGATTATCGAGAGGAATTTCTTCTCCATTTCTGGTCCATTTCAGAGTTACATTGAGTCGATTCACCTTGCACCAGAAAGTGACAGATTTCTTCTCCATTGTTTCAATGTCTTGCAGAGGTTCAACAATCCTGAGGTCTTCCTCTGTTGTAAGATAGAAAAAAAGTTGCATTGATTTCATGGTTTTTATAATGGACTTTGATAGAAACAAGCTTAAATTATAGAATCTTAGCATGGGAAGAGAATGTAGACATCATCCAGTATCTGGCGGATTGAAATTTGGTATCTTCATTATTGTTCCTCTCCACTATGACATAATCCTTTAAAAGTTGATAACACGGTCCCAGAGAGGGAGGAAATGAAACAAAACAGAGAACTTTCAACTTCTCTAATGCCTAATGAAAATAGAACTGTAATTTTATAATCAATGATTTTGTCAATCAAATGTATCCAAGACTAGGTGATGGATAGGAACATGAAGCAAAATATCAAACACAAATTTCAATTAACCCTTTGTCACCATGGAAGAATAAGAATTCTAATAACTGTGTATATCAAAATCTGCAAAAGAATGTAAAACTAGAAAAGAAAGATAGGACAGACAAGTTAGCCCTCTCGTTGGGGGCCCACTGATTCATCTCCCTGAGCTTCTATACTTCTTGTTTCCCACTCCCCCAATTACAGAATTACAGAACTTGGGGGGGGGGCATTCCTGAAAATGTCCACAAGACAGATGAATTACCTACCTTCTACAATTAACTGAGCTGCACTCTTGACATTTTCGCCTCTGTGGTTAGTCAGTGATACACTATAGGTGGCCTGGTCATCCAAACGTGTATCTCTAATTCTTAGAGTATAAACTAAATCCTTCTGGAGGATAATGTATTTTGAGCTGTCAAATATGGCTTCATCATTTCTGAACCACTTTGCCTTGGCTCCTTCTGTGTTGACTTCGCAGTTGAAAACAACTTCTTGCTGTTCTTTAACACGTTTGTCCTTAAGTGGAATGATGATCCTGAGTCTTTCTGAATATGAGAAATGACAAACTTGTTGAACCATGAACAGCAGAAGGGGCAGCCCATCCATGTATTCACTGAATCAGCCATGACTTACCAATGACTGTCAAGTGAGCTGCGGCTCTAGCTGCACCCACCATGACTACATAGGTTCCCATATCTTGTAGGGTGGAATCCTTGACAACCAGGATTCGCTTTTTCCCATCAGCAATAACATCATATTTATCCCCAGATTCAAGTTTCTCGTCATCCCTTTTCCATTCCACTGTAAAGCTCTCTTTTGATATGGAGCACACAAACTCAGCCTTTTCTCCCTCCAGGACTTCCAGATTTTGGGGCTTAGATATAAATTCAGCTGCAAGTTCTGAAATGCAAGAAAAAAAATGACAACTTATTAAAAAGTCACATACCTGCTGTATGAACTCAGATAGTACTATTAAGTGATCTTCATTTTATGAAAAATAATCTTTCTTACCGTGGACTTTGAGTTTGCCATCTGTGCGGGAGCTTGGGAGCCTGCAGTTGAAGTTACCCGCATCTTCAAGGTGAACATTCTGAATGATCAGAATCCTCTTTCGCCCATCAGCGAGTATTTCATATCTTCCCGTTTCAATGATTTCTTCATCACCTTTATACCAAATAACTTCTGCCCCAGGCTTGGAGACTTCACAAATAAATTTCACTGTATCAGTTTCACTTGCATCAATGTTGGCAAGGTTTTTAGTAAAGACAGCTTCTTCCTCTGTAAGAAAAAAATGAAGATGCCTTGGATTAGAAAAGGGATGCTTTTTTATTTTTTGTCTTGAACACACGGGTTTTTGTTGCAACCTTCCTCTTTACCTAACACTGTCAGCATGCCAGATGTTCTAGCTGTCCTGACTTCACAGGAGTATTCTGCCTCATCATCCAAGAGACATTTGTTGATGACTAGAATGCGCACGGCACCTTTGGAAATGATGTCATACTTTTTACCTTTTTTAATTTCAGCTCCATCTCTAAACCATTGAACCTGTATTCAAGACAAATCAAGACAGAAGAAGGTTGGTAATCATTAGTAGCCTAAACTGATAGACTTTTAAAGCTAGAAGAGATTCCAAGAAAGTATCTAACTCTTTTATTATACAGACTAGGAAATTGAGGTTCAGAGATCATATAGTTAATTACACAGACAAAGCTGGTACTAGAACCCAGATCTCTGTATTTCTTCTTCACTGTAAGTGAAAATTACACGAAGGACTATACTAAAAGCTCCTTGAGGGCAGGTAATGACTATTTTCTAGAGTTTGTGTTTCTCTCAGAGTCTCATATATTTGTTCATTACTTAACAATTGTTTGCCGAATTAAATTGTTAAGCTCACATTGAATGAAAATAGAACGATGATGACTGACCCATTATACACATTAAAGAAAATGATCATCAAGTAAATGTGATTACGAAGACTAGATTTAATGGGCTTCTCCTCCAATTTAGATTATCTGTCTGGAAGCAAAGAGAACATTGTGATTATTTTGAACGTTAACATAATATGTATGAAATTACAGACCTTAACATTTTCTCGAGAAAGTTCACATTCAAACCGAGCCATTTCTTTTTCTTTAACTTGTTGATCTGTGAGAGGTCTTAAGAATTCAACATGAGGAGCTGTAAGAAAGGGCAAAAGTTTACCAGAATTGAAAATCACTTTGTTAGAAACTGGCCATGCTCATATCAAGTTTTTTTTTTTTTGAAGAAAGGGGGTCTGTTGGAAAATGTATCCAATTTAACATGGTCTAACTGTCCTTGAAACTGTCCCTCAGGAATTACCATATACTGTTGGATGTCCTAGGCTCCTATAAGACATGGAATGACTTATGTAGTGCCTTAACAACCTAGAATGGTCCTGCCAAATACCAGTGTTAGTTTGAAGAAAACTCTACACTGCGGCTATAATGCTGAGAGCTGACACTGCCAAAGGAAACACAGGTAGAAAAAAAAAGTAGAAAATTTAAGAAAGTTGACATATCCCATATAAAATTAGCAGAATTTGACATCAATGTAACTCAAGAATAAACTAAATGAAATCGCATCAGTGATCCTCAGTAATGGAGTGGGTCCACTCTCTACAACATAATCTCGGCTTCTTGATAAGCTTCATAAATGCCACAGAGCAGTCATACTTAAAATCATAAAGGACGACAAGGTCACTAATGAGCTTCAGTTGTCTGCATCATTTGGCTGTGTCATCAATCAATTCACTGATTGACGAGACTGTTTTGGTTAATCTGGCTAGTGAGGCAGATGCCCCCTTTCTTCCCTCATCACACCATCTGCATTCCTCTTAAAGCTGCATATTTAGACAAAGAAGGTGACCTAACCTGATGAATGAGATTCTGAAAGTAATCTCGACTACTAGGATTGAAGAAGAAGAAATGACGCAAGACACACAGAAACAGAATATCAAGCCAACATCCTTTAACTGTTGATGTCTAGGAAGCAACTGAAATGGACAAACCAACATGGGGATTTAGCAATCAGAAAGAGTGCCCCTCATTTCCCCAAAGATGTTATATTTGTGACTGGGTGAAGAAGCAAAGTTACAGAGGGTGACGGCTCTTACAAATGGTAGTCACAATTTGCCAAACATCGACAACACACAGATAGCATATGTGATCATTAGGTACAATTATGTTTGCAGAATACATTAAATTAATGTGGGACTTGAGATGTAGTAATTATTCAAATGTATATATCATTTCAGATCTTTTCTAATAGTTTCTCAAATCTTGGCTTTGTTCATTCTTTTGCTCGACATTTCATTTTCCAACCCTGGGAATCTCTCATTTTCTTATTAAAAGTTTTCTGTCCCTCATCTTTTGTTATTCTTTTTGTCTTCATCCTGACAAGGACGTTCCTACAGCCTTCCTCCATAATAATCAATGAATACTCAGAGCAGTTGTTATCAGTGTTCAGTGAGAGTAAAAGTGTTGTTTATCAGATCAAGATAGAAAGACCTCTCACAATGAAGATAAATATCACAGTGGGCCAGAGTAAGCTGATCCAGTTAAGCAACAAGAAGGGCATGCAAGAAGTGCTTTGATTATCAAAGAGTTGAAAATGCAAAAATGTGACTCAAGAGAGAAGAATACTTACGCACTACATTCAGGTTACAGGAAGTCTTGAAATCCTTAGCATCACAAGTGTATGTTTTAATATCTTCTGGGGTACAGTTATGTATAATAAGTTTTCTGACTCTACCATCAGCAACAATTTCATACTTCTTGCTTTTAAGGATTTCAGTTCCATTTTTGAACCATTTCACCTTAGCATTTTCTCTGGACACTTCACACTCCAATACTGCAGTGGCTTCCTCTTCGACCGTCTGGTCCTCAAGAGGTTTAGTGAATTCAACTGGGGGTTCTGAAAGAATCATACTAATTAGTGGTGGACATTCCCTTTGCCTCCTCAGCACATCCATCCCTTCAGCATATTCTCCAAGCCTTTGTCAGTTCAAATAATTCTGTACTTATTTGGAGTTCATTTTGGATATATTTGTTCAAACTTGTTTTTAGCCATTAATGGTGTTATCTTTTGAGACACCTCCTATCAATAGGAAAATAGTTTCATGAATAAGAAACATATTTTTAAAAATTCAGTTAACTCTATTTATTAGAGCCAATTATTCATCTTTACACATGTTCCTGCTGCCTGCTAGGCCCTCTGACTGGAGTAGATAGTAGCAAGGATAGGGATAGAGAGAAGATGTGAAACAAATGAGTCAGTTCATAAAGCTTTGGTAATTGTTTGGTGGAATTGGGGTGGCTAAGAACCAACTGTCTTAGTTATCATTGTAACTTTGATATAACAATGATAACTGATGGAACTGAATACACATCATCACATGTACAGGAAATAGGTATCGATTATTAATCAGCTTACCTTTTACAAAGAGATTGGCTTGTGTTTTGAAATCCTTTGCAGTTAGTTGGACTTCCCCAGCATCTGTTAACTTTACGTCTCTCAAGGTAAGTGTGTGAACTTTTCCTTCTGAGCGTGTGACAATCTAATAAATTAGATTTTTAAAAGGATAAAGAATAAGTGAAGTAGCAATGCTAGATTTGAAATTGATTCAGCATTTATGTGTGCTCAATTAGTTTATAAATTAAAAAAATACCTTCCAAGTTATATATGAGATTCATGTAGCAAATTTTCTGAGAATCATTTAAGAAATTTAAGACTGTCATTCTGATTTAAAAGTCAAGATTTTTAGACAAGTAAATGGTGAGTTTTTATGTTGGATTACCTTTATAATTTCAGCTCTGTGCATTTGTGATATTTCATGATTCAATTTCTATATTTTTTTTCCTCCTACTTTTATGTGTACACAAACTGTTCTTTGGTGTGCAAGGAGGAGGGAGCGTGGTGATGGTGATGTTGGCAGTGGTGGCCTAGGTCTGTGATTATATCAGAGTAGGGAATTCTGGTTTGGAAAATCCCCCCACCAATGCAGATCAGCAACTCATCTGTGACCTGGAGTTTAAAAAAGTTGCTTAGGGGTATTGGGAGGGTAATTGACCTCCCAATGATGGTATAGCCAGTATGTATCAGAAAGAGCACATGTACTCAGAAGTAGGTCTGGTGCTAGATCCCATACACGTGTTGCTTTTCAAGAAGAACCAGGTTAGACTAGATTGTGGAATAAGGGGGGAAATGATGGATACAGATATACTAAAAGAAAATAATCTGTTTTCCAAAAGCACAAATTGAAGTTAACAAAGTGTGATCCTGTCAATTTCTAGGTTTTCTCCATTTGTTCTTACAACTTTCACAAATTACAACAGTAGTTTAAAAAAAACCCCAAAACTGGAGTTTTAAGATTTTCAAAAGTCTGTTCATAATCATTACTGGGTTTTGAAATTTATTTCTATATGTACATATATACACATATACACTCCTCCCCTCCTCTGACATTGCCACCACCCTGGGGCAGGCCCTAATCAGTTCATACATGGCTAATGCAATAGCCTTCTCGTTAGCCTCCTTCTCTTAGATATCTCCCCACTCCAGTTCAC
>CM053582.1:292755098-292777847 GCA_028627135.1 Pseudochirops cupreus | reverse complement strand
CTACTACTGCTACTACTGCTACTACTACCACCACCACTACTACTACTATTACTCCTCCTTCTCCTACTAGTACCACTATCACCAATATCACCACCACTACTACTACCACCACTACCACCACTACTACTACTACTACCATTACTACTGCCATTGCCATTACTACTGTTACTACTGCTAACATTACTATTATTACTACTACTACCACTACTATTTAATACTACTGCTATTACTACTTACTACTACTGCCACTACTTAATACTATTACTATTATCCCTACTTAATATTATTACTATTACTTATTACTACCACTACTTGATAACACTACTACTATTACTCCTCCTCCTCCTCCTGCTACTACTACCACCACTATTACCACCACTACTACTATTACTATCATGTATATAGTCCCTACTATGTGTCGGACACTATGGTAAATATTTTCTCACTTCATCTTCACAATAACCCTGGGAGGTAGGTATTATTAATATTCCCATTTTATGGATGAGGACACTGGGGCAAACAGAGGTTAAGTGACTTGTTCAAACCCACATAGCTAGTAAGTGTCTGAAGACAGATTTGAACTCGGGTCTTCCTGATTCCAAAGCCCAACACTCTAGGGAGCTAGCTGCTCTCAAGAAACTCATAGTCTAATGAGGGATACAAATAATTATGTAGAAACAAGATATATAAAGTTAGTAAATTAAGGGTAATCTAAGACGGAAGGTACTATAATAAAGAACGACTGGGAAAAGCTTGTTGCCTTATTATAGTTTTGTATTTGTGTGTGTGTGTGTGTGTGTGTGTGTATGTGTATAGATACACTATATACATATACACACATACATACATTATACATTTAATTATATGCATAACATAATTCACATAAAATGTGAACTCCTTGGAAAATAATAATCATGTTGTTTATAACTATACCTTAAGTTGTCACAGAACTCTCAGGAAAAGCTGAATTTAAAGAATGTTAAAAATGTTTATAATTACCTTCAACAACCAGTTTTGCTGTGGAGGTCTTTTCTTTATTTCCCAGACGCAAAACGCAAGTATATTCGCCAGCATCTGAAAGTTGGACATCAATGATATGCAGCTTTCTGTCTTTACCATCTGCGATGAACCTGTGCTTGGGGCTTTCACGAATATTGTTCCCATCTTTCATCCAGCTCGTGATGGCAGTGGAGGGGGAAACGAGACATTCAAAGATGGCGGAAGAACCAACAGACTCTGCTTCTTTCAGGACAATGTCTTTGATTTCCTTCACAAACTTCAAGGGCACAGCCTTGAGCTGGTAGGTGAAAGGGGCCTCATCAGGAGGCTTCTCGCCTCCACTTCCTGGTCTTAGCTTTTTCTTTTCCATCTCTATCGGAGAAGGTGTCTTTTTGGCTACACCTGATGGAGAGGAACACAAAGAAAATAACTTCAATTTGGAGATTTGAATGAGTATCAAAGTTGGGGTAGTTAAGTGATGTATAACTAGGGTAGGGGATCAGGCACCCAAGCTGCTAGTTTGAGAAAAATGGTTGACAAAGTAGCAGAAAGATGAGAAAATAAACTTCAGAGTTAGCTAACTGAAAATTACCTTCAAGTGGGAAGGATCATTAGACATTAAAAGAAGAAACAGAGGCTAATAACACAAATGTCCAATTATTTTGTCTGTTAAATGCAGCTATCATGAATAAAAATGTGCATAAGTTGCTTTTATATACTTATTACATTGAAGATTTACAAGACTGTGTCTAATGCTGGTTTTCCTAGTACATTCACCTTGTCCAAGAGATGTTTTTCATCTTGTATATTATACGTAATTCTATAACTTGATAGATTCAGATTCCTAAATGGTCTCAGCAGAATATGTTAGCAAGGGTGAATATGAATTACTGCCCCTTGTCTTTGTGTGTGAAGTTTGGGAATTTTTATCACAGTGAATTAGAAAATACAAACAATAGTTTCGGGTTTTTTGTTTGTTTGGTTTCTTTTACCTTTGATAGGCCCTTTAGGTTTGGCAGCTTCCTCTTTAGGTGCTTTGGCTTCTGAAGTAAAAAATTAAAAAAAAATAGAGTTAGAAAAATCTTAAACTTCTTTTAAAAACTGGTAAAAAAAATGACAAGCAGCATATTCTTCATAATATATATTTACACAAAAAAGAACCTATCCAAATATTTATACAACTTATGGGTAGAATAGGTGTGATGCTGTCAAAAAGTATATTCTGAGATCAATCTGTGTAGCCAAAATAACAATATTTTTACATTAATCAGAAGAAAAAAATTTTAAACCTTGAATAAGAAAATATTTTACTCAGTATGTTTTTCTCTCTACTCCTCTGGGATATATGAGAGACAGTGTGGTATAGTGGATAAAGAACTGGCCTCGGAGCCAGGAAGACCTGGGCTCAGGTCCTGCCTCTGACACCTATTAGCTGTGTCACTTAACAAGTCACTTAACATCTCAGTGTTGTATAAGGTGCAAGCAGATGTTGACTTGTACTGGTAAAGAAAGTAACTCATTGAGTGTTCTTTACATCAGTGAACCCAGAGTTCTTCTCCTACTATTCTGAAGTTTTATATTTGCCTTAGCTGGGAAAAGTTGTGTTGTGATCTGTTGAATTGGCTATAAGAAGAAAAAAGTTTCTAGGAAATGCAGGAGGGGTCTCAGGGCAAAACTGAGCCTTAAAATGATTCAATGGAAAGACACTGGATTTGAAGTCAATAGCTGTGTGGTTAGAGTTCTAGCTTTGCTACCTCTTGCCAAGGTGACCCTACAAGTCTCCACAAGCTTTCCCCTTTATAAAAATGAGAGGATTGGACTAGATGATCTCACAGGTCTCTTCCAGGTCTAAATACCATGAGAATCATGTTAGGATAAGTCACAAATGTATTTTTGAGCAAAAATTAGAGATTGTAATGAAAAAATTAAAAGTTTCCATTTTGAGGAGGGAAATTGTTCTGAATGTTATTTCATGAGTATACTTATGAAGACATAGTTATGCAGTTATATTTCACAAATATTTTGATTTACTTGAGAAAGGAGTTAAATCATTGGAAATTTCTAAGAAGTCTGAGTAAGAAGGTAGAGAGAAATTGCCTAAAATAGATGATTTCCCTCCTCCTCCCCTAGTGGCAGACTTGGAACAGCGAGTACCTGAGTCATTCTATACTAATAACATGAACCCTTTCTCTTTTCTATATTTCTGAAATCAAAAGCATATCTGATGCCACAAAACCAATCTCTTTAATATTAATATTCCTAGAGCAATGGCAATATGATGGAAAATCATGAAACATCATTTGGTAAGAACCAAAATGATAAGCAACCCAAAAGATAATGGAAAGACGTATGGTGGACATTAAGTGGGTTATAGTGTATAAACCTCAATGACTTGCTCATGGGAAATGGCATAAAGAACATTATAAAGAGCATGTATAGCTGGTAAAGAAGGTTATATTGTCAAGTAGTGAGAATGAGAGACAAAAGAAGTGAGACATGGGGTTCTTGAAATATGAAATTATTCCTTCCATAAGACATTCTAGTCTAATGACCTTAGATCATCTAGTCCAATCTAGTTCATCTAGAACACTTCGTGCATCCTCTGTGGAGGATTTATTTATCCAAAAGGCAAGGATAAGAAAAGCATAAAATGAGAATAGATAAAGAAGAATTCAGCTGTCCATTGAAGGAGAGGGCACACACATCAATGAGATCAAGGCTCTTATCAAGCATGAAGAGACCAAATTATTGAAGTAACTCTCCAAAAAGTAATTCCTTCTCTCTCTACTATGCTTCTATAAATCAGCATGAAGTAGAAATAACAATCATTCATAAGAAGTAAGCAACTACCCTCATAAAAACTGCTCTGATGTTCTAAATTTTAGAATAAAAAAGTAAATCTGGAATTGGAATCAAACTTTCAATTATAACTATGCTGTTAATAGGCACACTAAAGCTCTTTTGGAAAAGGGACAATGGCAAATCTAGAAAGAAAAAATTAGAAACTATCTTAGAATATGTAAAATGACCATTTCAGTCAAGATTCAGTGTATTTTTTAAAAGGTGATTAGAAAGGGATTAAACTTTTAGTGTATTTTAAATTCTATTGATAATCATTAAAAAGTAGAGTTCACACAAATAATTAATATTTTTCTGGCTATTTCTAAAGTCTTAAAAATTTAGTTCAAATCACATATTTTAAATGGAGAAAATCAAATAAGTTGTATAAATAAAATGCATGACAGTGAAGAAAGCAATAAAATGCTTTCACTGAGTTAGCAAAATTTGCTATATTCCATTCATAACTGTTCCGCTTTCTACTTTTCATGCTTCTGTCTATGGCTTTTCGTTGGATCGTTCATCATGCATCTTCAGTGCAAATATATATGTTTAAGCTACATGAAATGTGGGACATCAGTTTCTCAAGCAATGAAACAGAAATGAATTGCAAGATGCCAGAGGATAAAACTTAACACACAGCAAAGTAAAATGCCAAACTTAACTAAAAGCATAATGTCTGGCTGCTCTGATGGATCGAGGCTCAAGGGGACAAAAAAGAGAATAGAGAATATTTGAATGTGAATAAGACAATTTGATAGACAGATGGACACTGCTGAAAAACATGGACAAAACTGACAAACAAACACAAGTGGATCAAAGGATGATCCTCTCCAAAACCCAAGCATGTAGGATGATCTCTTTGCATGAGTTTGGGTTAACCTTTCTCACCTCGCCTTTCATCAGATTTTCCTTTGTGCAGTTCATAGTCTTCCCACTCCCAAATATTTTCTGAAAGATCATCAGAATCTTGAGAAAATTCAGCCAGTTCCAAATCCCAGTTTATATCCTCTTCTTCCTCCTCTGATATATCCTCTTCAGGATTAAAATCTTTTGTGAGATCAGAGTCCTTTTTAAAAACTGTTGGTTCTTCTACAATGAAAGGAGTCCATTTACTTTCAAATGTCTTCACTTGAAGAGTTTTACTTTCTTCCTTTTCACTTTCAGGCATTTCTTGAAATACCTGAATGGTTTTTTGTGCATTCTGCCTCGTAACCATGAATGAAGAAGGAGGAACTACCTCTGGAGATTTGGAGCTTATAACATTACTTACATCATCTGATTCTTTAACCCTTCCTATGAAAGGCTCATCATCTTGTTCATTCTTTGAAATTATACTTTGTTTTGGCTCTGGTTTCCATTTATATTCTACTCTTATATCTAATTTTGCTGCTTCTATTTCTACTTCTACAGTTGCTATATTTTCACCTTCTTTCTTTATGTGTGCTTCCATTACTGACTTGGCTTCTATTTCCCCTCTATCTACTTCTCTTTTCTCTTCCTCTTCTTTTTCTTTGTGTTCAAATTCTTTTTTCTCTTGTAAACTGATTGCTGTTTCCTTAACCTCTGCAATAAGACTCTGATTCTCTTTGAATAAGTCTCTAGCATTGTCCGAATCAGATGTATGGACTTTACCTTCAACTACCTGGTCAATTTCCTTTATCTTTTCTGGATAACCAATTAAATCATGCCTATGAATGCTGTCATATTTCATCTGGACAGAAACATCCTTTAATTCTTCTAGCAAACCAGTGTCTTCTCTTCTTTTCTGAAGGATTTGAAGTGATTCTTCAGAAATTCCTTCTTTTTCTTCGAGTTTTGCAACCTCTCTCTTTTCCTGTGGCACAGCAGCTTTATAACTGAGGTCAGATTTCCATTTGGAGGCTACATTGAGCTTTTCAGAAGACTCCAGTACTTGTTCACTTGGGAGGATCTCTTCTGTTTCTTTTAGTGGATCACCAGTCTCCTTGGACAACTGTGTTTCTTCATCTTCCTTATAAATGCGTATTTTCATTTCCTCATTCCTTTCTTTTGAAGTTCTTTCATCCAATTCAACAGGTGCATGAATGGATTTATATTCCCCTTTTATTGTCCTCACTCTTCTTTTAGCCACATGTTCTAGAGCATTTAGCACTGTTAGTGTTATTTTTGAAGGAAGAGGAAGAGTTCTTTCCTGTTCATATTCTTTATGAACAGAAAAAAATTCTCTAAGAAAATCTTTTCCCTTCTCATCCTCTGATATCCTCTCAGGTGTTTCAAGTAACATGCTTTGTTCAGGTGTTTCTTCTGCTCTAACCCTTTCAGATGCTTTGGGTTTCATACTGTCCTTTATACACAGGTATGTCTCACCTGTAGGGGACAACTCTTTTACTCCAGGTGTTTCAACTTTGGGATCTTTGGTGGCTTGTGTTATACCTTTCTGCTTTAAAATGGATGGTGCATCATGTTTTTCTGCACCTATAAAGGTGTCACATTTAAATTACAGAAGGTCAAAAGTAGAAAAATATTCCATAAGCACAAGTATAAGGAACAAATATCTTAAGATAAAAATTTCAAATAGAATCTGCAATGGAAAGAACATTTAACACTTTTCCCGTTTAACATCACATTGGCCACAATCACAAGTACATTCAAGCCTGCTGGACTTTTCTAAGGATGTGGTGATAAGCTCAGAAAATTTTTCTTTTCAGAAACCAGACCAAAGCCTTCTTGATTCTTAAAGTAATTATCACTTGTTGATAGACTAAGAGACCATATACAAATATGGGATTCTCAAATCTAAATTTTAGAGGCAGTATAGCATAGAGAGAAAAAAAAAATCCCAAGACCTGTGTTTGAGTATGGGCTCTGCTCTGTGTGGTAGTATAAGCTAATTTCCTTTTGTGGCCTCAGTCTGTTGCTAAAATGAGAGGTTTAGAAGAGGTGATCTTTTGAGGCCCTTTCTGCTCTAGCATTTTATTACTTAAAGATTACCACACCATTTTGAGTGTATATGTGGAAAAATCATTAATTGTGTCATTATTATTCATTGTCTCATATCTAAGATTTTGAAGACTGAACCTTCAGAGTTTTTCCCGAGCAGCGGGCCTTACAGGGTGAGACTGGGGAAGTAAAAGACACATTTGTTGTACCTGACTAAATTGTCCTCTTTCTATAAAGAAGAGGAGGACTCCTTTCCGTGGCACCTTCACCAGAAGTGAACATGTTTATACTTACTTGAAAAAACATACAAAGAAACTAACACAACACAGTAATGTACATACTAACCAAGACACAACAAAGACAATTCGAAAAGGCTAAATACTTAATACTTAAATGTAAAGATTGTCAGAGACAGAGAACTTTCACAGAAATGTGCTTAATCAACACAAAAATGTAAATGATACACACATTTCTATATACAAAGTACAGTGAAATTCCAATATAATAAAATCTTTCCATGTCTCACTAGTAAGAAAAAAACCCACTTTATCAAAGCAATATAAATACCTGCTTTCTTTCCAACAACTGGAACGGTCACGGGGGTAGGAGCTGGTACTGGTGCTGGAGGTGGTTCAATAGGCTTAGCAACTTTTACTTCTGTAAAGAGATTTCCATTCTATTAATTTTATCCACATTCACCTCAATGAACCCTAATCTGATACTCTAGCAGCCTTTTTAGATGCTCATCAGAGAAAATCAAAATTTCAATTTCACTTATCAAAGCAATATAACCATCTGTGATATATGATTTTGATCTCTGTTCTATTCAACTGTGAATTGTTTAACATTTTTGTACAAAAGACATGTAGGAATATGGAATTTAAATATCCTGCTGGAAGTTCTTACCTGGTGCAGGTTTTGGTTCAGGTGGGGCAGGAAGAGGTATTGCTGGTTTGATTTCAGGCACTTAAAGGAGACCATGGGATAAAAAGGTTACCATGATGTTTTCCAAAAGCCATAAAGGAGGAGGGGAAATAGGAAGCTGAAATATTTTGGTTAGGCACACGGCCATTACTGACAATAAATCGTTTTACCTTTCATTTAAACAAGGTAAAGAGGAAAAGAAAATGCCACAAGTAGCAAACTGACCTTTCCTGGTATAATTTAACTTAACTGTATTATTTCACACAAATGTATATCTCTATGTGTTAGTTTAAAATCATTAATATGTGGCAAAGAGGTAACGTTAGCCAACCAAAAGTGAGAGCAAATATTATTTTTAAAAAGACAACAAAACTCAAAGCTCTGACTTAGTTTATGTATTAATTACTTATGGTTGGTGCAATGGCATTTCAAAGACTATATCTTTTCATAAAACATGTAATTACATTCTAGTCATGAGAAAATGCCAATATCTGTACCTTTTGTTGGTTCTGGAACTTTCCTTTCTTTTTTGGTGACAGGTGGGGGTGCCTCAACTTCATCAACAGCCTTCTTTGGTGGTTCTGGTACTTTAAAATAGTAAATGTATCTTTTAATATGATTTTCATTCTATTGGCTACCATTTAACAACAAATATTTTATTAAAATATTAAAAGAACTTTTGAAAATAAAATTCTATTGTTTCTATGGTAGGAAACCAACAGTTTATTGTGTGTGTGTATTTTTTTTTTAAATTTAACTGGGGCTATTGTTCTTTGTTGCTATTATTTCTTCCCATGTTTCTTTCTATTATTGCTTCCAAGAACTTTTGTCACTAGTTTGCACTATTAAGGATCAAAAGGCAAGACTGGTAATAATGTCTACCATAATTTCCTACAACTTCTATGAGTACTCCTGTGGGCAGGAATACTTTCTGGTATTTCTAGATAGAAGAAAAGGACAATTGGCAAAAAATAGATGTTTAACTTCTTGCCTAGTTTTACCCATAAAAGATTAGTTCAAGGGCTTGACTGATTTCGTATTGTTTTGAAATTGGCTTATCTTTCTCTGGGATGTCCTGATTTGATCATTTTTATTCTGAAGTTATTTGACTTTAGCGTTCAGCCCCATACCAAATATTATGGATTAGCGAGGCAATGCACTACACTGCAAGGCTGTCATATCCAGGTACTTTAAATCCTGGTATTTAGTGGGGCAGGCAAAAAGAGGACTGATGGGAAAGTATATACATAAAGTCTGCAATAAAGACTTCTTGACTGTCGAATGGAACAATGGTCTTTAAAGGGAGCTTTCAGGTGCCTTGTAGTTTACTTGTCTACAATCTATGACTATAGGAAAATGTACCAAAAAATGAGGCCCAATCCCACAATCTAAATAATAGTGGTAATACTATACTAAAACTACTAATAATAGATAAAAGCAGGAGTTTCAGTTATACTTCAGGTCATTTCATGTACAAAGGTTGTCCATTCAGAGGAGTGTCTGTTCTCTGTCAACATAAGAGTTCATGTTTGACATGGAGAGACCACAGAGTGGTTAAACAAATTCTAAACTAAACCAGCTTGCAATAAGTTCAAATCTTTGATTAACCTTGAATCAGTCCCTTAAGGGTCTTTCAGATTAGGACCCTCTGGCAACTCTTACTTAAAAAACAAACACATGTTATAAGCAACATTCAAGGTAAAAAAACTAATAACACATAATCAAACCAAATATGGGCTCATTTTGGGGACCCTTTAGACAACAGGGATTTCTAAGAGTTGGTTTGGAGCAGAATATAGGGGCTCAGCAGGAATCTGACCAACCTATGGAAAAAAGAAGTTTGAGACCAAATTTACCTGGGCATTTTTCCCCACTGAATTTATGAAATTTCCCCTGATACTACTGAGTCACTACTGGTTATATGACAACTCAGTCCTAAAATTCTTTAAATCTACCCAGGAACAATTTAAGTGATAAAATTCAACCCTATCAGCCAATCCAGTATTGGTGCCAATCCACTGAAACTTAGGCATTCTGAAGGTATCATTAGATCTATAATCTAATTGTTTCAATTCAGTTAAATTGTTTCAATTTCAGTGAAGACGTGAAACAGTATGGGGAAGAACAACAGATTCCAAAATATTAAAATTTAAAAAGGTATAAACAAATATGAAAAAATGGAAGCAGAAAGCAGATAATGGTAAAGCATGAACTACATTACAGATGAAATAATGAGCAATGGATGACAAAAATGTTGACATTTGATTCCAGCTATGTTTACGAGATAAACCTTTTGTATTCTCATTTTGTTTTAAAAAAATCAGGTTCATAAATCATCACTATAATTTTTTCTCCTACCTGTAGGTTTTTTAATCTTTTCTACTTTTTTAGGTTCTACTTTAGGTTCTTCTTCTTCAGGCCTCTTTCTAAGAACTTTAAAGACAAAAAGGTTTATTTGTAAACCATGATGTGATCACGAAGATGAGGTTGAAGTTCACACATAATGTACAAAACACAGAGAAACAGACAGCATGCAACTTAAAGCCCTGGAATGTTTGCCTATAGAGGAACTTAAAGCACCCCAGAGGTCCCAATAATCATTAAAATAATTGCATTTATAGTCTTCATCCATCTAATTAAATACTGGAGAGGAAAAAAACTCTAGTACTATATTAATTTAAATAGCACCACATTCTAAAAATATTTTAAAGTATTAATTCCTAAGATTCTTAATAGGCACTAGTGGGGGGTTTGTATAAGGAATACAACTATAATATTAAGATGCCTTGAGAGCAACTTTCTAACAGGGGTTCTTAACTTGGGATCCATGAATTGTTTTTAAACTTTTTCAATATAATTGGTTTCAATATAATATATATTTCTTTTTATGCATTTAAAAACATTATTCTGAGGAAAGGTTCATCAGTTTGCCAAAAGGATTCATGTAGAGGTATGCTGGCAAATGTTTAATGTCTGGCTCTCTGTGGAGGAAATAACACATACGTGCATGTGTATGTTCATATGTATATACTTATAAGTATATACTTATGAATATGTATTCATAAGTATATACTTATACTTATGTATATACATATACGTATATACACATGATACTTTTAAGTTTAGTCTACATTGTTTTTTTCCATCACTTTCTTAAGTCTAGACAATCACTAAAAAAATAAGTCAAGTCTTGATTTGTAGCATTTTCCAATTTCCAAGGCATAAATGCTCATACCAAAAATTTAAACCTTCTGTATCCATAACAAAAATAATGTTAAGAACCCCTGCAATAAGGAGACATTGGGACCAATACCATGAAAAATCCCCCTTCATTTTTTGCTTAACAATATGCTGTCAATTCAAAATTTTTTTACAAATAGGAAGTGAAAGTTAGTTATATTCTAGTGTTTAGATTTGGTGAACCTCTGTCACACTTTAACACATATATTAAATTAATGCCTAAATGTTTAATTGAATGCAACATTCTGTTACATTGATTTCCTTATAATATGCCATCACTAGAAATAACACATTCCTCATTATTATTATTAGTTTGTAAAATTGTCATAAATTTAGACCTTACTTTTAGTAAAAAAAAATCTTAATATAAATTTAAAAATATTTTGAAAGTCCACAAAGATTCTGTATCCTTTAACAATTTTGAAAAGCTTCTACTTTACAATGATAATTTCCCTCATATGAATTTAATTCTAATTAATTTGAAATATTAGAAAATCATTTTTTAAAAGTACAGAAAGTCTTTGTAAGCCTTCGAGTCCAATATCAGAGCTCCCCAATTTGATATGATGCTAAATATACTATACCGCTTTTCAAAACAACTTCTTCCTTTGGCTTAGGTTCAGGTTCAGGAAGTAATTTTCGAATTTTCTTTTCACCAGGTGCTTAAAAGAATATGATTATAAATTGTGAAACTATTTTAGAGCATTAAAAAAAAACAAGTATGCTCAACAAAAAATGTTCCCTATAACAAATTGTTAAGATATATATCACCAAGAAGCAATTATGGCACCAAGTATAACTGATACGTACAATAAATATTATTATACTTTATGTTGTCATTTAAACTTTTCTCCTAAAAATGCCCCTTACCTAGCCTTGCTGTAAAATTTCAGGAACACTAAGACCTGACGATTGTATAAAAAATGAATAAATGTATACACTAACTTTCTGAATTTAGCATAAAATTATATGTATATGCACCATAATGCAATATGGTGGAATCTGTAGTATCATGTCAAATTTGTCATTGTTAACTTTATCAAACTTCCATTAAAAAGGGTTACTTTTGTGTTGCAACTTGGGATTTAGGCTAATGCTGGACTTGTTTCCCAAGGTTGTGTCAGCCTTGAAAGTTCTCAAGGTTCTATCAAGCTTAGTAAACTTTGAGTATGGTAGAGGTGACAAAAGTTACTTGCTGATCAAGGACCCATCCAGGGATAGGGCTAGGTATGGGGAGATTTACCATCAGTGAAATGTTGAACATCAGGTAACGAAACATAGCATCTATCCAAGGGTTAAAATCAGTAAGGGTTAAATTTAAAATATTATTAAGTTATATGGCATGAAATTAGACTCACTAACCATGACATGAGTTCTAATTTTCTATTGGGTATTTGCTATTTCATGCTTCAGATGAGACATTTCTGATTCATTACAAAATACTTATGTGATAAAAAGAACCTCCCTTTATTTTTAGTATAATGTAATTTAATTCTACATAAAAGCAATATGTAAATAATTATTTTCAGATAAATTACTTATAATAGACAACTAAAATATTATTTCTGAATGTTTTGTAAGCATATTTCTTAGACTTAAAAATGAATTTTTTATCTATGATGAAAAATGTATTATTGTTTAATATTTTCATAGGCTTGATTTATAGCTCTTCTTTTTAACCCCTAATCAGTTTCATGGGTCAAACATTGTGGTAAGCAAAATGATTTTATTCAATAGGGTAGGCTGAGAAAAACTGCATTTATCCCTTCTTATAATTCATATTTTGGGGATGAATTTTATATAATATAAATTCTTATATGAATATTTTATTGTAGATATATTACTGAGCTCTGGGAATCTGATTCATTACACACAATTGTAATGGCCTGAATATTTTAAAACATCTTAAAAACAGTTTTAATGCCTTATTTTGTAAATCATCATTGTTCATTTAAAGAAAAGAAAGTATGGATACAAAGCATTAAAGTAACTTGACCAAAGTTACCAAATGAATCAGCTGTAGAACCAACATCTAAACCTTCAACCCTAAAGGCTTAATTATGTTTATTCATGGAGTAATACCATCAACTGTATTTGCTGTAAATAAGTGTAATATTATTTTTATTTCTGTTAAATGGGGCAATGGAATTCTCCACCAAAGTCCTACTCTGATGCTTCATTTTGGCATAAAGACTACCAGGGCACAAGCTCTGCAAAGCCCTACAAAGCAAAAGTCACTTATCTGAGGACAAATCTAGTTAAAAGTCAAAGACCATTATCACCAGGAAGCTGGCTGACAGAAGATGAGGAAGATGATGAAGATTTTGATCATAGCAACTCATAAAACTACCTAAGACATGGAGGGATTGAAACCCACATTGGTGGGGAAAAGTCCGCCACCAATGAAATCATAGCTCTATTGACACAATTTTTACCATTTCTTCCAAAAGACTTGCCTTAGTTTTATTTATAAATATGATTTAAAAAATGAAAAGCAAACAAAAGAAACTCCTGAAATTATTGATCTATAATTGCATTGGTCTTTTATTAAGACTAATCCATTTCAGTTTGCTGCATTTAAGAAATATTTGTAGAATCAAGAGAAAGCAAATTAAATATGTTCCTTGAAAAAAATCATGATATGGTTGAAAAGATACACACTCTGGATAATCATAATCTTCAGTTATGTAAAAGAAAGCTTTTGCATTAGTTCTTATAACTTTTGTCAAAATGGTGATAGACAACTGAAAATTCTAAAGATTTCTATCCATTTAAAAATCAACATTTTCACCTAGAACATTTCTTTCATCTTATTACACATGTTCAGTCATCCAGTGGAGGTATATTAAGTTGAGGAAAACATGATGTAATTTATGTGATATGTCTAATGCTTATACAACTGTTGGAAAATCAAGACAGTAACTCCCATGACTTTTTGACAGGAATGTCACAAAAAAAGAGTGAATGGATGATGTTGGCATGATCATAATGGGTACACAAAGCAATATGCTGTAAAAACAAGAATTCTACAAATACAAGAAGAGCAGAAAGCATGATGGCGGAGCCTATATATACATATATTTTCCAAATGTCCAGATAAATTTTAGAGACATAAAATAAAAAGACCAAAACCATGATACCAGTATTTCTCTAATGTATCTGAATATATTTCTGCATTGACAAGATACCTTTTAGAGGAGCAAACTCCACCTTTTCTGGAACTTTTTCTGGAGGTTTTTCAGGAGGCTTTTTCTTTACAACAGCTTTAAAGAAGATGATTGGATTTTTAATAGCTGCATTTTGAAACTACTATTCAGAAGAGATTTAAGAAAAATACCCCAGTCCCAAGAATATATTTTTATCTTTTTTTGCTAAGAGCCATTCCATGTTAAAAGCCATTAAAAAGTGCCAAAGAAGATACAGAAAACATTCAAACTGTCAAGATACTTTAGCCAAATTTAGAGATGGAAAATTAAGTCCAAGATTGTTTCAGGAAGATTATTTTGATCCCTTGTAAAAAGTGTTAAATTCTCAAGGCAAAATTTTCTCTTTAGGTATACGTTATACACTCCAGGTTAAGACTTTTGGTCCAGTGAGGCAATGATTAATGAACAAGTGAATGCCCTTTCTGAAATGCCTTGCACAAAATAAATGTTTGTGGAATTAAATGGAGCTAAAAACCCTCAATTTAACTTGTGTAATCTGACTGATTAATTAAATTTAAGTGTCCCATTATTGCTGATGTGGAATTGAAATAAACTCTACTATCCCCAAATTTCCCTAAGTATTCTGGGTTGAAAAGAGGAGATTTTGGTAATTACTTTGCCATACTCGGGCTTCATGGGATCAGGAAAATGGCAAAAACAAATTAACTTTGATATAAACTTTGGCATTCCCATCCCTTAACCTAAGGCCAATCTGCTACTCATTACAGTTCCAAGAGCAATTAATTCTTCATCACATCCTCCCTCATTCAGTTCAAAAGGATTTCAAGAGGGGTAGAGAAATTCTTCATAATATCACTGGAAAGCTGTCTCCTCTGCAGATAGGTAAAGACAGAAGAAAACTTAAGATTGCAGGAGAGGCCCAGAAATTTTCAGTTGTTCCTTTAAAATTGGGTGGGGGAAACATCCATCTATAATTGGAGTGATTTAATCTGGGAAATCTGCTAACACTATGAGAAAATACTCTTATTTAGGGTACTTAAATGTTTAAAATATGATGGTTAATTTCTCTTTAATAGCTCTCAAAAATTCTCAGATATATATGTGTATGTTTATATATTTATGTGTGTGTGTGTGTGTGTGTGTAAAATCAAGGCATATTACTGAACTTCACAGAAAGTGAAATCAAAGAACAAAAAGTAGAAACTGATATTTAATGGACTAATCAATGGAAAAGCTGAGAATAGAACCCAGAGGTAATGGATAATTCTTGAACCATCTCTCCTATCAGATAGCCAGATTATCACTGTGGCATTAAAATGAGCATTGAATGGCTCCATTTTGTGTTCGATAGCAAGAGCCTTTGTATGTGTTTCTGAAATGACTAGTAAATACTTATCAGATAGATGTATGGCACCATAAAAATGTTTTTCCCTTATGAAGGTTTGGAGCGACATAACATTCTTCAAGAACAAAATTCCGCCTTTGGTAGGACTCTCTTGAAGCAATACTGCTATGAAGGCACGAAATAAATACCTTAAAGATTCACATACACATTCCTCATGCTCAAGGCCACAATGAGTAGGCAAACAGGCTTGGAAATCAGGCAATAGAGAAAGAACTTAAGAAATTAGAATGGAAAGCTTCAGAATCAAGATCATACAAGACAAATGAAGAGCTTGTCTCAATAGGCACTTTTTATATTCTTTGCATCAAATGATTCTTGATAGGCACTGGATGATGCCTATTTCTTCATTTGCTTTCAGGTTAGCAAGATTAGCAAGCTTCAGGAAGTCATAACCAGACCTACCTCCCCCCACTCCTACCTCCCCAGTGTGATGCTGTTTCTCTTGACCTTCAGGGACCTATCTTTGTAACACTTCAATTACACATGTAATAATCTACCTTGTATATTGTTCTTCGGTACTTTCCTCATCCCTTTGCTAGATTATGATTTATCTGCCCAAACCCTGAACACTTAGCACAGTCCCTTGGGTTTATTAGGCCGCAACAAATGTTTTATTTTGTTTTTCAGAAGGCAATTAAGCCATGAGCATTAGAAACTGCAGAAAAGCACCTGATTTTAAATAAGCCATGAGTAATAACGCTTGAGAGAATACACTTCCAAAATAGTGCATAGTTCTGAAAGCACTGCTCAATTCAATCAGAAATTTGGGAGCAGGTTAAGAGCACTTTAAAAGCTAGTCGCCCGGGTACCTTTAAGCTGGGCCATTTGTTCTTTGATATCCTCCTTTGGTTGAACAGTGACCCGGGGTGGTGGTTTGAACTTGGGTTTCTCAGGAACCTTCTTTTCTGGTTCAGGCTCTATTATTTGAAAGAGTTTTATTGGAGAGTTAGCAGAGATATATGAAGGCATGTCAAGATGAGAAAAAGATGCCATCTTATCTATGCATAACATGAAACAACACATTTCTATACAGAAAATGAAAGATACGTCAGACTCTTTTCATGACATGAAACACATTTAGACAAGCCACATTTCACATGAAATAATACTCAACAATTGACACTGAATTATAAGAATTTAGTGCACATCCAAAACAAGAGTATCTCATGGACAGATTCAATGAGACATACAATTTGGCGGCACGCTATGAAAAAAGTGCATATTTCAAGATGAAGATGATTATGGGAGATGGCGTAGGTTTAAGCCTAATGATCTGAATACCTTTCACGGGTATTTCTTCAGGTTCTGGCTCCGGCTCTGGTGCCACAGGCTCAATCTGCTTTATGATTTCACGTTCTTTAAAGAATATTGACAAGGGATATAGGATTGTCATTTCTAAAGACCACTGTATCAGCACAATCATCTTCTATCATGACTTGTGATTTTCCAAATACTCACAATACTTTGTCTTACCCTTCCTTACCACCCCCCAATTAAGAAAATTAACTATAACTAACAGAGGGTGAAAGAATTGTTTCCTTCCTACAAAGTACCAGTTGTATGAGATACTGAGATATAAAAACTATAGTTAACAATTACACACAGGTAAACACACATGTCCACAAGCTCGAAGAGTTGCACAGTCTGGTAAAAAAATTTTTTTTGCCTTGAAACAGAAATCTCCAGCATATTTTTAGGAATTTTTCTCTGTTTTTAAAGACTGGTTTATTTATTTTGTGTGTTCTGAGGAAATAGAAAATATAATTTTTAAGGTATCCTTAGTTGTAAATTTCACTTTTCAACAATTTCAGTTTTCCCCATGGTGGTGGTACAGATTATACTTTTCTGGTCTATGGGAATCATCTGTCTGTCTGTCTGTCTGTCTATCTATCTATTATTAACAACAAATGATCATATTCACTGTTCTAGCTCTAATAAGATCATAAGTATTTGAAAGAGAAAGTGATAACTAAAGAAAGGACTGGACTATTTTGAGATTTAGTATTATAAGATATATCACCCTCTAAATATTTAGATGTTCTTAACACAAGATTTTACATAAGATTTTAAAAAATACCTTCAGTAGGAGGAGTCTCCTTCCTACCAATGGTTATGGATGCTTTTTCTTCATAAATAACCTCTTCAGGAGACTCTTCCACTTGAAAAATATGATTTTACTTTAGAAGGCATCCAAAACCACATCTGCTACAATTCTTTTAATGTTATGATGCAAAACAGCAATCTTACATTCAATACAATCCCCTTCCCCTTTAAGGAGACCCTTAGGTTCCCAGCATTCACACACTGTTAATCTCAATACAACAAGAGACAATGCATAAACAAAAGACAGGTCTATGGTCAAAGAGATAATTAAGAAGACAACTTGATGGTGATCTGTTCATGCCTTAAGTAGTAGCTCTGGGTACCTTGGACTGGTGGAACTTCTGGTTCTTCAGGAACAGCAATAGGGACTTTCTTCTCTGGGACCCTTATCTTGGGTACTTCAGGCACTTTAAAGATATTAATTCCTCTTACTTTTAAGAATTTAAGAAGCACACAAAATTCTAGAAAGTCCAGGCGATGTAACACAAAAGCTTGGTTTGACATGACATCATTGGACAACATTCCACAGAACTATCTCAAAGAGTGACACCAACAATGGTTACAGTAACCAGTGAAGAGCTGGTTCTCACTCATGTTCTTCAAGTAACATGTCCTTTTTTCTATTCTGCTTTCACCTTCATTCATTTGCCTGTTCATTTATCAAAATATACCATGCATCATGCCATTATGCTCTTAAGACACTTGATTTGGCAGAAACAGACTGATGTCTTATACAGAGCTCACAACATAAAGAAACACTCAAATGATCTATAACTGCCAAAGAAAAAGAGAGCTTTTTTTTTTCTTTGTGACATATACCTTTAGCTGGTGGAACTTCAGGTTTTTTCTCAACAGTGACAGGCTCCTTCTTTGGCGGGACAACTTTCTTGAGGAATCCAGGCGCTTTAAAGATATTAGTTTGTTGATGTTGTTTTAAAAGAATTTCAAGAATTTATAAAGTGTTAAGAATAGAAGGAAAATCAAACTTACTAGGACAGGGTTAATATTAACTGAGACAAACCAAAAGTGTAATTAGTCACAAGCAGAAAATGACGACATAAAGAAATGAAATCATATAGAATAATAATAAACGTGGCTATCAAAGATTAGAGGAAGAGAATGCTTTTTTCATCATTATAGCAATAATAATGCAGATACCTTTAGCTGGTGGTGCTTCTGGCTCCTTAGGAACAGGAACTTTCTTCACTGGGACAATTTTCTTCGGCACCTCAGGCACTTTAAAGATATATTAGTTTCATTTAATTTTTGAAATTTGAAAGACATGAGAAACATTTTGCAAAAAGTGACTCACATATCTAGACAACATTTTGATCATAATACACACTGCATATAACACAACAAGGAAAATGAGAAAATCACAGACATCATCATGAGAAGAGCTAGGTATTCCCCACCCCTGCTATCTCCCACCCTCACCATTAACCCCTTTCCAAATGTACCTTTAGCAGGTGGAGGTTCTGGTTTTTTGACAACAGGCACTTTCTTTTCTGGGATGACCTTGGGTACCTCAGGCACTTTAAAGAGAAGAGTTTCTTTTAGATTCAATGATATTTAAAGGTTTCACAAATTTTACTTAGCACCAGACTTGGAGAACCAAGAAAGATGATCACTGGCAAATGCAAGGACTGCAGAATGCACCTTGTCTTGGTGGTGGCCTCATGGTTTCATCATATACTTTGCATTCTTGAGTATGAAGCAACTTTCATCTGTCTTTTCTCCCCTTATTTTTTAAACTTTAAATTCCATGAAGCCAAGGAATTTATCTCAGCTTGTGATATCTCCCTTGGAAAATACCACATTGCTCAGCACACTGTTGGTGGCTTAGCAGATGTATGCTGAATTAATTCAATTGCTGAACAGAGAGATCTGAATAGCTTTTTATGCCCAATAATATCTAATGTTCAGGAAATCAATAGTATTCATGCTCTTCCTAATCCGCCTTAATACCAGTGCCCTCCCTCTGAGTTAATTTCCAGCTCATCCTATGTATATCTTATTTGAAGATAGTTGTTTGCATGTTGCTCTCCCATTAGACTGTGAGTTTCTTCAGAGCAGGGGCTGTGTTTTGCCTTTCTTTGTAGCTCCAGCCCTTTGTACACAGTAGGTGCTTAATAAATGACTGATGACTTGTTTTCATGCAAAGAGGTAGAATTATCTTTTGATTTCTTAATAAAAAGATAAGCAGTATCTTTTCAATGGAGTGAAGGACTTTACCAAATAAAACTAGTATTGGCTTATACCTTTAGGTGGTGGTGGTGGGGCTGGCTCTTCAGGAATGGGAACAGGTGCTTCCTCCTCAGGAGCTGGGATTTCCTCTTCAGGTTCTTCTACTTCAGGAACAACTTCTTCTGGTTCCTCATATACTTTAAAGATATTAATTAATTTTAATTTTATATTTAGCTATTTTAAAAGTTAAAAAACTGTATCAGTAGACACACAAAAATGCCAACCACATGGTTTATAACTGTATCAAACATACAGGTATACATACACGCACAAACACATCATCCCATATTTTATATGGAGAGAATCACATCACATAAGAGTTTAACATTTTAAAATTGAATAACATCATATGAAGAACTGACATTTTAAATTGGAACAGCATTTTGCCTTTACTGGGTTCTCTGTTTCTGTTCACCACCACCACAGGATCAATCAAAAACTTGAAATCATCTTTGACTTCTCTCTCTCTCTCTCTCTCTCTCTCTGTCTCTCTCTTTCTCTCTCTCTCTCTTCACCTACATCCACTTAATTGTCTGTCCTGTCATTTCTTGAAATGACTTCTCTACTCCCAATTGCCATCACCCAAGTTCAGGTCCTCATAAACTCTTCTGTAGACTGGAGCACTACTGATAGCCTCCTAATCTTCTTGTCTTTCAATTCTTCCTTTCTAATTCTTCATATGGATGCCAAAATAACCTTCCTAACAACGGTTTACTTCTAGTTTGATTAAAAATTAAAAGCTAGCCAGGTTTGCGTGCACTTTACTTTTTTCTTATTTGCATGAACAAAAACCCCTCTTTGTAGGTAATTTTCTCATTCATACCCACGTTCTGCCCTCTCATTCATACCTGTCATCCTCCCTCTTTTATTAACCTTTTTATTAACTTTTATTTAAACTGTATATATTAGAGAAAAATCAGGTTTCATTTTGGTCCCTGAGCCGTACTCAGATTTTTTCTGATCAAATAAACCAAACTTACAGATCTGGGAATTTTCAGAGCTAAATAAGAGAGCTAACACAAGACAAATCTTTAAAAAATCATTAAGCAGAAACAAGAGAAGAGAAATAAAAGTTCCAGTTCTAAGTATTCAGAAACAGTAGACAGATATGTGGGCCCACAAGTACCTTCTGGTGGAGGAGACTCTACTTTCTCGGGAACGGGAACAGGAACAGGTTTCTCTTCGGGGACGGGTTTCTTTGGCACCTCTGGCACTTTAAAGATATTAGTTAATTTTACTTTGGGGAACTTGAGAAATATGTGACGTTAACATGAGTACATGAGTGGAGTTCTAATTTTATACAGCTGCCTAGGTGGCTGATCCAAAGACAGGAATTCAGAACTAAAGGGAAAAGTCTGCCTCTGGATCAGGTCAAAAAGGGTTATGAAAAGGAAGGAACGTGGATCAAAAAGAATAAAAAATTCTATTCGAACACATTAGTGAACTTATCAAAAGTTGCTAAAGGAATAATAAGAGGGGTTTTTTTGGTCATATCATTCAATTTTTAAAAAATCCAATTTAAAAGAATTATAAACACAATATCAAGATTACTGGGAAAAGAACACATAAATTTCAGGGCCGGAAGAGAGATTTTCTTCAGAGTTATCTCAGTAGTCTGTACCTTTCACAGGTGGGGCTTCTGGCTTTTTGGGCACAGCCACTGGCACTTTCTTTTCAGGAACAACTTCTTTGGGAGGTTCAGGCACTTGAAAGATATTAGTATTTTGAATTTTAGGACTTATAAAGAATCATATTTACAGAAGAAAAAAAATCAATTTTCAAGACCCACAGAATCCTCCTCCCATGTCCTTCCCCTCAAATTCAAAACCTTCCCAACAGAATTAGATATACCTTTGGCAGGTGGGGTTTCTATCTTTTTGGCAACAGGTGGGGGTATTTTCTTTTCTGGGACCACTTCCTTGGGTACTTCAGGCACTTTAAAAGATATTAGTAGTTTTAAAAACCACAGTTTTGAGAACAAATGAGGAAAAACAAGTATTTTTGCAGGACATAACAATGTGAAGAACATTATTAGTCATAAGTACCTTTTGCAGGTGGTCGCTCGGGTTTTTTGACAACAGGTGGAGGGGCTTTCTTTTCTGGGACCACTTTCTGGGGTGGTTTTGGCTCTTTAAAGATATTAGTGTTTTCATGTTTTAGAAACAATAAGACAGGTAGGAAACATAAAATAACTTCACTATACAGAAACTTTTGAATAGTGGTGGTAAGCATCATTTTCTGAAGGTAGGTTCTTAACCTGGAACATGAACGGGTTTTCAATATATTTTGCTATCCCATTCCAGTGTAATTGGTTTCTTTGGTAATCCTGTGTATTTTATTTATTCATTTAAAGACATTATTCTGATAAGAGAAACCACAGGCTTTACTAGGTTGCCAAGGGTGTCCGGGACCCACAAAAAGAGTTAAGAATCCTGACTGAATTTGAAATATTTGAGCAGGGCTCATGAGTACCTTTGGGTGGTGGTGGGGGAGGCTCTGGTTCTGGCTCTGGCTCTTCGTATACTTCCTCTGGAGTTACCTCTGGAGTAATTTCCTCTGGTTCTTCATACACTTTAAAGATATTAGCTAATTTTACCGTTAGAATTTACATAGAAATTACAAAAATATTTTTGGCAGAAATTCATTCTCTAGACCAAAAAAAAAAAAAAAAGACAGGTAGACAGACAGATTTTCCTTCCTAATTTGGTCTGTTTTTGCCATGTACCTTCAGGTGGTGGAGTCTCTGGCTTGGGAGGAGCAGCAACAGGCACCTTGGCTGTGACAGTTTCCTTTGGAACCTCAGGTACTTTAAAGATATTAGTATATTTAGATTTAGGAAGACTGAAGACAAAAGGACACTATGTCAAGCAGAGCATATGCAATGAGTACCTTTAGCAGGTGGTA
>CM053582.1:292734677-292754998 GCA_028627135.1 Pseudochirops cupreus | reverse complement strand
ATACCTTTAGCAGGTGGTGCTTCTGGCTTTTTGGGAACAGTCACTTTCTTTTCAGGGACAACTTCTTTAGGAGGTTCAGGCACTTTAAAGATATTAGTGATTTTATAATTAGGCTCTATGAAAATCAGTAGGAACATCAAAATATTTTAAAGAGATGACCTAAGCTTCTTCAGAATTAGTACAATGTCAACATATACCTTTAGCTGCTGGCACCTCTGGTTTTTTGGGGACAGTCACAGCCACTTTCTTTTCAGAGACAGTCTCTTTGGGTGCTTCAGGCACTTTAAAAATATTAATATTTTTACATTTAGAAACTAAGAAAGAGAAACTGGTTTTCAACAAATCTGTTTTCACTGCAAAGATAAATTTCAAGTATAGTAGGGTTCTGTTTCCCAACTCCCCCAAGGAATGAGATAGACAATAATATATACCTTTAGCTGGTGGTGCCTCTGGCTCTGGGGGAACAGTTACAGGCACTCTCTTTTCTGGGACAACCTCTTTAGGTGGTTCAGGCACTTTAAAGATATTAGTTGTTTTTTTTTTAATTTAGGAGTTATAAAGACAAGTGGAACAAATATTAGTGTACCTAGTTACCTAGCAGCTACATCATATAGTGGAAAGCGTGTTTGTTGGGTTTGGAAACAGTTCAGATTCTGGGCTCAAATCCTGATTCTGCTATTGACTACCTTTGTGACTCCAAGAAAATTGTCATTCCTCTCTAGGCCATTTTTTCTCAACTATAAAACGAAGGGGCTAGACCCAGCTCTAAATCCTGACACGTTTCCCCCCGCCCCCATAATCAGAGCAGTGGGAATAAATACCTTTAGCTGAAAGGACTGCTAGCTTTTGGGGAAATGGACACTTGTACTTTTTAGAGACAGCTCTTTGGGAGAGTTTCAGGAACTTTAAAGATATTAGAATTTTTATGCTTGGTCATTTTCAGGAGCAGAAAAGATGTTGCTTATTCCGAATGAAGTCACTGGTGACATATACCTTTAGCTGCTGGTGCTTCTGGTTTTTTGGGGATGGCCGCAGGCACCTTCTCTTCTGGGCTGACTTCTTTGGGAGCTTCAGGCACTTTAAAGATATTAGTGTTTTTATACTTAAGGGTTATATATTTCAAAAGAAACATCAAAGTAGTTTTTATAACAGAAGACAGATATTTTCCTTCAAGTAGTGACATAGATCTTTAGCAGGTGGGGCTTCTGGTTTTGGGGGAACAGCTACTTCCTTTTCAGGGACAATCTTTTTTGGGAGTTTCTGGAACTTTGAAGATGTTAGTATCTTTTTTTTATGTTTTGGAGTTACCAGGATAGGTACAAATATAAATCATATTTGTATAGCAAAAAGCAATTTTTGTAGGCCAGAAAAGCTTTTCCCCTATCTCCTCCCACAGTTTAAAGGGTGGTAATATACACCGTTAGGTGGTGGGGATTCTGACTTTTCAGGGGCAATCACAGGCAGTAGCTTTTCAGGAATAATTTCTTGGAGCAACTCAGTCCCTTTAAAGATATTCGTGTTTTCATATGTAGGGGCTATGAGGATTAATGGAAACATCAAAACCGATTCAAAAACAGAAGACAAGAAAAATTAGTTCAGTAGTGATCTATGCTTTTAGCAGATGGGGTTTTTTAGGGGTAGCCACAGATATTTTCTGCTCAGTGACAGCATCTTGGGGATACTTCAGGCCCTTTAAAGATACTAGTATTTTCACACATCAGACAGGACACCCCTCTTTTGGAATTATTCTAGAAGTCCCCTATACCTTTAGCAGGTGGGGCTTCTGGCTTTTTGGGAACAATCACAGGTATCTTCTTTTCAGGGATGACTTCTTGGGGGGCTTCTGGCACTTCAAAGATATTAGTATTTTTACACATTACAATATTTCCAAGAGCAGAAGACAAGACATCCCTCTTTTAGAATTATTTCAGCAGTGACCTATATACCTTTAGCAGGTGGGGCTTCTGGCTTTTTGGGGACGGCCACAGGCACTTTCTTTTCAGGGACAACTTCTTGGGGAGGTTCAGGCACTTGAAAGATATTAGTGATTTTAAAATTAGGAACTGTGGAGGTCAGTAGAAACATCAATCTGATTTTAAGAGCAGACAACAGATACTTCTTCAGCATTATTTCACTGGGGACATATACCTTTAGCTGGTGGGGCCTCTGGTTTTTTGGGGACAACCACAGGTACTTTCTTTTCTGGGACAATCTCTTCAGGAGCTTCAGGCACTTGAAAGATATCAGTATTTTTATACTTAGGGGTTATATTGTTCAGTGGAGACACAAAAATATTTTCAGTAACAAAGATAAGACAGTGATCTTTTGAAGTTACTTGACTAGTGACATATACCTTTAGCTGGTGGCATTTCTGGCTTTTTGGGGACAGCCACAGGTATTTTCTTTTCAGGGATGACTTCTTGGGGCACTTCAGGTACTTTAAAGATATTAGTACTTAGAGGTTATGAAGCTTATAAAAAACCAAAATAGTTTCAACAACAGAAGACAAGACCCTCCCCCCCTCTCTTTCTCTCTGCGGTAGTTTAACAGCGACCTGTACCTTTAGCAAGTGGGGCTTCTGGCTTTTTGGGGACAGCCACAGGCACTTTCTCTTCAGGGAAAACTTCTTCAGGAGGTTCAGGCACTTCAAAGATATTAGTAATTTTAAAATTAGGAGCTGTGAAGGTCAGTAAAAAGGTCAATCTGATTTTCAAGAGTGGAGGACAAGACAGTTTTCTTTCATAGTTACTTTACTGGCGACAGATACCTTTAACAGGTGGGGCTTCTGGCTTTTTGGGGACAGCCACAGGCACTTTCTCTTCAGGGAAAACTTCTTCAGGAGGTTCAGGCACTTCAAAGATATTAGTAATTTTAAAATTAGGAGCTGTGAAGGTCAGTAAATGGGTCAATCTGATTTTCAAGAGTGGAGGACAAGAGGTTTCTTTCATAGTTACTTTACTGGCGACAGATACCTTTAACAGGTGGGGCTTCTGGCTTTTTGGGGAGAGCCACACGAACTTTCTTTTCTGGGATAACTTCTTGAGGAACTTCAGGCACTTGAAAGATATTAGTAATCTTAAAATTAGGAGCTACGAAGGTTAGTAGAAATAGCAATCTGATTTTTAAGAGCAGAGGACAGGACATTTCCCCCCCCAGCCCCTCTAATTGCTTGGCTGATGACATATACCTTTAGCAGGTGGGGCCTCTGGTTTTTTGGGAACAGCCACAGTCATTTTGTTTTCAGGGACAATCTCTCTAGGAGCTTCAGGCACTTGAAAGATATCAGTATTTTTATACTTAGGGGTCACGTTGTTCAATAGAGATATAAAAATATTTTCAATAACAAAGATAAGACATCTTTCCAAGTCACTTGACCAGTGATATGTGTGTGTGTGTGTGTGTGTGTGTGTGTGTGTGTGTGTGTGTGTGTGTGTGTGTGTGTGTGTGTGTGTAGATATATGTATATATACCTTTCGCAGGTGGCACTTCTGACTTTTTGGGGACAGCGATAGGCATTTTCTTTTCAGGGATGACTTCTTGGGGCAACTCATACACTTGAAAGATATTAGTATTTTTACACTTAGCGGTTATGAAACTTAATAGAAACACCAAAACATTGTCAATAACAGAAGACAGGACATCTTTTCTTTCAGAATTGATTCAGCAGTGACTGATACTTTAGCTTCTGGCTTTTTGGGGACAGCCACAGTCACTCTCTTTTCAGGGACAACTTCTTGGGGAGGTTCAGGCACTTGAAAGATATTAGTGATTTTAAAATTAGGAACTGTGGAGGTCAGTAGAAACATCAACCTGATTTTAAGAGCAGAAGATAGATACTTCTTCAATATTATTTCACTGGGGACATATACCTTTAGCTGATGGCACTTCTGGTTTAGGGGGGACAACCATGGGTGCTTTCTCTTCAGGAAAAACTTCTTTGGGAGGTTCAGGCACTTCAAAGATATTAGTAATTTTAAGATTAGGAGTTATGAATATCAGTAAAAACATCAATCTGATTTTCAAGAGTGGAGGACAAGACAGTTTTCTTTCATAATTACTTCACTGATGACAGATACCTTTAACAGGTGGAGCTTCTGGCTTTTTGGGGACGGCCACAGGCACTTTCTTTTCAGGGACAACTTCTTCGGGAGGTTCAGGCACTTGAAAGATATTAGTGGTTTTAAAATTAGGAACTGTGAAGGTCAGTAGAAACATCAATCTGATTTTAAGAGCAGAAGATAGATACTTCAACATTATTACATTGGGAACATATACCTTTAGCTGATGGCACTTCTGGTTTAGAGGGGACAACCACGAGTGCTTTCTCTTCAGGAAAAACTTCTTTGGGAGGTTCAGGCACTTCAAAGATATTAGTAATTTTAAGATTAGGAGTTATGAATATCAGTAAAAACATCAATCTGATTTTCAAGAGTGGAGGACAAGAAGTTTTCCTTCATAATTACTTCACTGGTGACAGATACCTTTAACAGGTGGGGCTTCTGGCTTTTTGGGGACGGCCATACGAACTTTCTTTTCTGGGATAACTTCTTGGGGAACTTCAGGCACTTGAAAGATATTAGTATTTTGAAAACTTAGAAGTTATAAGACAATAGAAAACTAAGAGAATTTTTAGTAACAAGACATTTTTTCCTTTTAGATTTACTTGACGTGATTATATCTTTAACAGGTTGAATTTCTGGTTTGGGGGAAACAGCAACAGGTATTTTCTTTTCACAGACAGCTTTTTGGGGGAACTTCAGACATTTTAAAAATATTAGGATTTTTATACTTGGGAATTAGGGAGTTCGTCGTAGACTTTGGAATATTTTCAGTAACAGAAGACAAAACATTCTTCTTTCCAAATGACTGGTGACATATACCTTTAGCAGGCAGAGTTTCTGGTTTGGTGGGGGTAGCCACAGGCGTTTTCTTTTCAGGGACCACTTCTTTGGGGGCTTCAGGCACTTTGAAGATATTAGTCATTTTAGTTAGATATAATACATCCACAGTCACACTAATGTTTAAAGCTAGTAGGGTTTCCCCCTCAAAATCCATTGGGTGGAACATATACCTTGAATTGGTTTTACTTCTGGCTTTTGAAGTCCATTTCTTTCAGGGACAGCGTCTGGGCTAGCTTCAGGCACTTTAAAAATATCGGTATTTTTATTTTTAGGGGCTGTGAAAAACCAGCAAAAACAACAACTATATCCATAAACCCAAAGTTCTTTTGAAGTTGAGAAAGAATTTGGTCCACCCGCGATATGATAACTAATAAATACCATATACCTTTAGGTGGTGACCGTTCTTGCTTTTTGGGGACAGCGATAGGTATTTTCTTTTCAGGGACATCTTTGGGACACTCAGGCACTTAAAAGATATTAGTATTTTTACACTTAGCAGCTAAGAAAAGCAGTTAAAAACATTCATCAGAGTTACACATCACACTAGTTTTCAAGAATAGTTTTGTTTTTTTCCTTCTCTAATCCGAATCAAACCTTTTACAGGAGAAGTTACTGGTTCTTTGGTGACAAGATCAGAAATTCTTTTCAGCAAGAGTTTTCTTGGTCACCCCAGGTACTTAAAATATTAATTCTGATTTTAGAAATCATAAAGAGCACATAAAATTATACCAGAGCAAATATAGCTTATACTGGCTTTTAAGGTTTTAAGACCACAGGGAAACCTTTCCATTTCAGAATCTGGTGCGTAATCGCAGGAAATGCCTGTTCTGGATGTTTAATAACTGTTTGTGCATATCCTGCATGTTCTGGTATATCCAGTAATGTTCAGGGGAAGGAATGACTTGTCGAAAATCTAGGAATTTACTACATCTTACATTTGCTGTGATATACTTTGTTTGGTGCAGTGGCTGGAGGACTAGTCTTTACATCAGGAAGACCTAGCTTTAAGCCATTTGACCACATTGAAGTTACATGACTACAAGAAAGTCACTTAATATTTCAGTGCCTTAGCTTTCTAAGCTGCTAAGATATTGATGAGTGGCTGCTCTGCAGAGAAGGAATATCCACATTGGGAATTTCCTATGGTGATAAAGTCTGATAAAATCAGAGATAAAAACTAGGAAAAAAAACCCCACTTGCCTTAATGCGAAATATCTTTTCTGTCTAATTTATTATTTTAGTTACTTAATTTGAGAGGAATGATGCAGACTAGTGTGTCATCTGGGACTTCTTTTTGTACTTCATGTACTTTGAAAAGGATAAATATTTTACATTAAGGTATGCATAAGGAAAGGAACAGCTAGATGGTACAGAGCACCGGGTCTGGTGTCAGGAAGATCCGAGTTCAAATCCTGCGTCAGACACTTACTAGGTGTGTGACCCTGCGTAAATGACTTAACCCTTGTTTTCCTCAGTTCCTCACCTGTAAGATGGGGTCACACTGGAGAAGGAAATGGCAAACCACACCAGTATCTTTGCCAAGAAAATCCCATGGACAAAGTTTGTGGGGTCACACAGAATTGGATACTGCTGAACAACTGAACAATAACCACAAACATAGAGACTATGAAATAGAAAAAAACCACATAAGGCCTCCAGATAACATTTTTATTATTATGTCTACTTAGTAATATAAGAAAATCACTACTAAGGATGTTTTAAAAATGGTTTTATATTATCCGGTGTGTTTTACATAGTTTCAAAGCAAAGGACTGACCTGTTTAAAAAGAGAAGTTGTGGGACAAAAAAATTAAAGGGACAAGATCAACATATAGCTTTAATAGGTTCTTGTTCTATATGGTATTCTGGAAGGATATCAACTGTGATTAAAACAATTAGGGTAATAACAGGTGATTGATTAACTTCTCATTGTGCTCAGGCTCCTCTTTAAGCCTGTAAATCGTTTGGTGAGTATAGATGGTGGGAGGGGAAGGGTTCCTCATCTCCAGTTCCTTCCAGCTCAGTGTGCATTAGAATGAACAGTGTATTAATGACATCATAGGTGCAATATGAAATTAAATAGAAAGAATATCATATTAGTCAGTCTTAGGACTTTAAGATCTGGAAAGGACCTCGGGGGCCATTTAGTCCAACTCTTTAATTTTACAGAAGAGGAAACTGAGAAAGATTAGGTGATTTATTCAAGGTCACATAGATTAGAACCTGAGGCAGGGGTTCTCTGACACTGGAACCAATATTCTTTTCCCTGGACTGCATTTGTACCTAATAATATTTCTATATTATTCCTATTGTAGAAAAGCCTTAGTTCACATTTTTGTTTTTAATAGTGTCTATTGTGGACCGCTCCCCCCCTCCCCCCAAAGCAATTATAATTGACTCATACTAAATTTCTGGAATTTTCATATTACCTATGCTTATGGGAAGTTGATGCTTAGTTAAAGTCCATAAGAGGACCTCAGCACCATTTGGGTGGTAACCACCTTGAATCTCAATCCCAAGTTCTCTGTTTCAAAGAAGGTGTATTTAGTCAATTCAGCCAGGTTTTAATGTCCCAAAAGGTTGATGCAGCAATTTCTGCTCTGGGAGGATACATATTCAATGCTTTTTCTGTTAAGGATCCTATCTTTGGACACTTGCAATATTCTAATGATATCAATGAATTTAATTTTGGAAGTTGTAAGTATAAAAGGAAAATCTTATACCCCAAGCAATTTTCCATTGAATAAGATCAATATTCTTCTCCACCCTGTACCTTATGGAACTTTTGGTTTGGGAAAAACTTTCTCTTTTGAAACAAATTCCTTTGTCCCTTTGGTAGCTTTAAAGATGTTACTATTTTTACATTAGGTATCGCAGATAAATGGAATGCATCTTTAAGCACATTTAGACAAGTAACTTTCCAGAGTACAAGATGAGAAAATTATTAGTCCTCTTAGTCCTAGTCCTTTTAGGACTGGCAGGAAGTGCTTTCTCTGGAGCACTTTTCTTGGAGACTTCAGGCACTTTAAAGATATTAGTACTTTTAGATTTAGAAATTTCAGTGACATACTGAACTGGGACACAAGCCACGTATACACGACACTTGAAAAAAAAACCCAACACAATGTGGAATTTTATCTTCAGGATTTGTACCTTGTGCTGAAGGAGCTTCTGGCTTTGGGGGCAAATGTGTTGGCAGTTTCTGTGCTGGGACAGCTTTCTTGGATACACCAGGTACTTTAAAGATATTAGTAGTTTAGCATTTAGTAGGTGAAAAAAATATAGAAGAAATAGTAAATGTGTTTCTTTAGACTACAGAAAAAGTTGCTTCTTCAGAATTTGATCATTTACAGATACCTTCTGTTGGAAGTTTCTCTGTTATTTTAAGAATAGGCTCCAATATCTCCTCTTCTTGGGTGAATCTTCGGGGTGCACTGGGCTCTTTAAAGATATTAGTATGTTGAGACAATGTTAACATTTAATAGTTAAGAAGACAGAGAAAATATTATGCAAGTAGATACAGCATGTAATTTTTGAGTCTTGAAGTTAAAGATTTTCTTCTGGATTTAGTGTTGACAAAATATACCTTTAGCAGATAGAACTTCTTTCTTTTTAGGAATGGTCACAGAGATTTTCTCATCTGGGATGGCTTTCTTGGGCAGCTCAGGCACTTAAAAGATATTAGTAAGTTAATATTTAGGAATGATGAAGAGAAATGGGAAATATCAAGCTTTCAGGATCAAAGACAACCTTTTTTTTAGATTTAGGTCATGGCTGATGTCTACCTGTATTGGGTTAGGATCCCTATCTTTTAGGAAATACAACAGATAGAGGTTCTTTTTCTTTCAGGACCAATTCTTTGGGCTCTTCAGGTAATTAAAAAGATATTACTTTTTATACACTTAGAGGAGTTTCAAACATACAAAAGGAACAGTAATAATGACATGACATGACATGATATATATATATTAATCACTAAAGTTAAAGTTAGTTAAAAATAATGATAATAATAGATTTAGAATGTGAGATTATGATCTGTGGTCCTTTGCTCATCAAAATAAGGAATCTAGGAATTTGGGGTAAACTCTTTTCCATTCTATTAAAAACTCCCCATTCCCCACAATATTTTGGTGCTCTAATTAATCAAATTCTCCATTCTACTCTGCCCCCTAACGAATTGGTTTTGAATCATGATTGCTACTAGTATTATTCCTTGATGGTCTCAGTGCATAAACAACAGTTGAAAGTCTAGGACAGTGGTTCTCAACCCTCCTAATGCCGCGACCCTTTAATACAGTTCTTCATGTTGTGGTGACCCCCAACCATAAAATTATTTTCGTTGCTACTTCACAACTATAATTTTGCTACTGTTATGAATTGTAATGTAAATATCTGATATGCAGGATGCATTTTCATTGTTACAAATTGAACATAACCCACAGGTTGAGAACCACTGGTCTAGGGGATTTCCTGGCTTTATCAAATATAAACAAAGTGAGTTTCTGATATTTTTCTTCATCTTTTACACTTCATATAATTTGAAGTTCTACAAATTAAGATATATATGAAAAGTAAACCTCTGAGGTTTTAGAAACCACTATTGGTCTTTTCTGGGATAGCTTCCCAGGTCTCAGGGACTTCAAAGATATTAGTACTCCTATTGTTATTAATTCATTCCAGAATGAATATAAAATATTAAGAATTTGAAGGATGAGGGAAATACAGAGTTTGCAAAGGCACACATACACAGACACATACCTATTCTCTCTAAACCATATACACAATATAATCTCAGACAGATAAATAAAGGACATTTATTTCACCATTGTGAAAGCAGTCATAGATACCTTTAGCAGGTGGTTCCTCTGGTTTTTTGGGAACAGCAACTGGAACTTTTGCTTCTGGAATGACTTTCTTTGGTGCTTCAGGCACTTTAAAGATATTAGGGTTTTTTAAAAAAAATATTTTTGACAATTCCAAAATTGCACATAAAATACTGAGAGAAAATAAAAGAGACATTTAATAAAGAATATCCACAGGTAGATTTGCTTAGTAATTTCTTGATTTGTACATGTTAACATTCTGGTTATGTTTTATTTTTCTATTATCATCTATAGGATATTCATTTGTAGTACTTAGCAGCAATTTTTTCCAAAGTAAGTTGTTGGGGCAGCTAGGTGGCTCAGTGAATAGAGTACCAACCCTGCAGTCAAGAGGACCTGAGTTCAAATCTAGCCTCAGACATTTAACACTTACTAGCTGTGTGATCTTAGGCAAGTCACTTAACCCCAACTGCCCTTTCTTCACCCCTCCAAAAAGACAAAAAAAGACCCTAAAGGAAGTCGTTTTGGTGGGAAGAAGAAAATATCTTCTATAAATATATAATATTAATATTATCAGATTAGGTAAGTGTTGCTTTCATGGTCTCTATTTCATAGGAAGTAAAGTAAGGTAGGAATAAGCACTTCTATAATGCCTACAATGTGCCAGGCACTGTATCACGTGCTTTTCACAAATAAGACTTTTTTGATCTTCACAACAACATTGTGCAGTAGCTGCTAATATTATACTCATTTTACAATACAGGGACATTAAGGGAAACAGAGCTTAAGTGACTTACCCAGGGTAACACAGTTTATATGTCTATATCCAGATGTCAAATCAGGTCTTCTTGACTCTACTGCCCCACAAGCTGCTTTTGACTCTAGTTGCCTATCATTACCCCCTGCCTCCACCAGATCCTAACTTTTTAATCTGTCCTTAGAGGGCAATGTAGTGAAAAGCATGCTGGGTTCAAATCCTACTTCTAATGCTTAATATTGCTGTGACCTCAGGCAAATCACTTTTCTCCCTGGGCTCAGTTTCTTCAATTGGGAAAACGATGGAGTTGACTTAGGCAGCCAGATCTCCAATTCTATAGTATAAGCATGTTATTCAATACAAAATTAAGCTTAATTCCAAAATCATCCCCTTACACATGATGACTTATAGAAAGAAGAGCAGTCTACACCCCTTCTCTCCGTGAATTGAAAAAATGTCATTTATACTTTGGATAAAGGGGCGGCTAGGTGGTGCAGTGAATAGAGCACTGGCCCTGGAGTCAGGAGGACCTGAGTTCAAATCTAGCCTCAGACACTTAACACTTACTAGCTGTGTGACCTTGGGCAAGTCACTTAACCCCAATTGCCCCTCAAAAAAAGGGCAAAAAATAAAAATAAAATTTACTTTGGATAAAGAAGAACAAAGAACAAAAGACCTGGAGATTATCCCTGCCATACATTATAAGGAAGGTGTGTACCTTTAGCTGGAGGAGGGGCTTCAGGTTCCTCTGGAACAGGTATCTTCTTTTCTGGAATGACCTTCTTTGGCACCTCAGGCACTTTAAAGACAGTAATTTTTTCTTAATTTTGCAAATTACAAAGGTTTGTAAACAAATAAGATAAAAGAAGCATAAAGACACAGATCAAAGTAGGGAGATGCAGACAACTCCATCACACACATCACAATGATTGAGCCGGCCGAATTTTGACAGGAAATGAAAAACTATAAAAGGCCAAAGGGAATCTTTCGTTTTTAGAACAAGCAAACCAGTTATTTATTTGACAAAAATTAAGTGAGCAGTGTACCTTTAGGTGGTGGTACTTCTGGCTTTTTTGGTGGAGTAATTTGTACTTTCTCTTCTGTGATAACTTTCTTGGTCGCTTTGGGCACTTCAAAGATATTAGTTTGTTTTAAGTTGGAAAGTTTTTAAGAGACACACAAAACACTAACAGAACACAGACATCAAAAGTGCTGAGAATGTGACAGATAAAAGACAAACAGGCGAATTTGTGACATACAGACATACTGCGTGAAGAATTAATCTCAACAGAAGGGAAGTGGGGACATTTACCAGGAATTTGATAAAGATTTAAACCTTTAGTTTGTGTTATTTTTAGAATTATTAGGTAGATCAATGGATATTTTCTTTGCTGTAAAAACTTTCTTAGGGACCTTACTCTAAAGATATTAGTTGGTTTTAGACATTTCAAAACTACAGAACATAGTGTAGAAAACACAAAAAAGAACATAAAATCATAAAGCAATGAAGGTCCTAACTTTACATGCACGTTTCACCACAAGCTCAAATGAGAAGAACCTTTTAATAAATGAAATACCTTTTGCTGGTGGCTCTTTTCGAGGTACAACGGTAGGTTGTTTTTTGGGAGGGATGACTTTCTCAGCAATTTTGGGCCCTTCAAAGATATTAGGGTTTGTTTTGATTTTGTTCAGAACATTTAAATCCTGAAAAAGATCTCTTAATATTACATAACACTAATCCGAAAGGTGATGTTAGGGAAACATAATGCAATATTTTTCACTTATATTAATAGTGATTTATTTTTGTACATGCTCCAAATCACAATTCGATAAGCCTTTCATTTGTTGCAAGAGAATGTAAGTTTTATTGTGGCAGAGCATGTTTAAATTTTATCTTTGTATTCCTAGCACCTGGAATAGTGTCTTGTACTTAATAATAATAATAATAAAAAATATTTGTTAAACTGAATTAAATATTCACAACCCTCTAGTCTACATAATGGCAGATACATATGTGTGTGTGTATATATATATATATATATATATACATATATGTATATACGTGTATTCTTATATGTTGTGTGTCATTTGATTTTTCCAGAAGGATCAAATGGATGCTACATATTTCAATATTTTCTACTTTAATTTCTTCTTGATATCAAGGAACTGTTCTGCCTAATAGAAATTTTGTGTTACAATAAATATTTCAATTTTAAGTGGCTTTCAAGAAAACATTAAAACAAACAATAGAAAGATTCAAGACTCTGATACTATTATCTTCAGACAATGTCTATACAAGACTGTAATAACCAGTGAAAAGCTTAGTTAAGAAATGAATTGTTTCACTGTTACGTTTGATTTTTTTTTCTGCTGAACTAATCAGTTTTTTGGCTGCATTAACTAGTTATTTTCAGATTGGTAGCAACTTTAGTTAAGTTCAAAAATGATTAGTAGCTAGTTTCTAATTCAGTAAAACTGACTCTTGACAAATTGATAAGGATAAATTCATTTTTTCCTTTAGAAAGCAAACTTGGATTGATATGTTTCTGGGAAGTTCACCTCTATTTCATTCGAATATGTGGGCCAAAGAATTAAAATTTTACTGATTCTCTTGCAGAAAGGATATTAAGATATAAGCACATAATCTAAAGGGAGACTATGTTTTTAAAGAAAGTTAGTGATAGTGAGATGTGAAGAGTGAGAATAACCGTAGAATGCCGTATACCTTTCTCAGGTGGTGTGGGCTTGACGGTCACTTCCACGTCTTCGACTTCAATTACTTCTTTGACTCTGTAGACTTCTTCAGTTTCCAGGACTTCTTCCTCTTTTTGCTCTTCTTCAACGTCAAAGAACGCCTCCTCCTCTTCTTCCTCAAAGAACTCCTCTACTTCTTTAGCCTCTATAAATTCTTCAAATTCTTGTTCTATTTCTTGCACTTCTTGTACTATTTCTTGTCTGTGGAAGACAACTGATACTTTTTCTTCTTGGAAGGTTTTCTTTGCAATTGTCTCCACTTGAAGAGATTTGAAGCGGTGCATAAAAAACGAGGGTGAAAATTTACAAAGAAACGTTACAAGAAACATGGAAAAAAGTTACCTGGGAAATTCACACACTACACTTTCAAATCAAAGCTTGCAATAAGAATTGTTGTTAGTACCTTTTGTAGGGGCAACCACCTCCTTTTTAGGTATAAGAACCTTCTTTTCTGGTACTTTCTTGGATACTTCAGGCACTTTAAAGATAGATTATTCATTTTTTAGGAATGTAAAACATTAAGATGAAGCTAGTAATATATAAAGCAAGGTAATATACACCATGGCACTAAAGAGGAATAACACACAGAGACAACAGGGACAACACAAGTGCTTATTGAAGAAAAGATGAAGATGAAGTGCATTATTTAATAAGCCAAAGAGAAGAAGATATACCTTTAGCTGGAGGAGGCTCTTTTTTCTGAATAACAGGTACTTTTTCTTCAGGTACAGGTTTCTTTGTCACTTTAAAGATATTAGGAATTCTTTTTTTAGTAATTTTACAATGCTGACATTTCAAAATAAATATAAAACAAAAATAACAAAGAAAACAAAGAATATACTTATAATTAAAAATCACAGAAATAATGTGGGATGTTAGTTATGAGCTACTATTTTCAAGTATACAGAGATTTTTTCCCATATCACTACTTTGGGCTAATCAAACTTCAGGTTCTTTAAGAGGCCCTTGTAATATTCCCTTTACTAATAACAAAATTCACTCATGTAGGATCTGCTTCAGTAATGCTTAAAGAAGAAAATGTTTGAAGTAATTATTGTCAAATATTAATTTGGCACTCACGTGCACAATATTCTTTGGGGGCACTACTTTACTATGATTCTTTTTAATCAAGCAAAGGGCTATATAATTAGGATATAGAGGAAGATTTTTTCCCTCCTATCAGATAATTTAAAATGATTTTGTAATAGAGATGGAATATTAGACCTCATTCCTTCTGATGGAAAACTGGACAGAAGATTATAGTAGAAATATTAAAATCTTCTAATGATTTGTACTACTAAATCATTCTTTTTGAAAGTCAGCTACCAAAAATTAGGACTTTTTTAGAGTGGGCAGCAGAGGGAGGAATGCATAGCAGTGCCCTATAGAATAATTTTGGTGGGAATCTATACTTTCTCCTCAGACCAGGAAATAAATTATTTCCTCTTTCTGAGTCAATGAAAGAAGAGAATATTTAGGGAATCATGAAGAAAAATTTAGGTTATAAAGTAAATATGTACTCAGGTATTTTCATGAAGAAACCGATAGAGTAACATGTGAATGCCTATGATATCACTAATAATTATCCTTATGTTGAAAAAATAAAATAAGTGTATGGAAAAATGCATACTTGTATGTGACTGCTGCTTGTGTCAGTCACAACTTTGCCATTTAAATGACTGTGTGGATGCCAAGTTTGTTTCTGTTTTCATGATATTGGCTATACCTTTAACTGGTGGAGGCTTCTCTTTTTTAGGAGCAACAGCAGGTGCTTCAGGGACAGCTTTCTTAACCACCTCAGGCACTGGGAAAGATATTTGATGAGTAATTAAAGATTTTTTTATGTAGAACACAGGACAAAAAAACCCAACAATACCGTAATACATAAAAACCATGCAGAATTTTAAAGTTAAAAGATTTTGGATAGCTAACGATTCTCTGACTTTGTCTTTCAAAGGTAAAATACTACATGCTCTAAAATGTAAGCAGAGTCTAAAATGCAATTAAGGGATTCATTTCAAGAATAATGGCTTGAGTTGAAATAAAAGATTCCATTTTGCTCAAAAGTAGATTTCTCAAATTTCATTTTTAAGGGAAGAAGAAGGAATGAGAACTAGGATAAAGCATAGATTTGTAACCCTGTCAATAGAAAATGTGAAGTAAAAGAGGGGGAAAGCACCCTATCTCCCATAATAATGTATATGTGAACAAAGAGCTATAATTGGAATGAAATAAAGAGCACTTCAACCATCCAATTAGAGAGCTTCAACTTTCAGCAATAATCTTTTACCAACTATAATTCACCAAAAAAAAAATTCAGAAAACCTCCAAGCTTTGAATAAATACTGAGAAAGACCAGAGGCCTGAGGATATTTAAAGAGCCCAATCCTCATATAATATTGATGTACCTATAGGTGGTGAAACTTCCTCAACCTCCTCTATGATGGGAACTTCTTCAGGTATCTCCTCCTCTGGAAGAATTTCCTCAGGTTCTTCAGGCACTTAAAAATATTAGTGGTTTTGTGAGTTATTTTGATAAGTTAATGAATATGTGACTAAAACCTATAACTTAACAAAACTCATCTTAATGCTGACCATACAGATTGATTGCTACATACCAGGTAAGCATATATCAACCATGAAAAAAAAAAGTTTTTTTAAAAATAATTTTACAAATTGTATGAGCCATGCCAAATCATAGAATATCAGGGCTAGAAGAGGGCTGAGAGACCATCTAGCCAGTCACCTCATTTTACAGATAGGAAAACAAGTCCAGATTATTTGAACAGTTTGCGAGATGATAAGGAACAGTGCAAAGAACACTATGTGTGGAGTAGGAAAGACCAAAGTTCAAATTCCGGCTCCAAGATTTACTAGCTAGATGGCCACGGGCAAATCACATCATTCTTCTAAAAATCTCTAGTTCCTCATGCAGACTGGGTTGGTCCTGGCTGTCCTGTTGTACTCCCCTTTCCTCTCCCTGCCTCCTAAAATTTCCAGCTTTCTTTAAGACTCAGCTCCACTGCCTAATTCCTCAGGAGACCTTACCTGGTGTTTCCCAGTGCTTTTCCTTCTAAGATTACCTCATTTCTACTTTGTGTATATCTTACGTGTTATACATTAGAATGTAAACTCCTTGAGGGCAGGAACTGTTATTTTTTTTCCTTTATATCTCCAACACCGAGTACGGTTCTTGGCATGTATTAAGTGCTTAACAAATATTTGTTAACTGACTAATTAAAATAGGTGTAATAATACTTTTATTATCTACTCATAAGTTTGTTGTGAAGAAAAATGTTTTTTTAAAACCCGACAGCAGTATATAAATGTGAATTGTCATTTTTATTATTGCATCAAGTTGTATACAGCCTATTAGTTGAAGAATTTGAATTACAATCACGATCTTCTCCAAGCTTGGTCCTTTTTCTACCACATTACAATGGTCTCTTTTCAGTTAATACTAAATTTTATTAGTCTGGTTTATGTCTATTCAGGGCAGCTAGAGGCACAGTGGACAGCATGATAGGGCCTGGAGTTGAGTTCAGATTTGACCTCAGACACTTACTAGCTGTGTGACCCTGGGTAAGTCACTTAACCCTGCTTGTCTCAGTTTCCTCATCTGTAAAATGAGCTGGAGACGGAAATGGCAAACCACTGCAGTATCTTTACCAAGAAAACCCCAAATGGGGTCAAGAAGAGTCAGACATGACTGAAACAACTGAACGACACCAACAAAATATGCCAATTCGTAGATGAACATGTAACAAACACAGAATTACACTTCACACAGATCACAGACAAAATTAAACAAAAAAAGAAAATTATCTTCCAAATTTTTTAGATCTACTATCATCCTTCTTTTAGATGAACAAGAGTTTTTGTTTTTTGGTCCTGGATAGATATGCCAGTGCTGATTTTCATACATAGTTTATAACACAAAATATGAATTCAGTTTGCCAAATATTAGACAAATTAAGAAGACAGAAACATTGACAGATAAGATTTCTCTATAAAGTTGGGAACTTATCTACCTTCATCTGGTGGAGCTTCCTCCTCTTGAGGGAGAATGGGTGGTGGTCTTTCCTCCACTTTCTTAGGTACCTCAGGAACTTTAAAGATATTAGTTGCCTTTAGGAACTTTGGAATACTTACAACACAGCAAGAACAAAAGAAACACAAAAGGGGCAGATTTCTGATTTTTCATCACAAGAAGGAAGAAATAAGAACAGATACATCCATGATGGGACATTAACCTTCCAATGAATGGGTTAGTAAGATCCTTTTTTTAGAAGAAAGAGATTTATAGTACAAAACTATAAATTTATTTAAGAGGTTATCTACCTTTTGGTGCGGGGGCCTCTACTTTTTTGGGAATACGTGCTTCAGGAACTGGTTTCTTAGTCACTTCCGGCACTTTAAAGATATTCGGATTTAGTATTTTTTTTTATTTTGGGGAAGACCCAACAACCACAAAGTCAGCATAATCACAAACTATCACGCCAAACACAAACTTCACATATAAACATAAATGCAACTCAAGAAACATATATTTTGACATTTATGACAAGTGAAAGATACGAGGAAAGGTGAGTTAGTGACATGATCACAGCTAGTATTCTAGGGGATGGAGTACCTTTGGCTGGGGGGGGCTCCACTTTCTTAGGAACAGGGGTGGGGACTTTCTTCTCAGGCACAGGTTTCTTAGGCACCTCTGGTACTTTAAAGAAATTAATTGTTTTAGGAATCCATTTCAGGCACCAAAAAGACAATAAACACATAATACTGTTAAACTGGGTTAGAACAAAAATGTAGACACATGGGTGATGTGGATTGTACTGTTGACAGAAAGAATGGAACAACAAACTTTTATCAGTTTATGAGTTGAGGTACCTTTGGGTGGAGGAGCCTCTTCTTTCTTGGGAACGGACACCTTTTTCTCAGGCACTTTCTTCTTTGGAACCTCAGGCACTTTAAAGACATCATTCCATGACAAAAATTTCATTTTGAGTTAAAAAGACACATCGTAAAGAATAACAACGTATATAGGACACAAAGGGTAAGGACAATGACCCCTGATCAAAACCCACCCGACCTGCCCCTGCCCCAACTCCAGACACACACAAAAGGAAAGACAGAACTCTAGTAAAGAACATGATGGGAACGATCAGTTCTGAACATTATGGTGGAATTAGGTTGTCAAGTCTGATCTGGGCAGCCGTTCACTTGATTCTTGGATAGCAAATATGGCTAAACCATTTAATTGGCAAGTGATTTACTCAGCATCTTCATAATAACCCTGGCTTAAAATCTATATCCAGGTAGCTAGTTAGCATTAGATTCAATAAATTCAATAAATCTTTTCCCCCCCCTTGATTTCACTATTAATCTGCCTGCGAGATTGGGTATGTACATGCTACTCCAAAAGGAGTAGCAATGGGTACTGCTGAAACCAAAGCAAGTAACATTATTAAACTGCAAAGCAAAAGAATCCTGATTTCATTCCACACATTGATTTCCCTCCATTCTATTGTCAAGATAATCTATACTCCTGGAGGGCAGGGAATGTTTTGTTTTTGTCTTTGTACTTACAGGATTTCACATAGTGCCAGAAACACAGTAGATGCTTAGTAAATATTTGTCAAGGGGTGGCTAGGTGGCACAGTGAATAGAGCACTGGCCCTGGAGTCAGGAGTTACCTGAGTTCAAATCCAGCCTCAGACACTTAACACTTAGCCATGTGACCTTGGGCAAGTCACTTAACCCCAACTGCCCTGCCTTATCCCCTCCAAAACAAAAGCAAAAACAGAAAATTTGTCAAATGACCATATTTAGAGGATATAGCTCTTAATGGTAGCTGCAGCTATGCATGTATACACATATACTGATAGATACATACATAATTTATTAAGAGATGTTTATACATCAGTACAAAGTGTTGTTGCTCAGTGTTATGATTTCTTTATCCAACACTGGGGACTTTTTCTTTTTTAGTATTTTAAAGACACCATGGTTTAGTGAGTGAATGACCAAGTTTTGGCAGATCTTTTTTTCTTCAAGTTTTATAGGGTTAATTAGCCCAGGCACTACATAATTTTCACATGCTTAGAATTTTCATCTATCAGGCCCAAAAGGCAGCGAACGTAGAGTTTTGGGACCAGAGAAGGCCTCAATTCAAATCTGGCCTGGGACACTTATTAGACATGAGACCTTGGATAAGTCACTTAACCTCTCTCAGATTCAGTTTCCCCAACTGGAAAATGAGAATAATTATAGCACTCACCTCCTGGGGCTATTGTGAAGATCAAATGAAATAGTATTTATAAAGTGCTTAGCAGAGTACCTGGAACATTGTAGGTACCATATAAATGCTAGCTATCATTATTATCAATTAAGATAGTAATATGGACTCCTGCTACCAATTAAGCTCATTTTTTTTTCACTTTTGAGCAACATAGTAAAACCAATAAAAAGAAATCATCTGAATTCAGTACATTTTAATGCAGTTTTAAAAGCACAATTGGGGGTGCTCTAATTGAATTTCATAAGCAGTTGCTTTCCTCAAACCCAGTTCCAACATAACTGTTCTAGAAAGAAATGTGAATGAAGACTATAAGATAAGGAACATTTTCTTCGGCTCGTTGTACCTTTGGCTGGTGGAGCTGCCTCTTTTTTAGGGACAGGGACAGGGACTTTCTTCTCTGGTACTGGTTTCTTAGGCACCTCAGGCACTTAAAAACATTATATTTAAATAAATTAAAAACCACATTCAAAGGACACATTACAGAAGAAAACACCCACATAAACGCAGAACTTCCAAAAAGGTGTCAAAGAATTTTCAAGAATAGAACAACACAAAAATACAGAGAAGACATGAGATAGACGACAGAGAAAAGAATTAAGTTGATGGCAATGATGTTGTGGAGAACGTCAAAGGAGAGATGTTATACCTGGGACGTGCACAGGTATCTCTGGTTTAACTTCTTCCTCAGGTGGAATTTCTTCTTCTTCTTCAATTGGGACTTCCTCCTCCTCCTCCTCTTCCTCAGGAGGAAGTTCTTCTTCCTCCTCTGGGGGAATTTCTTCCTC
>CM053582.1:292686432-292734177 GCA_028627135.1 Pseudochirops cupreus | reverse complement strand
TATTTTTATAGAGAAAAAGTTTTAAAAAAATACCAAGAAAGGAAAAGAGTCCAAGCGTCTAAACTGTGAAACTTAACATGCATACATATATCAGGTAGTATTCCATTCCTTTTAAACACAAAAGGACGGATGTAAACCTGCATGAGCATATATAAAATATGAGAGACTCTTTCCCATACATTTAATTGGAGAAACAACATACCTTTGGCTGGTGGAGGTTCCACTTTCTTCGGAACTGGGGTAGGCACCTTCTTCTCTGGTACCGCCTTCTTCTCTGGTACTGCCTTCTTCTCTGGTACAGGTTTTTTAGGTACCTCAGGCACTTAAAAATATTATATTCAAGTAAATATAGGGCCCTGCAATTGCTTTAGAGAGATTATTTTAAGAATTTTATCTTTTTTATGCCACATCAAAATAATACATTAAAATGCAAGGTCAGAAACATGAAAGATGGGAAAAAAGTGGCCACCCCAGTATAAAGATAGCTTTTGAAATAAGATAAATTTATTCTTCTTGTGGGAAGTGCCATCAAGGAGATTTCTGCCTGAAGAGCTAGAAATGAGAACCTCACACTTTGTTTCATTTTGAAATGGATAAAAATACTGTAGATATATCACAAGCATATGTACCTTTGGCTGCGGGAGGTTCCACCTTTTTAGGCACAGGTACTGGGACTTTCTCTTCTGGTACAGGTTTCTTGGGTACCTCAGGCACTTTAAAGACAATATGTTAGATTAAGTATCTAATTTTTTTTAGAATCCAAAGACATGACAATAGCATAATACATTATTATCTGAAACATTGCTTTATTCTAGGTAGAATTAAGAATGACCACAATGATGATGGCTCCCTCCAACAGAGATGAAATGACATTCACATACTCTTTAACACAGACTGGTGAGAATACAGTGTGTAACAGCTGTTAAGGGACAACTTTCACTTATTTTGCTTTAAACATACACACATATTTACATACTTAATATAGACATACATTTAATATTTTAATCAACATTCAATATTGGTCTACTTAATATATCCATATATGGATTAATTTTAAATAATCAAATATCCATATGTGAATATTTTAAACATATCCATATTGAATACTAAATAGTGCACCAACATTATTAACATGATAACATATCAACAGTATATTAATTATTAACAACATATTAATACAAGACAACATATTTAACAAATATGTTATTACTACATAACCATATATTTAACACATATATTAAATAATATATCCATTTATATGGATATAATAAATATACTTCTATGTTATAGTAAGAGTTTATCGTAACATTGGAAAGAGAAACAAAACACCAACCACAAGTACAATCCAAAGACAAATTTCAGAAGTATAAACACATAAAATAATCTATTGTGACCAGTGGGGGTAGTTCTTACCTTGGCACTAACACTATAGTTAATTCAATGAAGTCTCTAATAGTCACTTAGAACTAGAAGAGATTTTTCTGGATGAGGAAACTGAGGCACAGAAGAAAGAGGAATTGACTAATCCAAGGTCACAGATGTTGGAAGTGGAAAAGTCAGGATTTGAACCCCAAATCCAATGTTTTTTCCACTCACTTTTAATAGCAAGGGGATTTTGCCAAGGGAAGCCTTATTGTTCTACCTGGGTAAATTCTAATATAAATCTATGAATGCAACACAGGTAAATGTACCTTTAGCAGGTGGAGCCTTCTCTTTTTTGGGGACAGGCACAGGCACTTTCTCCTCTGGTTTCTTAGGGACCTCAGGAACTTTAAAGAGATTATTTTTATGTTAAGAAACTAATTACCTAACCTTCACCAACAACATGGTAACAGAGCACATTTCCAAGCTAGTAACAACTACCCACTGACACAGACTTACAACGAGGAAAGTAAACGTAACACAAAAAATCTGGATGAAGGACTGTTCATTCCATGCACAATGTGACTATGGCCCATGAATGGCTCTACCTTTGACTGGTGGAGCTTCCTTCTTTTTGGGAACAGGGACAGGTTTCTTCTCCTCAACCACAGGTTTCTTTGGTACTTCAGGCACTTTTAAAGATATGATTTCCATTCAGAAATGTTTGTGGTGACATATCAAGTACGTAAAATAACAACAACTTACTAAGGAGACAAGGCTAGATAGTTTATGAAAGGGGCTGCTTCAAGAACAGGGTTTTTCAGCGAGGTGCTAACACTGAGGACTGCCTCTCTGGCCCCAGCCCACCAAAGAGAGGTTGGCTTGTCTCTCTTGGCAAAAGAGGCTATATACCTTTGACTGGTATTTCTGGTATCACTTCTTCCTCAGATACAACTTCCTCCTCAGGAATAAATTCCTCTTCCTCCTCAGGGACATATTCCTCTTCCTCAGGCACGATTTCTTCCTCTGGTTCTGGTTCCGGTTCCGGTTCTGGTTCCGGTTCTGGTTCTGGTTCCGGTTCCGGTTCTGGTTCCGGTATCTTAGGCACTTTGGGCACTTTAAAGATACCATTTATAGGTTGGACATTTTTCTTTTCAATTACATATCAAATCCAAAGAACTTGACGTGAGAGGTCCATTTGAATTAGAAGAAGTAATAGCTTCCTCTCCGTCCCCACAAAGAGACCCACAAGATATAACTCACAAAACATGAATGTAACACTGAAAAAGATCAGGAAACAAGACAATAGATACTCTCCCCAACATAAAGGAGTGATATTGTCTATCACTAACAGGTGGTGCTACTTCCTCTCCTTCTTCTCAGGCACTTAAAATAGTAATCGTAAGGAGATTGGATTGTTCAAACTGGGTGACATTAAGTGGTTGTGGTACATGGAGCAGATGCAATTTTATTATAGCTGCCTCTTTTGCATTAGATAGGTAATCATTCACCTAGAGATGACTTTTTGTTTTCCAAGAAAGTGATTCTGAATCTTACAGATGCCAAAAAAAGGTCATGATAATAATGTAGAGATATTTGAGATAGCTGAAACCAAAATGTAATGTTTCTAACAGCTACACATTATGGATAAGTTTATCATTGCAGATAATGAAATCATTTAAATTCCGTGGGGAATATAATTTCACTGTTCATGACAGATGACATTTTCCTGGAAAATTAGATTTTTGTTAAGGAGCAATGTGAACCTTCCTGCAATGACAATCACCCCTCCACAACCCCCCACCCCAAACCCCCCCAAACCCACTTGAAAACAGTTATTGACCTCACTGGGAAAGGAAAATTTCATTCTGAATATCTGTAAGATTTTTTTCTTACCACCAAAAATAAATTTAAAATACTAAACGATTATCTCTCTAGGGGTCAACAATAGCCAGAAATTATTTGTTATTTTCCCACGACTTTAACCACAAAGAAAATTTGTAGTTTCAAGCCAAATTTTAAGGTGTTTTTTTTTTTAAATAAAAGCTTTGATTTAGTATTGCGACTTAACTATATATCAGGAGTGGATATCATCTGGCTTGGGGCTATTGTCCTTACAGATAACTATTCCTGTCCACTCTCTTAGAACAGTAGCGGTTACAAATATTAAAAACATCACACAGATACCTACACAACAGCAGACAACAGACATTCAAAGAATCTAGAAGTGGATTTACAAGACAAAACCCAGCATGAGAAAGACATATTGAACTTGGAAAGATAGCGAGACAGCAAACAGACCCAGATCTGACCAAAGAGATGATTGTACCTTTGACAGGGGGCGCAATCACCGTTTCTTTTTCTCGTTTGGTCACTGCAATATGTATTTTTTCTTCAACAACTTTCTTTGGCGCCACAGGCACTTTAAAGATAGTAATTGGTAAAGAGCATTAAAACCAACCACAGAATACAACAGAACACACACAAGTTCACTCCCAAACAGTGTAACATAAGAATCAGGATAAAAAAAAAAACACTCCATAAAAACACAACACAACGTGAAGCAGTGGGACCACATTCACAATACATAAAGAAGATGCTCTGGACTTCATTCTCATGTCAGGTCAATGTACCTTTGGGTGGTGGAGGTTTGAGTTTCACAGGAACAGGAACAGGTACTTTTTCTTCAGGGATGGTTCTCTTAGGCACTTAAAAATATTAATTTTAAAAGACTTAATTTTTTTTAAGAATGACAAATATTCAAGAACAGCAATGACAAAATATTAAGAAGTATGATGAAGATCATGCCTAAACAAGTATTTCATAACATATAATTTTCTTACAGAGACACAGAGAACATATATTTCTTATCTAACAGATATTTTATATAACAGATTTTTTTTCCCCCCACTGTACCTTTAGCTGGTGGAGCCTTTGGTTTCCTGGGAACAGGAACTTTCTCTTCAGGGACATGTTTCTCTGGTTCTTTAAAAGCACAAAACATTCACTTACATAAGAATTTTGGGAAATAACATGAGAAAAGAAACATTACTCAGAAAACATCATTTTGTGAATTGATGAAATGCCTTGTCTCATAAATTTCCAAATTTACTCATTGTATGCTAAATGAGGGAACTGCACAAACAGGGCATGTAGTTACTGTGATAAAGATAGAATCCCATGAAAGGTCTAAATAAAAAAGATTGTACTTACTACCTTTCTATTGGCTTTAATAAAATATATGAATTATTCTCTATCAAAATAGAATACTTTCTATCCAAAATTCAAAACTTTACTATAAAACTTAAAACTTAGGGAGAACAGCATTAGTAAAACTCTGATTTCTCTCCCCTACCTGCTCCCTCTCTCTCCCCCTATTTAGAGGTATCTTCCTAACAGTCAAACAGTATCAAATGTCAGTTCTAAATTAATTAATTCATAATTTTTCCAGTCAGAGATTTCCAAACTTGAAGGATATTAAACCATTCCATAGTATGAAGGGACTTCTTTTATAGTAGAAGGAAAAAAAACTCAAAGAGGAATCAAATGCTTATACAGTTTAAACTTCCTTCTTTGTAATTCTACATAACAGAAATATTTGAAGAAACTCTGCTGTATACTTTTCCTTTTTATATAGTGTCTGGCCAACAGATAACAGAAAAGTTCCAGTAGCTGGGTGCACCCAGTGATTCTTAGCTTCGAGATAAAGGGTGTTCAGAAGTTTGGATCATCTTATCATAGATCTATATCTGGAAAAGAGCTGAGAGATCACCCAGTCCTCCATGTTCACAGAAACTGACAGGAAAATGCTGTAGCATTTTGAGACTCACAGTGCTGGCTATTTTGTGAATAATGGGGAGAAAGGAAGGGGGTATTTTGGAGCCCAAGAGATGTTGGTAGGATTGAAAGTCAAAATGCTAGAGCAGAGGTATGTGCAAGATGAAGGATTTGAACTTGAGAGATGAAGATCCAAGGTCTTCTATAAGACTTTATCTGGCCTTTTCAGTCAAATTTTTCACCCAGGAATAATGGGACATGAAATTATCTGAGAGTTACATAGATCCTTTGATAGTAAGGGCTTAATAAATGCTTATTGACTGTTCCTTTTTTTTCTCCACGGGACAAATATTTATTAATTATGTATTATGTGTGTAGTACTTAGTGGTCCCCCCTATCCTTATAGTAACTTAAACTCAGAATTCAGATGAAACAAGAATTATGTCAAGAACGAAGTCAGAATGTTTGAGCTGGAAGGCACCTTAGTGTATCTTTAGTTCAACCTCCTGCCCATGGAAAGACATTTTTCTGTAATATCCGTAAGAAATGGTTATCCATTGCTTTCTCGAAAATTTCTAGCTTACGACTTCAGGAGGCAGTCTGACAATGGAACAAGACTGATTGTTTCAATCATACCTGTGACTGAAATGTATTCTTCACGTTCCTCATGAACAACCTCACGGTGTTCATACTCATACTCATCATACTCTTCGTATTCTTTTGTTGGCTCATACTCTTCATACTCTCCATACTCATATTTCTCATACTCCTCATATTCCTCCTCATGTTCCTCCTCTTCCACTGAGACAGACACTCTTTCTTCCTCTTGAGTGTAAGTCCATTCTTCTTCAGCTGAGATTGTTACTTCTGGAATAAAATTGACAACAAGAGGCAATTTTACTCAATGACATTTTAAAAAATTTGTAAAACAATTTTATAAAGTAAAAAAATAAAACACACAGAAGAGATAAGGATAGGGACTCGATTTTTGATTTTACTAATACAAGGAAATCTCGGGTTGAGGAAACTCCCTTTGTACCAAGCTGGTCAGTATCTTCTCTGTAACATGACAGTCTTAGTTGACTGAAGCAATGAGAGTTTAACTGATTTTCTCAGGGTTACAAGTCACTATATGTCAGAGATGGAACTTGAACGCAGGTCTTTCAGGCTTCAAGGCCAGATCTCTATCCATTATAGTAAAGAGGTGTCAAAGTCAAGGCCAGCAAGCAGTCCCTAAAACTCCAGAGTGTGGTAGAACTGGATTACATTGTAATTAGAAAAGGTATAACAAAATAAATTAAAAATACAATGGGACATAGATAATGTTAATTTGTGGTTTTTAAATCAATATGTAATTGAGTTTGACACCATGGCCTACACCGTGATGCCTTTCAGCTATATAATTATATTGAAACAAACTTAAATACACATGATTTTAAAATTCTAAAGTCATCCCCAGAGTTTTTACTATCATTCATTGTCTCCTGATTTTGGCATTGCAGACCTCAATTGTTTTTTGGTGTTCAATAACATAGCTCCCACCTTCCAATTGTGATTACGATGGAATTCAAGACATGAACAATACTTTCAGGTACCCACCCAACTTAAGTCAATGAACAGCTGATGCAGTGGAATAATTAAACTGGGCAACCAGCACTCCAAAGAAGTTGGTTTCATGCTTCGTTTAAATATTTAATCTAGGGGCAAATGTACCTTTAGTGGGAGGAGGTACTACTCGTTTTGGAACAGCGACAGTGACTTTTTCCTCATGGACGATCTTCTTTTGGGCTTCTGCCACTTTAAAAAGAGTAATAATGAACACTCAATTGTATGATTCAAAGCAAGTGTATATGGAGATACGTTGTATGCAAAAGTCAAGGATGAAGAATCACAGAAGAACTCTAATTTAAAATTTTCATATTAAGTGGCAAGAAAAATCGAGAATGGCAAGAAGGCATGTACTAATTTCATGCCCCATTCACAAGACACAGACATTTAAGCTAACAGAGAGGATGTTAGTAAAATCCAGAGAGTTACAATGGACAGGATCTTTACAACTGTAAATGCATACATTTCCTATGTTCTTCAGATACCTTAAGGACAAGAGACATAACTTTGTGTACATAAGTAGCATTTATAAAAGAGGGTTAAGAGGAACCTAAGCAGCACAGAAAAACTGAAGTAAAGTATTAAAAACAGATTTGTCTAACTCAGATGAAAGATTTGGTCCTCCCAAACAAGAAAAAGTTTCTTTTGCTTAACTACCATTTTGTGTTAAAATGTGAGTTTTTAAAAACACTTTAGGAATTAAATGTTACATAAAACACACCATGTAAAACAAGCATTTAGACCAATAAGTAACTTATACAGACATATGACATAAAACACATTATACAAAAATAATTTTAAGGCAAAAAAAGTTTTCATCTATTTTTTTGGGGGGGTTGAATTTTTAAGAAATGCTCTCATGAACTTCTACATATCAGAAATCTGTAGAAACATAATTAAGAGTTTGTGTCTAGATTTTCATGTCTATATTTTTCCAAAGGTATGGCCTAAATTTGAAAGTTACTAACATATAATGCCATGTACTATGTACTTCTGGAAAAAATATGTGCAATTTATGTGGTTGTACTAACAATATATGCTTTTAAAATATACATGTTATGGCACACATGTACTCATAGATTCACATATGTGCACAAATAGCTGTATAATATTTCCTTGAATGGGAATGTTTATCTGTGTAATATTATCTGAATTTGCTTGATTTTCAATATCTAGAAGCTTATCTTGATTTCTAAAGAAGCAAATGTACCTTTGACCGGTGGGGCCTCCACTTTTCTAGGTTTGAGTTTGGGTAATTTTTCTTCAGGCTCAGCTCTCTGGGGCTCTTTAGGCACTTTAAAGAGAATAGTCATTTTTTAAGAGTTGCTTTCCACTTAACCCACAACAAAAAATAAAAGCATTCACACAATAAAATACAGAAGTATAAAAGAGTTGGCATTTTCATTGCTCCAACATGGAAACTGGTAAGTACTAGCATTGCAAGGGTCATTAGTGATATTTGGTAAGAGAATAATGAAAGAAAAAGTTTTGGGTGCAATCTAGAGACAGATGATGTACCTCTGGCTCTTGGAGGTTCCTCTTTTTTAGTTACAGCAACTTGAATTTTTTCTTCTTGAGTAATTTGCATACGCGTCTCAGTCACTTAAAAGATGATTTTTAGGATTAGGAAATTAGATAACTTGGAGTGGAATTTTATATCAATTAGCCAGAAATTATGCTAATTTGCAATGCATACATTATGATGATACAACAAATTACTAGAGGTCCATCCAAAGACAAGACACTGCCATTGACACAATATATACACACAAAAAACCATACATATGCACACATACTTAAGAGATTTGACCCAAATGACAGAAATATGAGAAATAAAGCCAAGACCAGATGTGAGGATGTAGAAGGACAATCTGACTTCATTTACCTTTTGTGGGAGGAGGTTCTTCTATCTTGGGAGCTGGAGGGGCACGTTTTTCTGGTACTGGTTTCTTTGGTACTTCAGGCACTTTAAAGATATTAGGTAATTGTGTTAAACTGAAAGCATGCTAAGCAGACTCATCATTTTTCTTCTTAATTTCAAGGAAATTAGAAAGACACATCTTACTATATACCCCAAATGGCAGGCATTTTTTAAGATTAGGCCACAATACCTTTAGCAGGTGGTGGTTTTTCTTTTTTAGGAACAGGAACAGGAACTTTCTTCTCAGGGACAGTTTTCTTTGGTGCTTCAGGAACTTTGGAAAGATTAGTTTGAAGAATAATGATTTACACAAAATCAAAATGAAAGGTTTCATTGGAAAAAAAATAAGACCAACACGCTACAAATATCACACAGATAAACATTATATGACACTTATGGGAAGAAACAGACGTCTATATATTGACATAATTTTAAACAAACATGTGTCCAAAGAATAGTTAAAGACAAGGATGCTTCTGCATCTTTCAAAGGAGATTATACCTTTTACAGGAGGAGCCTCCTCTTTTGGAGGAACAGCAGTTGGTACTTTTTGTTTCTGGACCACTCTCCGAGGCATCTCAGGCACTTAAAAACATAATATGTATTTGTGAAAATTTCCACGTGTTTTGTTTACAAAAAAATTTCCAAAAAACCTAGCTATTTTAGTAAAGAATTAAAATTTATAGCACATCTACAATGCAGAAAACATTGGCACCATTGAGATCCAAGCTAGGTAATACAGTGAAAGACAGAATTAACTTAAAAGGGGATGTACCTTCGGCAGGTTCCATTTCGACCCTTTTAGAAATAATATGTAGCTTTTCTTCCACAACATATTCTTCTGGCTCTTCAATCACTTTAAAGACAGGGATTTGAAGAAGGATAAATTATAGCACTCTATATGTTTAATCTCAGTTAACATGTATTACTTTAATCATATAATAGAAATAGCAAAAGATCAGAGGACTGGTATTGGAGCCTATTAACACAAGTCAAGTCTCTGATTGCTTATGCCAAAAAATGTTCAAAGGAAAATGATTTAATGGGAGAATGTGGTTTGATAAGGTAGTAAGGTCTTTTCCCTAAAATTAATTCACACATAAACTTAAAAGCAAAGTCTTTTTATCATAAGCTTAATTTACACATAAACCACAGAGATAATAACATTTCTAGTAAACTAGAAGGTAAACTGGACAAGCAAACAAACAAAAAAGTAGGGAATGGTGAAGAATAATATTGTAGTGGCAAAATAAAAATCTGGGATGCTCAGAAAGCAGTTAAAAAAAGAATACATCACTATTAACTTGGAAAAAACCCTCAAGGGTAACTTAAAAGCCCTAAGTATGCTTATAGGAAAGATTAAGTCTAACATCATAACTGACATTTTCAAATGCTGTAGCAGCAATGTGCTAGAAACAGCTTGAATGGTTTCTATGAGTGTTAAATTTTCAGGGTAAGCATTTACACCTCAGAAATTTCCAACTGCTACAAATCAGAGCTTGATTCATTTTGTTGCTTGTCTAAACTTGAGAAAATGATGGAGAAAATTCAGATTAAATTTAAAAGTGTTTTGTGCACACAAATATACAATACACATATACACAGATGAACACACAAGTACATATATACACATACAAAAACTTATTAATATTTTTTCCAGAAATCCAGTTATCAAACATTTACCACCATGCCACTTATTTTGCTGAAAGACTGGAAGTCTGGTGGTTGTAAGCTAATGATGATAAAAGGCATTCAAGATTTGCAATATTCCTGATCTCCATGATCTATCACATTCGACACTCACAGCACTCCTGACACGATGATTAGCAAAGATATTCCCATCCCACTGCCCTGTAGGATGGAAATATAGGTATTATTGTCCCCATTTCACAAGTAAGGAAACTACTTTTCTTAAGTAAGGAAGGTTAATGTGAAGTGAAGATTAAGTGATTCATTTGCACACTGTCATACAGGGCTTAAATTGAGAATTTCTGATTCAAAGTCCAGGGCTCCTTTTTTTTTTTTTCTTATACCAGACTGTCTCTAGTTATATATTGAAGGTCTACTCCATGGCCCCTAGGAACAAGTAATGAACTTCTTTGTTCTGTAGGGACACATAAGATGGAACTGAGAAATTCTGATTCTATATGCAAAGTGAATGCAAAAAGTGAATGCTAAAATATTAATGCTCATTTTCTAAAAGATTTTGTCCTTTGTACTGGGAGCAAATTAAAAAGCTCTTCTTGTGTTGGTGGAAGTGAAAAAACTTTAGCTATATACTAACGTCCTTTTGGGTTCACTAAAAATATTTTGGCATCATGAAAAAATAGCATTTATATAGCACTTTAAGGTTTGCAAAGTACTTTATAAATATTTTCTTATGGAACCATGATTGTTAATTTTCCATTTTGCATTTGGAATAATTATAAATCCTTCTATACTTAAGGAAAAGAGGGTCCTTTCTGTCCCTCTTCTATGCTCTCTGTAGTTGTCTTGACTGTTATCAACATCAAAGAAAATATTCCTTCATAGAAATCAAAACAGCTGGTGAATTTACACTAGAGAGTTATTTCGGGTATACTCTCACCAGTCTACACATGTTGGTGTTGCAAACCAGCGTAGGGAAGGAGCTCCTTATGTAGGAACCATTTCTTGTTAGTAGAAAATGTAAGTAATGCCGCCTTTACATAAAAAAAAATCACACACACATGCAAACACACACACACAAACAATGGATGGGTTGAAGAGTATTTTAAAATGAAAGCACTATGGTCTACTCATTCTTATACAAGGGAGACAGTTGTATTATTTAGTTATTTTATTATGCAATCAATCTACTGTTTCCTCCCAAATAGAATTTAATTGGGATTCTTTTTTTCCTGGAAAACCCTTTTGGTATACACATGTATTAATTAGCATGCAGCATTTAGTAGATGTGCTGAAAATAATACAATTACAGGCATTTACAAACACAACACTTTGATTTTTTTTCTTAAAAGATTACAAAACTGTTATTGACTGGTTTAGATACAACTGAATCAATTTAAAGAGATGTGGATAAGTGAAAATCTGACCATTCATTCATTCAGTATCAACTTTTCTTCCAAAATATTTCTTAAATAATCTAAGTGCTTCACATTTGTAAGAAAACAAATCTGCCTTGGATGCTGTAAGTGGAATTAAGATTATATGATCTGTTGCTTGAGCATTTGTAGCTAACTGACAATATTTCAGACGGACAGCTGAGGCTGCTCAAGTTTTAGGCATTAACTGTCAGAGAATTTTGACCTATCCTGAAAGCCAAAGGAAAAAGATTCAGCGTTTGCAAGCAAAACGACAGAGTAAATTTGATGATGCTGGAAGATGTGGTTAGAATCTTCTTTCTTCTTTCCCATATAGCAAAAGCATAGTATGTAGACTACTTAGTCTTCTATAAATAACGCCATCTTATTTCACAGAAGATTAGTAAAAGAGTGCAAATGAAGCAAGGATTTGATCCATCAAGTAGGTCATGACACATGACACATGACATGAACTTTGACGTGTAAAAACCATGGTAATTTGGTTGGACAAAAAGACATCTACTACATACAAATGCTGTCCACACACTGTCTGTTGATCGAAGGTTGTTATTGTTTTTTAAATCTGATATTCAAACTACAGTTTGTTTTTCAAAGAGTCCAGATGCCCTGTAGTCTCGGACTTAGCATTCATACCTTCATATGATGTAACCTCCACTTCTTCCTGTTCCTCCTCCTCTCTTTCCTCTTCTCTATAAACTGAAACGGATACTGTTTCTTCTTCTTCTTCATAACCCCATTCTTCCTCGGCTGATATTTTAAAGACAAGATTGCATAGTAATGTAACTTTCTCTAACAATATTAATGTTATCTGTATAAATGTATGTACTACAGAACCATGCCTGATGTCTGTTAAATTCTTAGCAGAGAGATCAAGGCACTTTCTTTAGAGTCTAATTCATGGGTTCTGGATTCTAAAAGTCATCATTTTTAAAGAGCTGTCCTGTGAATTAGGATTTAGCATCACTTTAGAGTAATGCTTTTTTCTACAGAATAGACGGACAGAGAAATCAGCAGCAAAGAAATCCAGTAATTTGTACAAATCAACATATTTAGAACTAATGCATGACTTTGGGGAAAATATTTTCCTGTGATTAAAATAATTATTTTTATTTAACATGGAAAATTGGAAATCCATTTACTTTCAGAAAGAATGAAATTTCCTGTTCGGGGTGCTATTTTTTTTTAAAAAAGAGAAAAAAAGGAGTGGGTAGGTGGCACAGTGAATAGAGCACTGGCCCTGGAGTCAGGAGGACCTGAATTCAAATGTGACTTCAGACACTTAACACTTACTAGCCATGTGACCTTGGGCAAGTCACTTAACCCCAACTGCTCAGCCTTCCTCCCTCCAAAAAAGCAAAAAGAGAGAGAGAGAGAAATACTGCTGCCCCAAATCATTACTTTGGGATAGCTTTTCATCCAGAAGATGCATTTGTTTAAGCACTTCTGTTGTGGCAAACACACGTATGTCTGCATTAAATGCATGTTTGCCATAGACAAGCAGTAATGTATACTAAAGGGCTTGTGTGTCCTATTGTACATAGATGCAGTTACTCTGAGATGAGGGCAGGGTGTGTATCCTTGAAGCTGATTCCTATTTACCTGTTGCAAATTATACGTAAAAGGGAATGGTTTAATATAGATGCCACCCTAGAAGGGTGAAAGAATGAGTTGAGAGTATAAAATGTGCTCTTAGCAGTCATGCACAAAATACTTGTTTCCCATGTCTACTCTGACCCCTGCCCAAATGGAATGATAGAGGATTAATGGAGACAGGACTTGTTGCAAGAGCTCTACAACATTTAGATATATTTCAACACAAAGATCAAATGGAAGATCTGATGAAATATGCCCATTTAATAGAAATAAAAAAGTTTTTGCAAGAAGGAAATTGATGTAACTAGAATAAGAAGAGAGATTATAGAATGGAGAAATAAATATCTCTAGTAAGTATGATATACAAGATATCTAAAGAGTCATTCCCCAATATATAAATGGTCAAAGTAAATGAACAAACAAAATGACAATGGCAGGTTGTCAACAATCATGTGAAAGATTTTTCTAAATCATAAATAATCAAACACAAAACAATTAGATTTCACATTATACACCACAAATGGAAAATATGATAAAAGATGAAAACGAGTAATATTGAAGGCAGCTGTCAGAAGACAAATACACAAATAGACTATTGGAAGAGTCATCAATTATTTAAACCATTCTGGAAAACAATTTGGAATTATGTGAGAAAAGTCATTAAACTTTTTAAACCCTTTGATTCAGTTATCTCGTTATTGATTAGGCCCCATGGTAAAATAACATGCAGATACCCCATGGAGATCAATGATAGGTGCTGTAGATAATAAAAATATTCATAGGAGTGCTCTTTATTGTAGGAAATATGCAATGAGATAGAGGTCAATCAATTGAGGGAAAGATGAATTAACTGTGGTACTTCAATTACATTATAATATAGAATATAATTGAATAATTATTGTGCCATAGGAAATGGTAAATGTAAAAATTCAGAGAAAGATAGACTTCTATGAAGTGATGCAAGATGAACAAATGGAACATGCACAATTACAACAGCATAAATAGAAACAACATTAACATGAACCAAAATGACTATTATTGTCTCAGAGAAAGGACAAACTTCCCTCCTCTCACTAGAAAGGTGGGGACGTATGGGTGTGGAATGCTTCATATGTAGTCAGATATGGTATTTTTGACAATTGGATTTTTTAGGAATGTGCTAGAGCCAGCTCTTATTACCACAGAGAGACCATTGTTAAATTTTCTACGTGACTATTTACACCTTAGGAATTGGCAAACAATACAAATCAGTGTTTGATTTACCGTTTTGATTGCCTAGAATTATGAAAGCATGAAGACAATGTATGCTTAAGCCAAAAGTGTGTTGGGGATACTATTTTTTTTCTTTCAGAGAGCCAATTAAACATTTACAAACACACCAACGGTTTTTTCTTTGTTATGGAGTAGGTGTTGTGGGGATGCCTTTATTGGGAAATCATTTTTATGTAAAAACCACAACATTAATGAAAATCAGACTACATAATCAAAGGAAAAACATTCATGAAAGAAGAAAAGAGAAGGTATTTTGAACAATACGAGCAGAAAACCATTCTCCCCTTTCCCTCCCCCTCCACCCTGTTAAGATTGTTGTTTATATACCTTCATGGTGGGTGACTTCCACTCTGTGGGGAACTGCCACTGATACTTCTTCTTCTGCAAAAAATCTTTTCTCTTCTGTAACAGTTTTCTTAGACACCTCAGCTACTTAAAAACACATACACACAGACGCACATTAAACTTGAAGTTTAAGAACTTTATGATTTAAAGCTTTTGTAATATTGTAAGATTTGCTCAGGGACAATAATTTCACAAATTGTGAACACAAATTACATAGTATACCACATAGATAGATATACACACATCTGCTTGTCCCACATTCATAAGAGACACATAGACAGTAAAAGATTAGCATCACAAAAGAAAAAGTTTGAGGACTTAGCCTCTAAAAGGTTTTGTCCAAATCCGAAGCATCAATCATACCTTTGGGTGGGGGAACTGCCTTTTCTTTCTTAGGAACAGGGACAATCACTTGAACCTTCTCTTCGGTTACTTTCTTCTTAAGAACTGGGGGTACTTTAAATATATTACACAAATTTTTAGGATTTAAAGCTCATATCAACAATGGACAACAAAAAACACAGAATCAATACCTGGTGTGTATTTATGCTACCACACCAACAAACTACCCCCTAGGTAGCCCTGGGTAGTAGGAGAGCAGGCTTTTTTGAAAAGCTGAAGAAAAAGATCATGTACCTTTGGCTGGTGGTGCTTCCTCTCTTTTTGGAGGAACGGGTCTCCTTTCTTCAGGAACCTTCTTTTTCCTTGGTACTTCAGGTTCTTAAAAGATAGTATTTAATTTAAAAATTCTCAGAATGACAAAAGATGACACAGAATGATTAATTTACTGACAGTGATGAAGATTTTTAGATTACCATAACAAAGGAAACTTTTTTTTAAAAGAGTACCTGGTGCGGGTGGAGACTCTTCTCTTTGAGTGATGATGGTTATTTTTTCCTCTGTGACCACTCTCTTATGCACCTCGGGAACTTAAGAAGATATTTGTTTTTCAGAATTTTTGCACACAGGTCATTTTGTAATATATCAAGTATGCATTTATTTTGTAGCAAAAGTAGGGAGAAAGATACAAGAGCACAACTCATTTGTGACAGGAAAAAACCAAGAAATATAAAAGAAGCGCCAAAGACTTCACAAAATGGGCCAATGTACCTTTAGCTGGAGGGGCTTCCTCTCTTTTAACAACAGGAGCAGGAATTTCTTCTTCAGAAATGCGTCTTTTAGGTGGTTCTGGTACTGCAAAAGGATTTGAGAAAAATAGTACTTAGTTAAACTAAGATTTGGTTTGCACAAATAACTAATATAATATAGGCTCCCTAAGTGTAGAAACTGTCCCAATTTTGCATTTGTATCTCCAGTGCCTGGCACACAGTAGGAATTTTATAAATGATTGTTGATTAATTGACTGATGTAGGAACAAACATAGCCTTAATGGAGTTCATTAATGCCAGATTCTATTTTTCATGCTCTGACAAAACCAATGAGGAAAGCCATTTGATGAATAACTGGTTCATAGACAAAAATTTTAAAGATGTTTAGGCAATTCACAGTGGAAGTAACCAGAGGTTAGAAATTGATAAGAGAGGCAGTGATGAACTTGGAGTCAGGAAGACCTGAGTTTGCATCTTGTCTGAGATACTGAATAGCTGTGTGACCCTGGACAAGTCACTAAATTTGTCTATGCTTAGGCTTCTTTATCTATAAAATGACACAGTTGGACTTAGTGACCTCTAAGGCTCCTTAAGTTCTAAGACTATATTCTTATTATGTGTGTGTGTGTAAAATTAATACATACATACATATACGTGTGTTATGATGAGTAGTCAATGTATTTCACAGTTATCATAAAGAACACTTTCTGAAGGTTTTTAAAAAAAATTTCAGACATAAAGAAATGACCTCTGACGACAAAAACAATTATAGATTTAGAAGACTAAAAGCCATCAACATGAGTTTTCTTATCTGCTTTCCTCCATATCCTAACACCTTTCTATGCCTTTTGCCATCATCTTGCTTTTTGGCTAAGTGGTCTTCCTCCTTTCCAAGGCTAACCCTCCCCTTGCATGTGATTCTTTATCTTCTTGTCTCCTTTGGAACTTTATTGCTCCATTGATCTCTGTGGTCCTCTTTCCCACACAGCTTCTTAAATTTCCCCTCCTAAATGCCTCATACTTCTCTAACTAAAAAGATTTTCAGATTTTTCCCCACCCTAAAAGAACCTCCCCCTTGGTTCTCAGGCTATCGTCTTATTTCGTAATTCCCCTTCCTTGCTAACATTCTAGAAAGAGTTAACTACACTCACTGGTTCCAGCCTTCCCACCTACTCTTTCTTCAGCTCCCTCAAGATTTACTTCTCCAAATGATCTGCTGAAATCGCTCTCATCAAGGTTACTTAATGGCCAAATCCAAGCACCTCTCCTTTGTTCTCATTTTCCCTTATCTTTCCCTATCACTTAACAAAGATGGCTCCTTCTTTCCTGTTGCTCTCTTATTCCTTGGTTTTCATGGAAACTGAGCTGTTGTGGTTCTACTTCTCCTAACCTTTCTCAATACCCTTTCTTAGGTTCCTTCATGAATTCTTCATCTTTTTTTCCCCATGACTCTGGGCAGCACTCTCTTCCATCCTTCTCTTTGACAATCTTATCCACTATCATGACACTAATTTTTACCTCTATCTGGACGACCCCCCTGATTCATCTCTCCAGTTCCCACCTCTCCCCTGTGCTCTAGCCCCTACATCTTCCTAACATCTTAAATTCAACATGTCCAAAAAAGAGAACTCATAAGCTTTTCTCCCAAACATGCCTATACTCATAAATCCTCCATGTCTATGGATGTATTACTATGCTTCCAGTCACTCAAATTGGTCATTTCTTGTCTGTTTCCTGGCTCTCATCCCAAACTCCTAACCTCAAGTCATGTGCCAAATCCTATCTTTTTACTTCTGAAATATTCTTTATATTTAAATGAGTAAAAATTAGCATCATTGTCTTTATGAAGCAATATTTAGCAATATTACTAATGGCTGCTAGCTGAAACTTGTCCATCATTCATCTAAAGTAACACTTTGCTAAATTTTAGCTGTTAGAGGACACATCTATCATTGTGAATCCTTCTCAAAATACATGTCAATGAAGTTGTAACATGTAGTAAACTTGAGCATCAGTGTATATGAACTTCAGTAGACATTTCCCCAGACGTATATTCTGTGTAGCAGCCAGTGTTTCCAGTCATATGATAATATATTTATCAAAATATTTCTTCTCTGAGCAAGAGACTATGTTAAATATAGGAGAAACTGTTTTGTGTCTCTCCCTTTCAATAAGGTACTTGAGGAATTTTAAGGATGATAAACAATAAGATGTAAGACTTTTTCAGGAAGATGTATGGACAACAGGCAAAAAAACTTACAATAAACTTAACATAAGAGGTATGAAATAAGTAAGAGAACAAAGAGGGATGCCATACAGGACTTAAGAAGACCAAACAGAACGAGGAGAGTATGTTTTAGTCACTCCAACATAAGCTCTGCTATACCTTTAGGTGGAGGGACCACTTCTTTCTTGGGTACAGGAGTGGGCTTTTTCTCTTCTGGGACAGGTTTCTTGGGAACCTCAGGCACTTTAAAGACACCATTGTGAAACTGATGAGAATCCTTATGCTAGGCAGTCTAAGAGTACTTTAAAGTACAAGCTTTTAAATAAGTTTTAAGATTTGGGGGAGCAGACATTTGGTTATTTAATACACTCCACTCATGATAAAGATTTCTATAACAATATACATGAATTATTCCATACAGATATTCTATTAACTACATTAAACAGACAAAGATTAACCAGAGGAGATACAGACATTTAAAGTATTACTGAGACTTGTGTCATACATTAAGTTGTACATGAAAAAGTTCTTTGTGGTAATAATGGTGTACTTAAGTCAGGACTTACAAAGTTACACAAATCTCAGGTGGGTGGCAGAAAATAATTTAGTTGTCACTCTCACACAGACAAACACAAATGGAGATAAAAGACGAAACAACGATCTTGTTTTGTCTTTCTCCATAACTAGAAGGCTACCTTTGGCTGGTGGGGGCTCCACTTTTTTAGGAACAGGAACTGGCACTTTTTCTTCTGGGACAGGTTTCTTACGTGCCTCAGGGACTTTAAAGAGATAGTGTAATTTGAGAGAACTGTCCATGGACAGTAAGGCATCAGGAGAAATTAGTGAATTTAATGCACATTGCTCAATTTTTGATAAGTATGATTAAAACAGATACGAAATACTGACTTTTATGACTAGCTAAGGGCAATGGGAAGTATATATGTTTACAGGGATAGGAGTGGACTGAAGAATTATTTTTCGATCGTCTGATTATCGGGATTCACCTTTAGCTGGAGGAGCTTCCACTTTCTTGGGAACAGGTACAGGAACCTCTTCCTCAGGGGGAGGTTTCTTGTAAACTTCAGTCACTTGAAAGATGATTTTTAGTCATTTCAGTTTTATAGCATTTATTATTTAGAGTCAATGATTAAACTAAAGAATTTGTATTTCAGTAATACTTGACCAGATTGAAAAGTACTTAAGACAGGTTTATCTTTTATTTCTTTCCCCCCTCCTAGCCCTTAGCAACATTATTTTTTACCCAAAGGAAATTTTGACTAGATAACTAAAACACAACATTAACACATTCGGACACTTTAGAAATAAATTGATTTTGCACCAAATCAATGATACCTTCAGGTGGGGGTTCAGCTTTTTTCGAAACAGCAACATGAACTTTCTCTTCTATGACAGTTTTCTTGTGTACCTCAGGGACTTTAAAAAGATACACATTTTAATTCTGAAGCACCTTTTGGATATTAAGATAGAAATTTTAAAGTGTATTGAAATCAGACCAAAGACAAATTTGAGATGGAAACAGGACAGAAATGTACACAAAATAAATATACATAAATTAATAGAATACATGTTAAGAAGAAAAGAGAAAAAAGACCATTTAGATGGTTTTCTTTTTTATCCCAAATTTCAAATGTGACTTATACCTGTAACTGAAACCTCCTCCTCTGTATGAGAAGCAAAGAACATCTTTTCTTCTGAAATAACCTTCTTTGTGTGCACTGCTGGTACTTTAAAGAGAGAGTACATATCACATCAGAACTGTTTTGTTCGTGACATAACATCATACCAAACATACAGACTGTGTATTAGTTCTAAGCATTTTAACATGGAATTAACTAAGTTAGTCTTGATATCCTTAAGAAACAATATGGACATATCACTGCTTGATAATGTGGACAAATATTCAAATCATCTTTTCGAGCTAAGAGGTCCAGACAATTAGGCAATTTAAACAATCAAATTAATGATCATGCAGTTTTCAGCAAATGTTAATTAGACGGGGACCATATAGATACAACTTCTTCACACAAAATATGAGGCTATTCCAATTTGATTAAGGTATCTTTATGTAAATGAACCAGAATATAAGGAAAAATGATTTGCTTTGGAATATGTTACATATTAAAGTTAGAAGATTAAACAAAACAGAAAATGTTGACATTACTTAAATTATGGGTACATGCATTTTAAAATGTACATATATGAAGATATATGTACATTTTTATAGACAATAGAGCCCCAATCCTATTATGTATTATTTAGCATTAGATATGTGATGTTTGAAGCTTGCAGCTAAAAGAAAAAGATTTATACCTTTTACTTCAATAATTTCTTCTTGTACTGGCACCCGGGAAGGTTTTTGTGGAACAATCTTCTTTGAAACTTCTGGTACTTTAAAAATATGTATGGTTACATTTATATGAAGATGAATATATCTTTTACATTTAAAAATATCTTAACTTTGATTAATATTTAAAGAATATCTAAGTATCAGTAGAAGTATATTTTGTGTACTTGTAATAATAAAAATATTTGTAAAGTGGTGATACCTTTCATAACTTTGACTTTCTCCTCTTCCATTCTCCGAGAAGTCTTTTCAATTTTTTCAACTACAGGCTTCTTAACAACTGAAGGTATTTTAAAAAAATTTAATTTTTTTTTAAATTGCAGAACTTTTAGATTCTCTTAAAATATCACCCATGTATTAAGTATATCAAGTAATTTGTTACTTTAATAGTTAAATGCCAATGTTTGGTACTTAAAAGAATTTTAAATTTGTTTTATTCTAGATGTCCATAGTTATGATAATGAATTTTTAAAAACATCTTGTTTTTCAGCAAATAAGACTGAACAAAGTAAGAATGCATTTGACCAAATATTAAATCTTAGTGAAGAAGTTGTGTCTATTTGATCACACAAGTGATGTACATGTGCCTTTCCAATGAAGAGACAAACAAGCTATGATGAAGACTGACTGGATAGGGTTCTTTTCAAAATAATTAAATTTCATACCTTTAGGAAGTGCCACTTCCTTCTTTTCTGGTACTTTTGCTGGAATTTTCTTTTCTACTGATTTGTGATTGAAAAATAAGAATCAAGAAGAATGATAATGCTTAGATATATAACTTCGAATAGGTTGTACTAACAATCAAGTTAAATTACCATGAGTATTATGATTTAATATAAAATTTTTAAATGATTTTATATGAAAATAACTGATTTTATAATTCATTTACATAATTCCCGTTTTTGTGGGGTTTGATAGTGATTCCTTTCCAACAAGGCATTTATTACTTTTGGGAGGGATCAAATTATATGTGCAGATCAACTTGTAAAAATGAAATCTGACTTGACATATGATCAAAAGCACTGAAATATCTGTCAGCCAGCATTGTGGCTAAAAGATTTAATGCCCCTGTACAAGCTTTAAAGAAAATCAATATTTTGAGGCTAAAATTATATTCTGTGGAACTTCTACCTCCAAAAGTTTAACATCTCTCCCCACAACCACCCTCCTACTAAGATCTGTCTTTATAATTCCTTCCCATCCTTTAAGATCCAGTTTAAGTATTATAACTTTCACGGAACTTTTCTTCATTTTTCCAATGGGATGTAGTCCCTGTGAGGCATCAGCTAAGTGGTAGCTAGCATACTGAACTGGGACTCAGAAAGACTTGAGTTCAAATCCTTTCTCAGACCCTTACTACCTGTGTGATCATGGGCAAATGACTCTGTACCTCAGTTTCCTCATCTGTACAATAGAGATAATAAAAGACCTATGTCCCAGAATCGTTGTGAGGATAAAATGAAATAATATTTGAAGTACTTAGTAAACCTTTGTAAACCTGTAAAGTACTTTGCAAACCTTATTATTATGATTGTTATTTAATTAATTATTAATTAATTAATAATATTTTATTATTCTTCCTTTTAGCTCCCACAGCACTTTATTTGCATTTTTTATTATACTCCTAAATCTATCATGTATTATGTTTCTATCTTACCTCCCTTCTTTACTATAAACTCATTGAGAGCAAAGATACTGTCCTATTTGCCATAGCATCTCCTATACTATTTACCAAGAGTTTTACCAATTGTAGGCATTCCACAAGTGTTTGCCTAATTGATTTTAAAAGTGCTCTCTGACACTTTAAAAAATCCACTTTATGTCAAATTGTCTAAAAGAAGCAAAAAAGAACTAATTAAATTGATACGTATTCAATCCATATCAATATGATTGATAGTGAGCTAAACAAAAGTGAGGAAAATAAGGGAGGGAAGCTCACATACCTTCATATACTTCTTTTTGTTCATAAATTTGTTTTCTTTCTTCCCAGTCTTCTTCCCCTTCATCATAGCCCTCTTCCCTTTCATAGTATTCCTGCACTTCTTCCAAATCTTCTTCCCATTCTTCAAATTGTTCTTTTTTAACTTTATGAACTTCCTTGGTCTCTTCATACCAGTCTTCTGGTTCTTCATAAAGTTCTACATAAGGTCCCTCAGAAGGCTCTTCATAAGGTTCCACATCTAAATCGTCATAGTGTTCTTCATAAGATTCAATGTGAACTTTCTTTTCCTCATAGATTGCTTGCTTTCTCTCATGCACAACCTCTTTTTCTTTGTGGACCTCTTTCTTTCTGGTGATGGTGGATATTTTCACTTCTTCAGCCTTAGAGGTGACATCAATCATTTCTGGAGCTTAAACAAAAGATTGCTGATGTTGGTATAAGCATTACTCATATCTCCATAAAGAATTACCACCTAGCAACAGCCACGTTCATAGTCCACTAGACATTTTGAGGATTAAGATAAAACTTCATTGTTATATCGCTTTTTAAAACTGAACTAAGTGAGGCTTCTAGTTCAATTCAAACTCTTGTTATTTTGCTCTATACATTCCAGAAATCACCTGTTTTAGATCAAAATATTTCTTAAGTCAATTGAGTCACACAAGGAGTAAGCATCAGAGGAGGGCTTTGTGTATAGGTTCCCTGATTCAAGAGTTAGTGAGTATTATTTCCACTGTACCATAATGTTCTCATTTCTTAATGAGAATGCAAAGAAATTAGAACATTTTCTCCTAAATCTTTAAGCCCCCAGAATAGAGCTATGAGCCAGAAAATTCATATGTGCCATCCTTATTAAAAACACCCTTATTTAAGAGCAAGATTCAGAACTGGAAGGAACCTGATTCTATTCTAATCATCTATTTTTACTGATAAGGAAATAGCCTTGGTATGGAAATGTCAAATACTATAGCTAGGAAATAGACAGGAGGCTCAATGGATAGAGTGTCTGGCCTGGAGTCAGGAAAGCTCTTCTTCATGAGTTCAAATCTAGCCTCAGACACTTACTAGTTGTGTGACCCTGGGTAAGACACTTAACCCTATTTGCCTCAATTTCTTCATCCGTAAAATGAAATGGAGAAGGAAATGACAAACCACTCCAGCATCTTTGCCAGGAAAACCCCAAATGGAGTTATGGAGAGTTGGACACAACTAGAAAACAACAGTAACATTTTCTATTACACTCCACCACCTTTGCCATTTTCTAGAAGAAAACGAGCAAAACAGTCATTTTATCACGGGGCCTGCTGCCTAGTATTTGCTGGGCTTGCTGTCTTGCTTTTGCTTGGTCTTATGTAATTACTGTTGCATCCTAAACTAAATTAGTCACTGTTCCGTATTTGTGTCCCTAACACTTAGCAAAGTAAATGGCAGTGAATAACTTGGGGAATGTTGCCAAATGCCCATTTTTCATGCACTTTTATGTGCACATTTAATAAGAAATTGATAGCTACCTTAACATTTAAAGAGAGATAAGAAAAACATTTTAGGTGTGCAAAAAGCAAGCAGTAAATCTGTGGTTTAACAGTATATGCGTTTTTATTTACCTTCTGCTGGGACTAGTATAGTTGGGGGGGAGGGCTTCTTAACTGCCTCTGGAACTTAAAAAAAATACACATATTTAGTATTATAGTCTTCCTTCACTATACAAGTAAAATTTCCACTATGTGTACATTTTCTATTCAATTATACAAATATATGTGTGTATATACATACATATATACGTATACACACATATAGACATATACATATATGTTATATGTTATATATAATATGTAATATTCCTTATATATTATATATTTTATGTATAATTATACGTAATATAGATCTCACATCTATATTATATGTCTCTCTCTCTCAGGATTGCGTTTTCACTATTTAGGGATTTGCTTAGAATCCTGTAATAACCAAGAACTATACCATAGCTACTGGAAGAGCCATAAGAAGAGTAGTCAGAGATTCAGTGAAACTTGTCTCTAGTAAAAGCCTGAATAACTCAAGTTTAAAATAAATAAAACAGCAGCATTAGTTATAAGGATAGTTTACATTACTGAAAAAAAAAATCCAAATTCCAAGAATGGCAGTATCAATCAGTTCAAAATTATTCAGAGATTTGCCTCTTTTTGTGCATTTTTCATTCTGTTTGATTTTCCCCTTCTTCCCTCCAAACTCTCCAGAATTTTATAAAAGACCAATGTACCAAGAGAAAAGTCTGGGTGAATAATGCTTGGTCTTCCTGTTTTTCTTTTCCCTTTGGAAACCAATGTGGTGTGAATTCAATCTGAAAGATTTGGGCTGACTTCACGTTGTTTTTCTTTCTTGTTTATAAGTCCCCACCAGTGGTTTCAACACACTCTCACTGTTCATTCTGCCTCAAGGCAATCCTTTTACTTTTCCCTAATTGACACTTTATAACAGTAGTTCTCAACCTTCCTAATGCCGAGATCATTTAATACAGTTCCTCGTGTTGTGGTGACCCCACACCATAAAATTATTTTCATTGCTACTTCATAACTGTAATTTTGCTACTGTTATGAATCATAATGTAAATATCTGATATGCAGGATGTATTTAAATTGAACATAACCCATAGGTTGAGAACTGCTGCTCTATAAACTCTTCCCACTTCCAATCTTTTTTTTTTTCTCAGACCATCAACTCTACCTCCTCTCCACTTTATCTCTGCAATCTTGCCTTGCCTTAAATAGTCCTGGAAAAGGGGCTATTCTCTCCCCTCTCGTACTCTATATCTCAAAACCCCTTGACATCTTTCCCTATTTTCTTCTCCTTTCCTTTCAGTCTTAGAAGATGAGGTGGCCCTTTTTTTCACAGCTAGTCCCTCTACTTGGGCCATTGATGAGATTCCCTCCAGTTTCTTCAGGCAAATAGTTCTAACTGTGTTTCAACTTTAAATCTCTTCCTGTTTTGAAGGCTTCATCCTTCCAGCTATAATTATACCCTTGGGGGGCCATCTCCAGTCCTCCTAATCTTGCCACCCAACTCAGATGGCTCTGGAGGAAAAAGTGAGGCTGGTGACTTTGCACAGCCCTCCCTTAATCCAATTTACCTGTAAGTCATGGCATTACCTCCTCCGGAACAAAGGACAAACAAGCATGTCTAGATCTCTCTCGTTCTCAAAGAATTTTCACCTGGCCCTATTCCCTCAAGTTACTGTCCTATATCTCTTCTTTTTTTTCTTCTAAACGCTTAAAAAAGCTGTCTGCATCATTACCTCTACTTTGTCTCCTCTCATTCATTACACTATCTCTTGTACTCTTGTTTCCTATTTATTTCTTCCACCAAAATTGCTCTCTCCAAATTTATAAATGATCCTCCAAATATTATGGCCTTTTCTCAGTTCTCATTCTTCTTGACCTCGACTGCTTCCTCCTGGATATTCTTTCCTCCATGGGCTTATATGACACTGCTTTTTCTCTTGGGTTTTTTCTACCTATATTTCTATTTCTTCTCAGATCCCTTTACTGGATCAACAGCTATGTCCCCTCCTGTAACCATGTTTTTCTTTGAATGTTCTTTTCTAGGACCTCCCTTCTTTTTTCTCTATACCCACTGGTTATTTCATTAGTTCCCATGGGATCAATTATCTTTATGCAGATTATTCCCAAATTTTCATATTGAACCTTACTATTTCTCCTGAGCTCCAGTCCTGGAATTATCAATTGCCTATTTATCATTTCCAACTGGAGGTCCAATAGGTATCTCAAACTCCAGGTGCCCCCAGTGGAATTCATTATCCTGTAATAAGGACCTGGTTATTACTTCTTTTGCCTTCAAGGTCAATGAGGCTAAGCAAGCTTTAGATTGTCTCTGGATGCTGTTTACAGATGTTAGCTAAGGGAATGGTAAAAGAAAAGAATCAGAGTAAAGAAGGGGTAGGGAAAATTAAAGGGAGTTGGGAGGAAGTGAGCCAGAAGAAGAAAAGAGTTTTATAAAAGAAGAAGAAGAAGGCAGAATAAAAGAGGAGGAAAATCACTATTCACATAATTTATAGATAGGAATGATTCCCAACCAATAATTACCTTAAGTTTCCTTCTTCCCTCTTTATGACCTATTTTAGACTTTAAGTGTACATACAAGACAAAACAATTTGTAAAAGTTGAATGTTGGATTATCACTATACCTTTAGGTGGTGGTGGTGGTGCTTCTTCCTTAGGCTTTGGAACAACTTTTTTGGCGTCTTTCTTCACAGCCTTTTTGGTCACTGAAAAAACAAATCAAAATAATATTTGTGAAAAGTGTGGTCTTGGGAAATCGATTTAAGTGATAAGTAGACTTTACTATCTTTAAAGTTACTATCTTTAAAGAGACTGCAGTGAGGGCAGATGACCAGGATACTGGTTCTCTAAATGCTTTTCTGCCTCCTCTTCTAGAGAGAAAGGATTTATATGAATGGGTCCAGTTTATGTTCCTTATAAAGATGTTTTATCCTGCTGATAATCTTGCATTTCATTACTGATAAAAATATATTACATTTTGTAAAGGCAAATGAACTCTTTGACAACTAGAGCAGTAAAATGACTGGACAAAACAGAATCTTAGTGTTCAGTTATATTCTGTTACTTTTAGGTCAAAAACTTATAATACCTTCAACACGTTTTCCTGGTGGCTTCTTTTCTTCTGGTGTTGGTAGAGAAATAGGAAGAGGAAGACCTACAACTGCGGGGATTTCTAAAGAAAATATAAGCCAGTATTAATAAAATTCTTTCACTTTCCTATCTCATCTTTCCCTCTTAGAATCTCTAGTTCCCTTCAAGGCCTACGTAGGCAATATACAAAAATGGTGGTGAATAAATCATCTTACCTTCTGGTGGGACTGCTCTGATAGGCATAGTTGGAATGGGAACTCTAGAATCAGGGATATCTGAGAAAGGAAATTGTGAAACATTATAAAACAGATACTGAAGTGATATAATCAAGATGTATCTGATCATCAGTGGTTTTCAAACAGCAGAACCTAAAATTTGAAACAAACATTTTAAGATATGACTACTGTCTGCAAAGACATGCACCACTTTATTTCCTGCTGAAATATTAATTTGTTATTATTAGGAAACATATATTCTAGGATAATCTTAGATATCATGGGAAAATGCTATCATACTTTGGTTTTCAAACTCACAAGAGTTTATATGTTTGTATTTTTATAATATGAAAATCCTCAGAAACATTGCAAAACATGTATTTTTGCAACACTTAGGAACAGGGAAGTAAAAATATTTAGGCACTGGAGTGAGATTTACATAAATTTTTAAAAACTACATGAAAACATTCAAGTTTTGACAGTTTTTAAAAAATTCCTTAACTTACCAGGTGGCTTCAATTCCAGTTTAATTTCTACAAGAAAGATAGAGATTACATTTAGTATTGTGTGGTTCTACAGGGCACGATATTGTTTCAAATACTGCAATTTGAATTAGATGTTTAGATTATTTCCTGACCTTTGGTTGTTAAGTAAAGTTCTGCTGTGCTTCTGGCTTCACCTCTTGGCTCCAGGCGAGCAATTACTGAATAGACACCTAAGGAAAAAAATCATCTTGTTACTTGTTTTCTGCTGTTGTGACAAATTTGCAATCAGTATTTGCGCTGGGAAACTGTCAAATCACCTTCATCATCTGGGGTCACATTGTGGATGGTCATATAATGGCAACGGCCATCATTCCTAAAATTGTATTTCTGACTCTCGATAAGTTCTGTGGGCCCTTTGTACCAGGTAACAATGGCGTCATCGAAGGACACTTCACATTCAAAGGTTGCGGACTGATGTTCGCTGACCACAATATTCTGTATGCGTCTTGTGAACTGAATGGGCTCAGCTGTTTTAAAAGCAAAGATTAATCACGATTATATTCTGTTGCACCTTTTCCTCCCCAGCATAAGGATATATTTCCCCATTATTTTAACGAGAGATTGGTTAAAACGAAAGATAAAATACAAAGCACCCTCTCCCCCATTTTCACATTTTCACATGATAAAAGTGGCATTAGACTACTTAGGATCATTTCCACAGCACTGTTAGAAAACATTAAGAGACTCATAGTAGCACAGCCTTAGGACAAGATGAAGGCAATAATACAGAGATTTCTGGTACTTGACGCATCTGAGAAGTCTTAAAAATATATCAAGACAAAGAACCCATGAAAGAGGAATATGTAGAAATTTATATAATCTGAGTTTTGCCTTCATTTGCATATTTGAAAATTTGTCATTTTTCCGCATGTAGGACTCAGAAATTGTCCTTAAATAACATTTTGTGGAATGCACAAAATTCCCTCTCAGATCATATGAAATGATTAGAGGAAGACCAGATGACATTCATTCTGTATTCATTGTTAAATTTTCAAAATTTTAGAGTATAGGCAGCTGTGAGAACCCACAAGGGAAAAAGCTGGCTGGCACATATGGCAAGACTGTTTCTTAGGATGGTGGGCTAGAAAAGAGTGTTCTATCAATATTGTGTTTTGCAGCTAAGCTTAAACATACAAGACAGAAAATCTTTACTAAGAGGAAAATGCACTGCTAGGCTTTTTAGGTGACATTCTATTTAAAGCTTGGTGGCTCAGGAAGACCTGAGTCCAAATTTGATCTCAGACACTTACTAGTTGTGTGACCTTGGGCAAGTCACTTAACCCTGTTTGCCTCAGTTTCCTTATCTGTAAAACGAGCTGGAGAAGGAAATGGCAAACCAGTATCTTTGTCAAGAAAACCCCCAAAACAGAGACACAAAGAGCAGGACAACAACAATTTCAGTTATAGATGATGAGTAGTCCAGTGCCTATAACTAAGAACCTGAAATCTAAATTTCTTAAATACTTTGAAATGTATATTTTGAATAAACAAAGGCAGAATTTTGGATTGAAAGGAACCTATCATATTATTTAATTCAACCTACTGCACAGTACAAGGATCCCACAGGATCATCTCTGAAACCTGGTTATCTAACTTTGACTTAAATATCTCCAGTGAGAGGGCGCTCACACAATGAAATGAGATAATGTTTTAAGGCACTCTGAAAACATTTAAGCTCTCTATCATTGTTAGGTCAAAAGACTCCTTAAAGCAATTCTTTCCATTTGGGGTCAGCTCTAAGTGTTAGAAAAAATCAATGTAGATTGAACTGAAATCTGCCTCACAGATCGTTTAAAAAAAAAACTTGGAAAGAGGCAGAAGGAAAAGTGAAGATTACTTTATGTTTAGGTTGGACTAGATGGCTATCGAGGATCCTTCCAATGTTCAAATTCTATAATTCTGTGAATTCCAAAATATTTCGGTTATATTCAGGGTCATGCGGGAACTGAAAGCTGATATTTTATATTTTCAACTGGTGACTTCTACAAATCAGGGCTTGATTTATTGTTTTGTTAATTGTCTCGACTTAAGAAAATGATGGAGAAATTGTTAATGTAGATTAAACTTAAAAGTGTGTCTGAACTTATTTTTTCCCCCTATAGAACAAGCTGTTAAACATTTACAAGCACAATCCTGGTTTTATTCTTCCTTGAATTAGCCATATGAAATTTACGAAAATGTGTCAAACCCTGGAAAGGAAAAATCCATGTCTTTAGATAATTGAGATTAATTTTGCCAATTTTCCACATGGGTGCAAGTGTCCAGTATTGCACACTTCTACTATTGGTCATCAGTCTACGTAATAGTTCTTGAAAATACACAGTTTCATATACCAACCTTCAATTTTTAGCTCTGCCGATGTTTCAAGACCTTCATATTTGCAAGTATACTGGCCCTGGTCTTCTGCTTTAACATCAGCAATGGACAGTTTATGAACTTTGTGTTCCACCTCAGTTTTATATCTGGGTTGGGGTTTGAGAATCTTTCCATTTCTGAACCATTCAGATTTAACATTTGGCACAGAGAACTGACAGCTCATTGTGCAGGTCTGACCTTCTTTTACAGTAACATCTTGAAGATGCCTCTCCCAAGCAGGTTCTGTTAGCATGACAAAAGAGTTTTAATAGATGTCACATCAATGCATTCAAGGAAAAGTTGATTTTGTATGTTTTTGTCTTTTTAAACTGTGTCTACTTACCAATGACAGTCAGCTTTGCACTAGCGATGTGTGGACCACAGACCAACCTATAATTGCCCTGATCTTTCAGTTGACAGTCTTTGACTCTAAGTACGTGTCGATCACCGTCAATGCTTATTTCATACTTAGGACTGGGGTCCAATTTTTCGGTGCCTTTGTACCAGGAGAGTTTGATCTCTGGATAGTTTATTTTAATGTCAATTTCAAAGATGGCATCATTGTCTTTTATAACAGTCTGATTTTCAATATCCTTGATGAGGGTGACAGGCTGAGGGTAAAAAATATTTCAATGGACCATTAATCTCACTTTAAAGTTCCCAGCATACAACCCTATTTTGCAATAACTTATTTAATTTATTTATTACCTCTGTCTGTGACAGCCTTTGCTGGATAAATGCTACTAATTCTTCAAATTCCTTTTCATCTTTTTCAGACTTTTCTATTTCTTCAATTTCCTAAAGAAACATCAAAGTATTCAACATTAAAGAAAATAATTAGATGATGACTTTATTTTCCTCGGTTTCTATACTTCATGCATTTAGTAAGCTCCTGTGATTTCAATTACAATAATAATTAACATTTATATAATCCTTTACATGTATTATCTCACTTCATCCTCCCCACAACTTGGTGATGTAAGTGCTACAGGTATTACTTGCTCTATTTTTATAGAGGAGGGGGAGCTAGGTGATGCAGTGGATTGAGTGCTGGACACACAGAAGGCACTTGATAAATGCTTGCTGATGGATTCATAATAATAATATTAATAATAACTTGTATTTACATAGTACCTTAGGGTCTGCAAAGTGTTTTACATATGCTAACTCATTTCATTATAGGAGGAACCGGAAAACTTGCTACTCTACTCATACCAAAACCTGCTTAATGATTTCATTCTTCAAAGGGTTTGTAATCATGGGTTGTGACGTTTAAAAAGTTTCAGAGACAAAATTTCTGGATGATTAGTCATTTTATCAATAATGCTAGCATTTTAATATAAAGAGGTCAGTGGTGCTCTCTAATGCCAGAGACCATCGTGACAGCTGGCCCACTGCTTATGCGCAGATAAAGATGAGGAGTGTTCCTGAGGGTGGCAATCAGCTCTGATTGGTTAACAATTGATGAGAGAATGAATGATTATTGCAATGAGGGGCTGGACCTATTCTAATGAACTTTGATTATGTCATTTCCTTTAAAGTTATCCCCAGCCTTGGGCAATCTATTCAAAGAAATTATCCCCACCCAAACCTGAGTAGAGCACAATGGCTGACTCACCTGGGAGGGGTCTGAACAAGATTGCTGAGAAAGTTAATCCAGTCTCAATATCAGGAATTTCTTTTAAGAGACTGAACTTTGAAATGGGGACTATAGAAAAAGGTGGCACTCTGGATCTCCCTAAATCATTGGTTATTAATACTCATTCCTCTCATTGTGCAGATACGCCCCGCAAAAATGTAAATTGCAACTCTTGCCTTCCCTATGCCTCAGTACATGTATTTCATGTGCTATTGTGTGCCCTAACCCCTTCTCCCCGCTAAAAAAATCATCACCAGGCAAACTTCTGATAAGATCCCTCTCCAAACTTAGCTAGCCTGGGTCTACTGTTGTACTTAACTCAAACTTTTACCAGCTGGGTGAGATCTACCAGACTTTGTACTTTGCTAGTACAGCTTTTGAGAACCCAGGACCTCCTCTCTGTGTTACACAATAAGAGACATCAGAGTAGTTTTTGGTAGAGGAATATAGATATAGATATAGATATAGATATAGATATAGATATAGGCATGGATATGGATATCGGCATGGGTATGGATATGGGTATGGATATAGATATAGATATAGAAATGGATATGGGTATGGGTATGGATATGGATATAGATACAGATATAGGTATAGGTATAGATATAGATATGGATATAGACAGACATAGATATAGATACAGGCATGGATATGGATATGGGCATGGGTATGGATATGGGTATAGATATAGATATAGAAATGGATATGGGTATGGGTATGGATATGGATATAGATATGGATATAGACATAGATATAGACATAGATATAGATATAGATATAGGCATGGATATAGATATAGGTATAGATATAGATATGGATATGGATATAGATATAGGTATAGTATAGATATAGATATAGATATGGATATAGATATAGATATAGATATCGACATAGATATATAATAGACCTAGGGGGTATCTGAAGATCTCCCCTGCTTTTGAAAGTAAACTCTGTCCTCTAATAGGCTGAATGTAGTCACGTGGAGCCTGTAATGGAGAGAATTTGCTGAAGGGTAGAGCAGAGCCCACAGGAAACTTCCCTGCTGTGAAAATAAACTCTGCTCCCTGATAGGCTGAATGCAGTCACATGGAGTCTGTGGTGGGAGGAGTTTGCTAAAGGGAAGCAGAGCCTACAGGAAGCTGAGAGCCAGAGCTAGCCAGATGGTGGGAGAGAGAGGAGCTCAGGCAAGGAGAGAGGTTTGTGAGTAAATATTGATCTAGTATTGGCTTGTGGGAAGGCTGAAGGATGCTGTGACTCTCAGTGTTATTATGGCTTCTGAATATCTTTGGTACTATGATGGAACTGGCTAACTGGTTTGGGGATTTGGTTTTCTGGTGTCTAAATAAATGTTTCAGTTCTGTCCTCTACTGGGAGAGTTTGGTATATTTTGTTATCAAATGTCATACTATATTTAGAGTCATGGTCTTTATCATGATCGTGGGCACTGTACATATTACATTGGCACTACATATGTATATATACATATATAATATATATATATTTGGTAGAAGAATATACTGTATACAGCAAGACTGATTCATTCAGACTATATATATATATATATATATATATATATATATATATATATATATATATTTCAATTAGGTTTTATCTACATGACTTTTTTTCAACATAAGAAAACTAACTTACCAATCTGTGTGTTTCTTCTTGTTGGCTTTGCTTTAACAATTCAAAGGCTTGGAGTAAGCCTCGGAAATCTGTAATTCCATACATACGAGCATATTTTTCATATTCTTTAGGATCAACATTTTTGAGAAGTTCCATGATATCAATAGTCTCCTCTTCCCCTTTTGTTTGAATTGGAGTCCTAAGTGATAAAAGGAAATTGATATTAAAGGTAAAATATCTACCTTCCATTTGTTGGCTCATCTTTTATTTTTCAATAATTAATGATATAATAAAGAGCTCAACATCATGAACATTTAGAAAATAATTTTATTCTAGTGAAAATTCCACTAATATGTTTAAAATAAGAGTGAGGAGGATTTTAAAACAGTCACACTAAGATACATTTTTATCACAAAAAATAAAAATCTTCAGTCTGGCAAAATTTAGGATAAAATTTAACCATATTATTTAAATGCAGAAAAAGCAAATAGAAGTTTCCCTAAAATTCAGACTTGTGTGGGTATGTGTAGGTGGCACAATGAGGGGCTGGACCTATTCTAATGAATTTTGATTACGTCATTTCCTTTTAAGTTATCCTCAGCCTTGGGCAATCTATTCAAAGATAGAGTGCCAGGCCTACAGTCAGGACGACTTATCTTCTTGAGTTCAAATCTGGCTTCAGACGCAAGTGTGACACTTGGTAAATCACTTAACCCTGTTTGCCTCATCTGTAAAATGAGCAGGAGAAGAAAATGGCAAACCACACCAGTATCTCTGCCAAGAAAACCCCAAATGGGATCATGAAGAATTGTTCATGATTGAAACGACTGAATAATAACATAACTATGTGTGTATGTGCATTTCCAAAAGCATACTCATGTGCAGACATAATTGAATGTATGTAAATATGTATACATATGTAAGTATGTGTGGAAGAGAAAAGAATTTTGCAGAAATTGTTCCAAGTTGAATTAGATTTAAACATGTCACAATTTAGATAAATACAGGAAAATTTGTCCAAAAAAAGGCCAAGAGGAAAATATCCCTAAAAAAATCTTAAATAAGAATTTCTCAAAAATATTGGAAAAAATCTTTAAAGATGTAGAATAATTGGAACAGTTGAGACTGAAAAATTAGGATGGGATTTTTTTCAGAATTCTATGAAAGAGATGAGAAGAAAATGGCTGACAACATAGAAGATGATTAATATCTTGGGGGGAAGCACTGAGTCTTAAAAACAGATAAAGACTAATTTTCATAGATATTGCTAAAAGATTATTTAGTCCACTTGATTTCATCAATGTGTGTAATCTCTCCACTAATGCATATTTCAACTCTTTCATGTCTTAGTAAAAAAAAATCATAATCAGGGACAATTAGTTGATCTCATGATAAGCCTTCAAAGTTCAATATGACCTACGCTCTATTGACTGTAGGGACCATGCTATCTTGACAATGTTATAGTTTGTTGGAGAACCCAGGACCATTTCCATGCCACATAATGAAGCATTAGAACATTACTTTAGGAGGCAACTAAAGATGTATCACCTTAGTATAGTCAGTCACTGCCTGTTATTCTTTAAAACTTTTATCAGTTTGATCCTAATGAACCATTATTTCCTCATAGTTGCTATAGCTCCATCAGCATTTTGCTATGCTTTTATACCCATATAAATTTGTATTTATCCATTGCTGATGTAATATACGAAGAAATGTGTTAGCTACTGTCTTGTTCTATCGTTCAAATCTTGAAGGGTAAGAATCATAAATCTCTTTAATGAACACGTATGGAATAGGCATTAACATTTTTTACTTACTGATAATGAACCCACTTGCACTTACCTTTTTAGCATCGCCCTAAGATCTCCTTCAATTTTCTCTTGTTTCTTCCTTTCATCCACCTGTAGGTTAATATTACTTTCAATTTCACCGTGTTTATTGAAAGCTACACATCTATACAATCCAGAATCTGTTTTTGTAGTATCCCTAATTTCCAATTTTGCTTCATCGCCTTTTTGCTGAATAAAGACTCGGCCTCCTTGGTTCAGTTGTCTCCATTTTCCCTTTGTCCATTTAACATTTGGGATTGGATCACCTCCAACTTTGGCAATGAATGTTGCAGTGGTTTCTGACAAACAAGAATAAAAATGAGTCAGTGTTAGGTTTCCTGCAATCTACCTGTTAATCTTAAAATAAAACTATAAAGTATTCTTTACACGAGAACAAGCATGTGTGGATAGAAAGATGAAAAGCTTTGATCCCAGACTTACTTTCTATGACTCTGATACTCTGGGGTTCTGAAACGAAGAAGAGTTTTCCATCTACTGCTGCTTTCTTAGCTGTTGGTACAGCAGCTGGTTTATCTGCAACACAAATTTTAATGTTACAATTTTCTCAGAGCAGTATTTTATTTTCTTCCTTGTGTTAAACAGCATCATGTACTTATGTATTTCAGGTTTAGAAATACACATTCTGTCTCTCCATTTGTATACACATATTCAAGCATATAGGAAATGAATGAATCATAGAGGATTTCACAGAAATTTAGTTTGGTGGCAATTGCTGTACCCACCAAAACTAGGCATATCACATTTTACATAAATATGGTGAAGCTTCATTGGAAAGGTACTCTTAGGATTAATGCCAAGGGATGGCTTTATATGTAAAGCCTTTAAATTATTAAAGCCTTTCAATGTTTCACTAACTAGCCACGACATAATAGATGGGTTATTGGAACTCAGAGTGAGGAAGACCAGAGTTCAAATTTCTCAGACACTGACTGTGTGACCTTAGGCAACTTGCCCCACTCTCCTCATTTCTTTTTTTTTTTTAATTGATTTGTTTATTTACTTTTAGTTTACAAGATTCAGGTCCACAATCCCTTGAGTTTCAAATTTTCTCCCCTCCCGCTGCCCCCTCCCCCCATGGCATCACGCAATCAAGTATAGGATCTGCAAATTCTTTCACACTGGACATTAGTCTGGTTGTATAGAAGGGTTGTAACCAATGGAGTGAACAATGGGGAAAAAAGAAACAAAACCAAACATGGAAAAGAACGATAGCATGTAGACTGCTTCAGTCTCCTCATTTCTAAAACAAAGGTTTGGATTCCATTGCTTAGAAGGTTCCTCCCAATGCTAAAACTATGACTTTTCTTACTCGGTTTTTAGTACATTTGACTTTTTAATAAGTAATATTATAGTAAGGCTTCAATGTGATAATTTGACTGTACTGAACTTATTTTCTCTTTTTTTTTTGAGGGCAGTTGGGGTTAAGTGACTTGCCCAAGGTCACACGGCTAGTGTTATGTTAAGTGTCTGAGGCTGGATCTGTACTCAGGTCCTCCTAACTCCAGGGCGGGTGCTCTATTCACTGCACCACCTAGCCGCCCCTATTTTCTATTTTCTGTCTCCCAACTACTTTTCTATTATTTTTCTATTTTCTATCTCCCAGCTCTGGGCATTTTCACTAACTTTTTGCCGTGTCTGATACTCTCCACCTCTTCATCTCCACCTCTTGGCTTCTCCTACTTCCTTCAAGTCCCAGTTAAAATCTCACCTCTTACAAAAAGTCTTTCTAGATTTTAGGTAACGCCAGTGCCTTCCCTATATCGACGACCTCCCATTTATGCTGTATATGGTTTGTTTGTTCATGGTTGTTCACATATTATCTCCCTCATTAGACCAGGAGCTGCTTAAAAGCAGGGACTTTGTTGTTGTTGTTGCTTTTCTTTGTATTTCCGGTGTTTAGCATAATATTTGGCACACAGTAGGTGTTTAATATATGTTTGTTTACAGACTGACAGCTCAAAGAAAACAATAAGAGTACTTGATACATATGATCACTAATCAGTATTTCTAAATCATGTTTAATTAATATTTAAGTTACCATGGTGACACTAAGCACTGAATAAGAGATATTTATTGATTTGACAGGGAAAGTGATATTTTGAGATTACAGTACCTTTAACGGTCACTTTTGCCTTGCAAGAGTCGCTTCCAGCCACATTGGAAGCTTTGCACACATAATCTCCTGACTCGGTTTTAGTAACTTCCTTTAGTTCCAGAACAGCTGTTCCATTAGCAAAGCTGAAAGTGCATTTGTCAGAAGGTTTTACTTCTCTGCCTCCCTTCAGCCACTGAATCCTGATGGGCTCTGATCCTTGAACATGGCAGCTGAGTTGCAAAAATTCCCCTTCATTTGCTGTCACCGGAGCAAGAGGCTGATCAAATACTGGTGGTTTTTTAGGCTCTGGAATTGCCAAGTATTTTAGTGAGGGAAGAAAGAGGCAAGAGGGTTTCACATTTCAAGAAAGAAGACTGTATGAATCTAATAGGGTTGCCACTAAACAACAATAAAGATAGTGCCATTTGGTTTAATTATCTTGAAAAAGAGTAGCTTTCATCGTCCATTCTTGTCCTGAGATAACAGTTAAAGTCGATGGTGTTTGAAGAGCAGAAACGTAATGGATGAAACACAAACATTATTTTATACACAAAATTGACCAAGCATCTGCACACTAAGTACTATAAATAAATATTGTACTATTCCTTAACGCAAACTTCCTTGCATCAGAACACATTATTCATACTACAAACTTTAGATAGCTAGATTTATGCTGAATTCTACATGCTGTTGTATCTATTGATAATTTTTCTGTATGCAGTAAGAGGCAAAAATCCAGGATTCGAATAATCTGAGTACCCAGATATATCCCAATGATTGTGTTCTTTCTCTTTTGTTAATCTCAGCTATTAAATTCAGTTACAGTCATTTTTAGAGTATTTCAGACCAATGAAACTAAGAATTTAAACTCAGTGACCAAGTGAAAACAATCCCATTGCTCTAAAATTTACATTTTAAAAGTTATTATAACTCTTTTTAATAGCTGGAGATAAACTTCAAACAAACAGAAACATTGGGATATGCGTTCTCAGATCACTGAAATTTTGTTTTGTTTTGCTTTTGCTGGAGAATGGTGATCACTGTTACGATAGATAATTGTGCAACTCTGGAGAATTTAAATCCAGTTCGTATGTGTTGGCAAAAATGTATAGAAGAATTTCCTAATAAGTTCTTAGTTTGGAGATGTTAGCATAAATCCAGATTATTCCAACTTGCTAACATTAGTAATGTGGTATGATTCCCAGGGAGTTTGGAGTTAAGGTCAATGCCACATTTGCAGTACTTAGCATATGGATGTTCAGGAAATTTGCAAACTAACGAAACATTTATGCTTTCCTTTAAAAAAAAATGTTGTTCTTCGATACCCAATAAATTTACCTGAGGTAGTAATAGCCAGGAAAACAATTTACAAAATTTCCATAATGGCAAGAATATATTCTCTAGAAAAGTATGTGTCATTTGCACATACATTAATGTGACTTCAACCTCTAATCTAGCAAGAATTATTTGGGGACATGAGTTACAATGGCTGCAACTTTGGCCTATATTTGTTAAATGATATCTATTTTATAGGACAATATTAGGTTAGAGGAAAGAGTGGATATTTTACAAAATAGCATATGTGGACCCATAAAAATCTTTTTAAAGAATGTATATTTTCTTCTATAACTTTGTTAAGATCAGAATAAGGGAAAATGCTTTCGAAACAGCAAAATTAAATTAAATTAAATTAAAAATTAAAATTTTCTTATAAAACTTGTAGACTACTCTATACAAGGTTTTAGAAAGCATAGGTTAAAGAATATAGGATTCTTTTTGTCAAGCAGGCTTAGTTCTTAAATAGCTGAGTGTAGGTTTAAAATAATTTAAAATTCTAAAAGTCTTAGTGCAGTTTTAAAATTATTAAAAGATAATAAATGAGTGAATAAAGTATAACAAGGAGATAAGTCTGAAATGAACTGACCTTTCACAACAATTGAAGAAGTACATAGAGCAGACCCAGCATCATTGGACACTTTGCATGTATACAAACCAGCATCAGACATCCCTGCTTTCTTAATCTGTAGAAATATGGCATTGTTCTTGAATGATATTTCACAATTAGCACTTGGGTGGATCTCCATGTTATTTTTATACCAAGCAACAGTTATAGGTTGGGAACCAGCAACACGGCCTTCAAGTTTGAAAGGGTTCCCTTCTGTTTCTTCCACTGTTTCAGAGAGTTTTTTAGTGAAACTTGGTGGTATTAGCCGTTCTGTAAGAGAGAGCATCACAAACAGTAAGGGATGGAAAAGCAAGTCATCGATAAAAAGACTCACCAGTGTCTCAGAGATCATCACATTTCTTCTGCTCCTTTATCATAATCTGACCTCCCACCAGAGCTCTAATTAACAATTTTTTCACTTGGGGCAGGTGGGTGTGAGGGAGAAGGAGACAAGACTCATCTAGGGCACAGACTTGGGGAGGAAGCTAGCCTAGGGCCAAATGGGTTTCCGTGATCAAAGGAATTGCAGTTTCTAGGAGCTTTAGGAGGCAGGGGAAAGGTTTGCAGAGAAGAAAACCAAGGTGGGGAGAATGGTAGTTGGTGATGGAAATATCCTTCTGTTAGAAGTTTATATTCTTGTTTTTGAAGGCCATTGGGTTAGGTGACTTGCCCAGGGTCATACAGCTAGCAAATATCTGAGGCTGGAATTGAACTCGGGTCCCCCTCACTTCAGAGTTTGTACTCTATCCATTGCAACACCTAACTTCCCAAGTTTATATGCTTCTGACAGGGGGCCAAAACATATTCCAGATCAAGGCAGGCAAGGTAAGGGAGAAGACCTTCCAGGAAGGAAGAAAATGCCAGCAAGGATGTGCTATGAGCCCTATCCTAGTTACAATCCTACTGCCCACCATGAGTTTATGTAAATTTGTACTCTGACTTTGAGTCGCATTCAAGCTGTTACTTCTAGGAACAGAAATTTACCAAGAAAGGGAAAATGCTTTCTAAATAACACATTAAAATTAAATTAAATAAAAAATTAAAATTTTCTTATAAAACTTATAGACCACTATATGCAAAATTTTAGAAACCATAGATTAAAGAATATAGGGTTCTTTTTGCCAAGCAGGCTTAGTTCTTAAATATCTTAGTGCAGGTTTAAAATAGTCTAAAACCCAAAAGTCTTAGTGCAGTTTTAAGCTTTAATAGTTTAAAACGATTGTTATTTAAATGATAAATGAACTATTATGTAAGAGTTTTAAACTGCACTAAGACTTTTGGGACATCTGGAATGGTTTCTTATATATTGTTTTAACCAGTGCTTATCGTTTTTTCCCCTCTCTATCTTGTTCAGGTTGGAATATAGTGGCCACTCATGGGTCTAATCACATTATAGATTGGTACAGAAGCTTTAATCTTGTCCATTTTGCCAAGGTGGACCATTTTGCCCATTCCTTAGGCATTCTGAGAAGGCTCTGCTCCCAGAGAATCACCACCTTGATGATGAAACTAGCTTAGACACACTTTTGACTTCCAGACCTACTGCAGATCTGAGCTTCTGAACTCAAGAGATCAACCAATATCAGCCTCCCCCAGTAGCAGAAATTAAAGAAGAAGCCATCATTCCTGCCCAATATTTATTCCTATGCTGTTTGCAGAACCAGTATCCTTGGTTTCTTTGTGCGTGTCATAAGTAACCCATCATTCAGGATGAAATGCAAAAGGACTGTATTTGGGTGTACCACACAATCTGAGCCCTACTTACCTTTTATGTTAAGTTGGGCTGTACATGAATCCTTTCCAACTTCATTCACAGCATAGCAAGTATACTGTCCAGAGTCTCCTTTGTCAACTTTTACAATAGTCAGGTGGGCAGTATTCTCCAGATAACTAATTTGATAGTTTCCTCCACTCCGTATTTCTTTGTTGTCTTTGGCCCAGGCAACCTTAATTGGTTGAGTTCCAGTAACGTGGCATTCAAAGTCAGCACTTTCTCCCACAACAGCATCAACTGGGACAGCTGGTATATCAAAGAAGGGTGGATTCTTTCCCTCTGTAAATCAGTAAGCAGAAACATATTCCCAGAATTTATATTCATAAAACATACTGATTTGTAAAAAGTAGTACCTCCTTATTACAAGGATGGAGGTATGTGTGTGTGTATATATATGTATATACACACATATATACACATACATGTATATATGTATTTATGTCTGTATATACATGTATATATACATATATATTTTAAAATTGTTTATTAAATAGGAAATATTTTTTTAAAATCCACCAACCTGTGAGGATGAGCCTGGCACTGGAATTGGCAGATCCAATAGGATTTGTAGCTGTACAGGTGTACTGACCCCCAAGGCTCTTATCTGTTTTGAAAATATTCAGTGTTGCTACCTTATCTAAAAATGAAGTCTGCACATTTTGGCTGTCTCTCAAAGGTTTACCATCTTTAAACCAAGCCACCTGAATGGGTTCTGAGCCACTTATTGCACATTCAAATATAACTGGTAGGCCAACAGTTTCTTGAATGTCTCGTAATTGTCGAGAAAATGAAGGTGGAAGTTTTTGCTCTGTAAGGAAACAGAATTAGGAATGAATCACTGGATGATTTCAATTACTGAACACCCTCTCACAAACTCTGCACAAATGATAAACTTCCTACACACTCAGAAGTATTATCACATTCTCCTGAATTGGCCTAAGGAGTGGACACCATCTTGTTTCAAAGTTTTACTCAGCTCTAAAGTTTAGAAGGAGCATAAATCTGTAGGCTAATTAGTGGGGTGAGTGGCTTCAAGGATGAGACAATCCAATGTCTTTAGGTCATCTTATGGCAAAAGGGATCAACTTTAGAAATAATGGGTTTGAAGTAAAGCCAAGTAAAGTAGGATGAGTGCTAACTTTGGAGTTAGACATCCTATGTTTGAATACCAGTGTCTACCAGTCACTATCTACATGACCTTGGGATATCATGTATAGGGCATTGGACTTGGAGTCAGGAAGACCCTAGGTTCAAGTCCCATCTTAGAAACTTACTAGCTGTGTGACATTGGGCAAGTGATTTTACATTTATGTGCTCAGTTTCCTCATCTACAAAATGAGCAGGTTGTACTCAGTGGCCTCTAAAGTTCCTTATAGCTCCAAAAACTGTGATGCTATGATTTCTATGGGCCTCAGTTTCTTTGTCTTTTAATGTAGGTTTTAATGTGGGACTGGATGAGACTTTAAGGTCCCTTAGAGCTCTAAATCTATAATCTTATGAGGATTATTTTTCACACAAAATTATTATGTGAATGAATAATTATGTCCTAATTTGAAATTAAATTACAATTTGTCATCTTCTTCCTTATAAAAGCTTGGGGAGTTAGCTGTTAGGGGAATTAGATTAGATAATGCATTTATTAAGTACTTACTACTAGCCACGTACTTCAAAAAATCACATTAGGGAAGAAGGCCCTGATGAGACAATTTAGATGCAGCTGAAAGGAAGGAGTTACTTCATTAATTTTTAAAATACTCACCTTGAACAGTAAGGAAAGTTGATGATGACACTTCTCCCACACTATTTTCAGCTTTGCAGATATATTCTCCACTATCATTAATGTCGACCTGGTTGAAAACCAGTGTAGCAACATTATTCCTGAAATGCATTTTGATGGTAGAGGTGGCTCTTAATTTCGTATCTCCTTTGTACCAAGACACTGTGATTTCAGGGGTGCCTGCAACGTGGCATTGCAAGGAGGCAGAATCTCCCACAGTCACTTTCACAGGCTCCATTTGTTTTACAAAATAGGGCGGTTCTAAAATACGAGGGAAGATGATCAGTGATGAAAGAATTCTAGAGAATGTGTATAAGATCTAAAAAGATGAGATATGTTCTAGGAACTTACCTAAAATCAATATCTGCGCAGAGCAAGAATCTTTCCCAGAGGCATTCTCAATGTAGCAGTTGTATTGTCCTGCATCTTCCACTGTGCTGCTGGGAATTTCCAGGATAGCAGATTTGTCTGTAGCGGTCAGGGTACATTTTTGAGACGGAGTTATATTTAAGCCATTCTTCTTCCACGTGACTGAAATGGGTGGGGTTCCAGTGTATGTCCCCTCCAGAATCAATGGCTTCCCTTTCTCTATGCTGTAATCCTTTAGCCTCTTCACAAATTTGGCTGGGGCTAGAAAGAACAAGATAAAATGACCAGGTCAAGCACACATGTTCACATACATGCACACACAGAGAAAATGTTAAAATGGAAAAACACATATAAAGGACCAACCTTTCACATAAAGATGAGCTGTACAAGAAGCCTTGCCGGCATCATTACTAACTATACAGGTGTAATCTCCACTTTGTGATGTATCCACCTCAAACAGCTCTAGTTCAGCCACTGAATCATCAAAAGAAACATTACATCTGTCTCCTGGCAGCAGTTCAGTGCTACCTTTAAACCAGCTGACATTGAAAGGAGGAGTTCCTCGAATGATGCTCGTGAAAGTTACATTTGTTCCAGTGAGAACATCCATAGGATCAGGCTTCTGCACAAAGGAGGGTGGTTCTAAACACACATACACACACAGACATATATAAAAGAAGGTTAATATCTGTATTATAGGGAATAATCAAAACACTTTATAAGCCATGCAGCACAGGATAAGGCCTTAAGCACCGTAAATGCTCCATAAATACAGTTTGAAAGAAGTAAGAAGAGATGATTCTCTTAAAAGATCTATCTCATCCTTTCTTTTTCTTTGTTTCTTTTTTTTAAATTTTTTTTTACTGACCTCTAACAGTCAAGGCTGCACCACATTCATCAGATCCAGCAACATTTGTAGCTATACAGGTGTAATCTCCTTCATCTGACTCCTCAAGAGCGTTCACGGTCAGAGAACAAGTATTATCTGTCAGGGTAGTCTGGTACTTCCTTCCACTGGAGATCTCATTTCCCTCATGGTACCAGGTGACAGAAATCGGAGGTGATCCATAGACTTTGCATTCCATTACAACAGAGGAACCATATAAACCATTTGTCTCTTTCAATCTTCTTGTGAAAGATGGAGGCACAATTCGGTCTGAATAAGAGAAAAGCAAAGAGTGGCAAAAAAATTAATTTCTATCTTTCTGCCAAAAGGTCCTTTACTTTAATCCACACCATTTGCCTTAGCATGGAAAAATTCATAAGAAATTCTTCACATCAGAGACCTCAAACACTAATCAGGAGGAGCTGCTGATTTGACTTTCTGAGATTTTGTTTATACAGTATTGTTATTCTAGTTCCTTCTTTTTTTTAATAGATGAAGGGATGCTGTATCATAAATGGAACAGGCCATGTTGCCTTATCACAGAGTACAATTTTGCTCTGATCATTTAGAAATAAAAAATAGAGCCAAACTATTGAAAATGGATTTTCTTCTAATTTCTCGTAATTTTGACTACCCCTAGGATACTGGATGCAAGTGGCCCCACTGAAAATGGTTTCCTTACATAGATATAAGCTCCTTGGGAGTAGGGTCTATTTCATTTTTTTTAACTTTAGTAACTAGCACTGTGCCTGGTACATAATAAGAACTTAATTAACAGTTAAATTGCCTGGAACTGGATTTTTCTTCAAAGGAAGCAAAGTAAATTCTGAATCGTAGAATGATAATGAATGGAAATGAAACCAACTAACCTGAAACTTGAATTGAAGCTGTGCAGCTATCTTTCCCAACACTGTTTTGCACTTCAAAAGTGTACACACCACTGTCATTTGGTGCTGCATTAATAATCTTAAGACTGGACACTTTGTTGAAAAAACTTAATTTGTACTTGTTGTCACTAGTCAACTCTTTTCCATTCTTTAACCACTTGGTAATGAGTTCTGGAGTACCAGCTACTACACATTCGAGGGTACAAGTATCTCCCGATGTAATGTTGACTGATTCTGGCTTCTCTACAATGACTGCTGGTTCTGAAATGAGATGAAAATCACATCCACATTTAAAAGTTAAGCTAACTATGATAAAGACAGACATTATGAACCTACATGCTCTAATATATGTATACGTGTTACAATGTCATATCCATTTTGGGGGTATTTTTATAACATGTATATGTGGATATAAACATAGAGATACTTACCTAGAACTGAGAGTGTTGCGAAGCATTCTTGCATTCCAGCATCATTTTTGATCTGACAAGTATATTTTCCAGCATTGGCTGGTTCAGCACTTGTCAGTTGTAGAGTTGCAGTATGGTCTGAATAGGATAGCCAGACATTGTCACTCTCTCGAACGATTTCCCCCTTGTCTTTGAACCACACCACTGAAATTGGCTCAGGGCCTTCTATGACAGCCTGCAATTGAACTTGGTCTCCAACTATGGCAGAAAAGTCACTTAGCTTCTTTACAAATCTTGGTGGTGCTGATGGAGAAGAGGTAATACATGGTTAAAAACAGTATATGAAAAAAGATCATCAGGAGAGCATTGCATTTTGAAGTCATGAATAAAAGAGCTCAAACACTAGCGGTTATTTGTCACCATTTATTAATGAGGGTGAGAGTCTATGCTGTCATGGAGATGAAGTGGAATGTGCCAAACCCATTCCTTTCACCCTGATCTAAGAGGATCTGAGTGCCCAAATAAACAAGATATCTGTCAGAGTTTAATCTGCCAAGAAGAAAGATAGATAAAGCCCAAAGAAGAGGAAAAAGTGAAATGTAGAGAAGGTTAGGGTTGAAGGAGATAAGGACAGGGGAAGATAAAGACAAATAAGGGTAGGGATAAGGAAATAAAATAGAAGTAGGAAGAGAAGACAGACTAACCTTTTAGTACAATAGAGCCAACACAGGCATCACTCCCCACATCATTGGTAGCTTTACATTGGTATTCCCCAATATCAGAAGCATCAACATTAAGAATGTGAATGCTAGTAAGGAAGTTCTCAGACATTATCTTGTATTTCTTGCCACTTCTAAGTTCTCTTTTGTCCTTATGCCATGAAACTTGGAATGGGGGAGTTCCTCGGAGCTCACATTCAAGATGAACGTCAGAACTTTTCAGGGTCTCAATGGCATGAGGCTTTCTGATGAAGACTGGGGGTTCTAGAAATAGATATTTGAATTGAAAAGGATGGAGGAAATTAAGATGGGTCCTCTAAAGGTAATGTCAGAAAGAAGATTTGGTCAAAAAAGTCAAAGACAAAAAAGACAAAAAACAGTTAAAGAAAAAAGACAAAAAAAAAGTCAAAGACAGAAAGACAAAAAAAAAAAAGGTCCTAGTAAAGTAATGACTAGGAAGCAGAAAGTCAGACAATGGGAGGAAACACCAAACAGAAGAAGACAAAGCTCTGACCTTTCACCTTCAATGATGTACTGCTACTTGCACTGCCAGCAGCATTGTGGGCCTCACATGTATAGTCCCCACTGTCTTCTACACTAAGGTTGTGCATTTCAATCACTGCCACAGAATCCACGAATGACATTCTGTATTTTTCACTGGCTTGGATTTCGGTTTCATTTTTATACCACAGCACTTTAATCTCTGGAGACCCGCCTATTTTGCATTCATATCTAGTAAAGTCATTCTCTTTCACAATTCTTGAAGGTTCTAGCTTCTTAATGAATCGGGGTGGTTCTGTGCAACCAAGGGAACAACATGAGTTAGGTTTGGGGGTTATGGAACACAAACATTCTGAAGCTGTAACAAAGTTTCTTCTGTAGCTTAGGCAAATAACTTCATCTTTTGGGGGAGGGAAACCACTATTTTTTCTGAAATTTTGTCCAATTGTTCAGCATTTCTGGAATAATGTTTAGCAAGAACAAAACACAACAGACACGATGCAATAGATATTAATTCTAAGAACACATACCAAGTAGTAACATGAAAATAAATTTATCAAAACAATAACAGACAAATAATATACTTTCTTCTTCCTGCACATAACAGCCACTTAAACATTCTTATAGTTTGATCCACTGATGGAAAAATCTCCCAAATAATTTGCCCAGTTCTCTGGACTAATACCCAGAAATCATAGAGGTAAAAACCTGGAGGAAGAAACTGTTCTTAACTGTAAAATTGGGATAATATTAGAACAGATTTTCCAGGATTGTTGGTAAGGATCAAATTAGATAATATTTGTAAAGCACTTAGAAGATAATAGGTGATTTTATATATATATATATACATATATATATATAGATATGTATATATATAT
>CM053582.1:292646493-292685932 GCA_028627135.1 Pseudochirops cupreus | reverse complement strand
GCTATGGCTTTGTTGAGCCTTGTCTCCCCAGGAACTGAGATTGCTGAGGGCTTGCCTTGAGTGAAGATGAAAGAAGGCCCTTTCCTTGGGTATTCAATGCTGAGCTTAACCTTGTTGTAACTTAAGGATGGATGGCTTTTTGTGCTCTCCTGCCCCTTTTGAGATTCAGGGGTGGGAAGCCTTTGAGTTTTTTTGTGCTCTGTGATTGACCAAATGAATGTACTTTGTTTATGGTGGGAGACTAATCTCCATTTGAGAAGAGACTTTTGACTGACTAAGTGAATATACTGTCTAGGGGTGGAGTAGTACCTGGATTGAATTGAGAACTTACTTGCTAAAGGAACAAGTTACACTGTATTTTGACTTTCTCTGTTCTGTGAATGTTTGCTGAATAAATGAGGTTTATTATGCTGCTAATCCAAACCTTGGAAGTTGCCTTTGCTTGGCATTAGAGAAGGAAAGAAGAAAGGAAGGAAATAAGCATTTATCAAATGCCTACCATTTGCTGATTAAGAACCTATTATACACATCATTAACGGCAGCTAGGTAATGCAGTGGATAGAGCACTGGGCCTGGAGTCAGGAGGACCTCAGTTCAAATGTTGCCTTAGACACTTATTACCTGTGTGACTCTTGGAAAGCCACTTAACCCTGTTTGTCTAAGTTTCCTCATATGTAAAATGAGCTGGAGGAAAAAATAGTAAATCACTCTAGTATCTCTGCCAAGAAAACCCTAAACTAAGTCATGAAGAGTTGGGCACAACTGAAACAACTGAACAACAAATATACGTTACTAGAACATGATTCTTGAAAAAAAATGCTCTAAAGTCTTTTTTTCTTAAAAGAAAGAAAATAATACTACATTGTAGCATATACCTTGTACACCCAGTTGGGCTGAGCAAGAGTCTTTCCCGGCAATATTGCTTGCATAACAAGTATACTGTCCAGCATCTCCTTTGGCTACTTTAAGAACTGTCAAAGTGGCTGTGTTTTCAACCAAAGTCATCTTATAGTTGCCTCCAGGACGAATCTCCCTGTTATCTTTGGCCCAGGTGATTTTGATGGGTGCTGTACCAGTTACATGGCACTTGAAGGAACCACTTCCTCCAAGAGCAAGATCTACTGATACAGGTTTTAGATCAAAGAAGGGAGGTACTTCATGCTCTGAAAACGTTAAGAATATATGGTCATAGTGGTGAGTTGTTTTGTTATTATTATTTTTTTTACCAGCTCCGCTGTGATTTGAAAACATACTTCTTATAACAGAATGAGTCATGAGCTACCTACCTGAGAGAATGAGCTTGGCACTGGATGAAGCAGTTCCAAGAGGATTAGAAGCTGAGCAATTATACTGACCCATGTGACTCTTCTCAGTTTGCAAGATCTGGAGAGTTGCAACATTATGGACAAAAGATGTTTGCATGTTAGGGTCATCTTTTATGAGTGCCCCATCTTTGTACCAAGACACCTGAATGGGTTCTGAGCCATTGATGCGGCATTCAAATGCAACAGGGAAGCCAAGGGTTTCCTGAATATCCTTCAGTTTCTTTGCAAATGAAGGTGGAAGTTTGCGCTCTGGAATGAAATTAGAAATAATCCTCATTTGCCAAAGAAGAGAGACCCACAATTATTTTTACTCATTTCGCTTTTGATGTCCATTAAGAAGTTAAATAATTCAACACGCTACTAAGCACTTGATTTTTTAAAGCACAAAGTTATCATCACCTTGAATAACAAGCACGGCTGATGAAACAACAGCCCCAACACTGTTTTCTGCCTTGCAGGTATATTCTCCAACATCACTATGGTCCACTTTGTTGATTACAAGTGAGGCAACATTATTTTTGAAGGACATTTTATATGCAGGAGCTGATCTTAGTTTTGTATCTTCTTTATACCAAGATATTTTGATTTCTGGGGTTCCAGCTACTTGACATTGCAAAGTGGCAGGTTCTCCAAGGACCACTTCCATGTGTTCCAGTGGTTCAAGAAAGTAAGGTGGTTCTATAGCAAAAAAGATTGTAATTGGTCAAGCAAACCAACTAAAAAAAGTTTTTTTTTTTAAGAATGGTCAATACAATAGAAAGAGATGATAGTCAACACACCTAAGACAGAGACCAAGGCTTCACAAATATCCTGACCAGCCTCATTCTCAATCAGACAACCATATTGTCCATAATCCTCTGTTGTGCTATCAAGAATCTCCAGGATGGAAGATTTTTCTGTCATAGTAATACTGCAGTCTGGAGACTGAGAAAGAGAGTAGCCATCTTTGATCCAGGTCACTGAAATTGGTGGGGTCCCCACAAAGGAACACTCAAGAACTATGGGGAATCCGGCTTCAACACTGGAGTCAGATAATCTCTTCACAAATGTTGCTGGTTCTGTAGCAAAGAAAGCGTGAGGGTGAAATTCCAACCCTCAATGAAGACTTAGGAAAAGAAACTGGAACAATACGAAATGGAACAAATAACAAACCTTTCACAAAAAGATGGGTGGTACAGGAGGCACTGCCTGCATCATTGGTAACAAGGCAGGAATAGTCTCCACTCTGTAATGGCTCGACATCAAAGAGTTCCAGTTCTGTAATTGACTCATCTATAGAGATATTGCAGGAATCTCCTTGTACAAGTTCCCTGCTACCTCTAAACCACTTGACATTGAATGGAGGGGTACCTCTTATTACACTAGCGAAAGTAACACTCATTCCAGGTAAAACTTCCACGGGCTCAGGGGTCTGTTCGAAAGATGGTGGTTCTGAATGTTTAGAAAAAGAAACAGATGTAGAGACGAGAGAGAGAGAGAGAGAGAGAGAGAGAGAGAGAGAGAGAGAGAATCCATCACATAACTGTCTTTGAAATGTGAAGAAAAAAGAAACATGATATAAAATCTATGCAGAGGACAAAGAGACGTCACATAAGAGAGGAACAGAGTCATGTGGAAGAAGCATCCATTTTGCCCACTGACCTTGTACAATCAGAACTGCTGAATTTTCATCAGATCCAGCTACATTAGTTGCCACACAAGTGTAAGTCCCTGTATCTGAAGGCTCCAACAGCTTCAAACTCAAAGTACAGACATTTTCTGAAAACGTGGATTGGTATTTTGCTCCACTAACAATCTCGTTTCCATTCTGAAACCAGGCAACTGAAATAGGTGATGATCCAGCTACTCTGCACTCCAAATGAATGGAGGAGCCCAGAACCCCCTTAATATCTTTCAATTTTCTTATGAAAGAAGGTGGTACAACACGATCTGTATAAAGAAGCACAGTCAAAAACAAAAACAAAAATTGGATTTTGTGGTTCTTGTTGTGGTTGTCTAAAGAGAGAGTCTCAGAAGAGAAATGGAACAAATCATGCAAATAAAATTTTGGCTAACCTGAAACGTGAACAGAGACTGTGCAGTTACTTTTACCCACACTGTTCTTCACTTCAAAACTATATAAACCCTTGTCACTCATCTCTGCACAGGGGATTTTAAGGGAAGCGACCTTGTTGAGGAAGGTAATTTGGTGTTTGCGGTCAGCAGCTAATTCTTTTCCATCTTTGTACCACTTAGTGGTAAATTCTGGAGTTCCTGTTACTAGGCACTCCAGGGCAAAAGGATTTCCAGTAGTGACGGTCATCGGTTCTGGCTTCTCTACGATTCTGGCTGGTTCTAAAAGAAGAGGTAAACCACCATTGAAATGGAAATTCAGCTAAACGCCACCATAGTGTATAAATGATATAGTAAGTAGGTGGCAAAGTGAAATTTTTTTTTTTACAAAACAATTTGTGAGAGGCCAACCAGTTTTATTTTTCACAAGTTGTCATTAAATTACTAACCTAGGACAGATAAGACTGCTGAACACTCCCGCATGCCAGCATCATTTTTGACCTGGCATATGTATTTTCCAGAATTGGCAGCCTCGGGCCTCATAAGCTGGAGGGTCGCCACATTATCCACAAAGGTAATGGTAACATTTTCACTTTCTCTGATGACTTCACCTTTGTCTTTCAGCCAGACAACAGAAAGAGGCTGAAAACCTTCAACCAAGGCCTGCAATTGAACGGGGTCTCCTACAAGGGTTGAGGTATCACTTAGCTTCTTCACAAATCGTGGAGGTTCTAATGAAAGATAAGCATGGTTGTAGCAAAAAAGGGACAAGGTTAAGATGGAGAAAAATTAGAAGCCAAAAGAACCAAGAAAGAAAGATCACAGGAAGAAGTATATCTACGTGCCCAAGAATACCAACCTTTGAACTTGAGAGTACATACACAGGTGTCACTTCCCACCTCGTTGGTGGCTTTACAGTGATATTCTCCTGTATCTGCAGCTTCCAGATTAAGGATATGAAGGCTAGTGTCAAAGTTTTTCGAAGTAATTTTGAATTTCTTGCTGCTTCGGACTTGTTTTCTGTCTTTAACCCATACCACTTCAAATGGAGGCGTCCCCGAAATTTCACATTGGAAGACTACATCAGAACCTTTAAGAGCGCCTACTGGAGCAGGTTTTTGAGTGAACACCGGAGGTGCTACCAAGACAAACAACAGAGATGAGCAATTAACACTCATTTCCTAAAAACTGAAAGGAATATTTTCAAAATGAAGTTGATTAAGAAAGAATGGTGTGACAAGATGAACAAATACCAACTTGGGTTTTGGTTTTTTGGCTTTTTTGTTTGTTCGTGGTAGGTTCTAGTCTCCAGTCATACCTTTGCTAGTAATTTTTTTTTCTGAATTGGTATTACTTAGAAAGGAGTTCAAATTGGAGGGGAACTAAAATAGAGAGAAGTTTTCATATCTTCTAACCTTTAACGGTGAGTGCTGTACTGCAACTTGCATCACCAACACCATTATGAGCTTCACAAATATAATCTCCACTATCTTCAGTGCTGGCTTCATTAATAGTGAGGAGTGCCACAGAATCCGTGAAAGACATGTTGTATTTCCAGCTTTCATGAAGTTCACTGTCATTTTTGAACCACATAACTTTGATTTCTGGGGAACCACTGATCTTGCATTCCAATTGAATGGATGTTCCCTGCTTTCCAATTTTCGAAGCTTCTAATTTCTTAACAAATTTGGGAGGTTCTAGTAAATCAAAGAGGAAAACGTTATTTTAATTTTTCATAACATAATGACAATTTGAGTTTAATAAAGAATTTAAAGAGTTCTTGTAGAAATGAGTTCATTGTTAATAATAAACAGAATGTGCCAAAAGGTCCATTTGGAAAGTTAATAATGTCCTATCTAGGTGTCTTTCTATCATAATGGCATCATTATTTTCACTATAGAATGAACTGCCAATGAACATCTTTCTATTCTAGACATGCAAAGGCTAACAAAAAAGGACAGTTGAACATATACATATACAAAACCATAATATCAGACACAAATTTAGTAATGATAAAGAATGTTACATAATATAGAAAAAGAATGCAACATTCAACAAACATGAATTAGAACAATTATCTTTTTGTATGACTACACATATTAGACTACATAGATTAAAAAAAAGAAAAAAAAGCCTAAATCGAGAGGGAGGGAATTTTTGATTTAGGATATCAATTTAATGGTAGAGATTCTGGGAGATGCAGTTTACATGAAACACTTTAGCAATAATAATTTCAAGATAATTTATCTCAATGATAAAGAACATATGTCACTAGACATTTTAACTACTACCTTTTACACTAAGTTGAGCTGAGCACATGTCTTTCCCAACATCGTTAGTTGCTTGACAAGTATATTGGCCAGAGTCTCCTTTGCCTACTTTAAGGATTCTCAAATGTGGTGTATTTCCCACACACGTGATTGTATAGTTTCCTCCAGGACGAATCTCCTTGTTATCCTTTGACCAAGTGATTCTCATTGGTTGAGCACCAGTGACATGGCACTCAAAATCAGCGCTCTCTCCAGCAATGACATCTATCGATACAGGCTTAATGTCAAAGAAGGGAGATTTCTTGGGTTCTAGAACATGAAAAGAAAAACACAATGCACATTTTTGCTCATCTGACAAGTTCTACTTTGGCATAAAATGTGAAGAAGATATGTTTAGTAATGAAAAAATGTTTGTGTGGAAACTAACCTCTTGCTGTCATCCTAGCACTAGAAGAAGCAGTTCCAAGAGGATTGGATGCTGAACAAGAATACTGTCCAGAGTGACTCAAGTCAGTTTGCAAAATTTTGAGAGTTGCTACATTATCGACAAATGATGTCTGTAAATTTTCATCATCTCTTATAAGAACCCCATCTCTATACCAAGAAACTTGAATAGGTGCTGAGCCATTTAAACGGCAAGTTAGAGTAACTGGTAACCCAACAGTTTGCTCAATGTCCTTTAATTGTCTTGCAAAGGAAGGTGGAAGCTGGCGTTCTGTAGGAAAGCAATATATTAACATATTATTTAATAATGAATATATTAATATGTATTTTAGGGTTTTATTTGATGGAACATTTTCCCAGGAAGACAAAAGAACAAGAAAAGAGGAACTGATCAAAACAAACTATCACCTTGAATTCTGAAGACTGTCTTAGAAACAGCAGTTCCTACATTATTTTCTGCTACACAGGCATACTCTCCGCTGTCACTGATATTCACTTTGTTAAAAACAAGTGTAGCAATATTGTTGGTAAAGTATGTCCTATATTCAGGAGTTGGCCTTAATTTGGTGTCTCCTTTGTACCAAGACACTGTAATTTCTGGTGTCCCAGCGACCTGGCATTGTAAAGAAGCTGAATCCCCAACTGCAGCTTCCAGAGGTTCCAGTTCCGTAACAAAATAAGGTGGTTCTAAAGAATAAATCATAAAAATCAGTGGTGAGGATCAACAGCCATATTTCTTGTTAGGAGAATGTAAGATGCCAGGATCAGACATGCTAACGCACCTAACGTAGATACCGTAGCTTCACAAATATCCCTTCCAGCCTCATTCACCACTTCACATGTATACTGCCCAGCATCATTTTTAGTACTGTTGACAATTTCTAAGATGCAAGATTTTTCAGTTGTGACAATGCTGCATTTTTCTGACTGAGTTATTTGAATGCCATTCTTTTTCCATGTTACTGAAATAGGCAGAGTCCCGGTGTATGTGCCCTCCAGGATGATGGACTTTCCTGGTTCTACCCAATGATCACTTAACTTCTTCACAAATACAGCAGGTTCTAGTGAGTAACAAAATGATCATGGTCAAAAGTCCAGAACACTAATCTAGAAAGACAAACTAAAGTTTCTGGCATTTGCCAAATGGAAAGAGCAAAGAAGTTTAAGCAAACCTTTTACAAAGAGGTGAGTTGTACAAGAGGCTTTACCAGCTTCATTAGAAACCACACAAGTATACTCCCCACTCTGGGATATGTCAACATTAAACAATTCCATTTCTGCCACTGTGTCCTCAAAATAGATATTGCAGGAGTCTCCTTTCACAAGTTCTCTGGCACCTCTGAACCAGCCCACCTTGAAAGGAGGTGTTCCTCTAATTACACTTGTGAAAGTCACATTTTTGCCTGGTAGAACTTCCAAGGGATCAGGTTCCTTCACAAAAGAGGGTGGTTCTAAATAAACATGGAAAAGATTAGGGAATAAATTAAAAGCTCCAAATAGAGTGTCGCAATGATTAACCCTGAATGAAGATTATCACTAAATACAGTTGCATATTTAATATGAAAAGAAAGATATTTTTCTGACAAAGAAACTTATGGCACAGAAGATGAAGGCACATATTTTAAAATAATGTTGCCATCCAACACTGACCTTGGATAGTTAATACTGCCCTGCATTCGTCAGATCCAGCTACATTAGCGGCTACACATGTGTAATTGCCTGTATCAGATGAGTCCAATGAATTCAGCTGCAAAGTGCAAACATTATCTGAAAATGTTGTTTGGTATTTTGCTCCACTAACAATCTTATTTTGTTCTTGGAACCAGGCAACAGAAATAGGTGGAGATCCAGACACTTTGCACTCCAAGATACAAGAAGAGCCCAATATCCCATTAGTGTCTTTCAGTCTTCTTATAAAAGAGGGAGCAACGATCCGGTCTGTGTAAGAAAATGCAAGACACTCATAGCAATTTGAACCAGAGACACATTTGTAAAAGAAAATTCAGGGAAGTATTTAGAAGAATGAGAACTTAACTGACCTGAAACCTCAACCATAGCTGTGCAGCTGCTTTTTCCAACATTATTTTGAACCTGGAAAGTGTATGTTCCAGTATCTTGCTTTTCTACAGAAAGAATCTTTAGGGTAGACACTTTGTTTAAGAAACTAAATTTGTGTTTTTGGCTGCTGGTCAGCAACTTTCCATCCTTATACCATTCAACTGAGAGTTCAGGGGTACCAGCCACCTTGCATTCCAAGGTACAAGTTTCTCCTACAGTCACCATCATTGATCCTGCCTTCTCTACAATGACTGCAGGTTCTGAAATGAAATGTTATACCCCATTTGTCATACACTATTACATTTTAGAATATCTTACTATAGAATTTTATAATGACTTTTAAAATTATAGATTAGCCCTCTTTAAAAGTAACATGAAGTCATTTAAAAATTCTTTTTTTAAATGAACCAACCCATTCCTGCTAATAAAACTAGACAACATTCTTACTAAGCTAAATGCATTAGTAGATGGCAATTATAGATAAAATCTATGTATTAATAAGTGACAATTATAGATGAAATCTATGTCCCTCTCTGTCTTAAAATCATTTGGACTGTTGTACATAAGCTCTATATTGATTTTCTCTGAAGCATTTTCTGAGCAGGGGGCATTTGCTATTATGAATTATTTTGAACTGTAAGAAATGTACAATGTGGAAAAGCTATTTTATTGGGTAGAGATAGTTATAGTAACCAGTCTCTTCAAATGCTTAGGATTTTTGTTCTGTCTAACTAATGTTGCCAAATTTTCAATGGAAGATCATTTTTCAACATTATATTTGTACAATTCTTAAGTAAAAAAAAGGTGAATTCATAAAACAGTGGTTCTCAACCTTTCTAATGCCGCGACCCTTTAATACAGTTCCTCATGTTGGGGTGACCCCCAACCATAAAATTATTTTTGTTGCTACTTCATAACTGTAATTTTGCTACTGTTATGAATTGTAATGTAAATATCTGATATGCAGGATGTATTTTCATTGTTACAAACTGAACATAACCCACAGGTTGAGAACCACTGTCATAAAATGAAAGAGTAAATTTTTTCTCTTGTGATTTGGTCCTGGATTCCTGGTTCTATATTCTTTAGTTTTTGGACTGACAGTAATGTCTAGAATTTCCAACACTAACTTTACTTCCAATATTTACCTAATTTAAAGTCATTTTTGCCTTAGCAAAAGGAATGAAATATGACAATAAATCTCTTGTGCTCTACCTTATAAAGAAAGATACAATGAAATAATATGTAACATGCATATATATTTCATAATGTAATATATACATAGTACATATAAGCACACACACATATAGGACTATTGACAAAACAAGTGTCGATGGGAGTCTAGGGTTTGGAAGACCTTGAAAGCTTCTAACACATTGACTTAAGACCCTTCCAAAGAGACAGAGCTATCTAATCTTTGAAAATTTTTAGGGAAGATGATTTTTATGAGTATCTTGCAGTAATTCATCCCAGGTTTCAATATCTCCTTTCTATCAAGAAATTACTTTTACCAACCTAAAACAGTGAGTGTGGCCAGGTTTTCCCTCATTCCACCATCATTTCTGATCTGACAGATGTACTTCCCAGCATGGGCTGGTTCTGTTTTTGCAAACTGAAGAGTTGCAACATTTTCCACATATGTGATCCTGGTATTTTCACTTTCTCGAATCACTTCTTTGTCTTTAAGCCATTCAACATAAATTGGCTGGACACCTTCAATGGTTGCTTGTAACTCAGCAGGCTCACCAACCACAACAGTGAGGCTGTTAAGTTTTGTGACAAATCTAGGTGGTTCTGAACAAGGAAAGATGAACAAGAGTTGGAAAAAGATAGAAATACAGTTTGTTTTTTCTTTTTTTTATTAGGGTGGGGAGAGTGGGAAAAGTAAGAGAACAAAGAATAGAAATTTTGCAAATTACTGATATCAGTGATACAAATATGCTTACCTTTTAACTTCACAGTACAAATGCATGTATCACTTCCCACCTCGTTTTGTGCTTTGCAGTGATATTCACCAATGTCTGATGTTTCGACATTTAAGATGTGAATGCTTGCATGGAAATTTTTAGATGCGATCTTGTATTTTTTGCTACTTCGGAGTTGTCTCTTATCTTTATACCAAACCACCTCGAATGGCGGTGTTCCAGAAAGTTCACATTCAAGGCTAACTTCAGCACCCTTAAGGGTATCTACAAGAGGGGGCATGCTGATGAAAACAGGTGGTTCTGTAAAAAAAAAAAATTGCCCATGACCTTAGTTTATTGAATTCCAAAGAGTCATTGAATGTTAGAGGTGGAAAGTATCTTTGAGGTTTTCTAGACTGATCCTTTCCTTTTTATAGATGAAGTGATAGGCTCAAAGCTATCACAGGGGTCGTCAGTGACAGATCTAAGACCAGAACCCAGGGCTCCTGAATCCCTGTGAGCTTCATCGTGCTCATTTCTGTCAGATTAAAACAACAACAACAACAACAACAAAACTCACGTGAAAATGGTGAGAGAAAAAAAAAGGAATTATGCTTATGGATACTCAGTAGTAGAAGCAGCATGGAATACTGCGTTCTCTGCTGAGGGTAAGTTGGGGGTCATATTTTCAGAATTATGTTGTCTGTGTCTCTGACCTCAAATTTCTAATTTTAAAGTTTTGGGTTTTTTTTTTCCCCTCCTTTTTGGAGTGGGGAGGGCAGGGCAATTGGGGTCAAGTGACTTGCCCAAGGTCACATGGCTAGTAAGTGTTAAGCATCTGAGGCTGGATTTGAACTCAGGTCCTTCTGACTTCAGAGCCGGTGCTCTATTTACTGTGCCACCTAGTCGCCCCAAATTTCTAATTTTATAAAAAGAGAATGGCAATTTACTTATCAATTTAGTGATTTACTAATTAATAAACTGCATGTAGTTTATTATTACTAATTTACTAACTAATGAACTACATATAGCTTTTAAAATTCTGTCAGCAAAATTATCACTTACTGCTACTGTTAATACTAACAATAAACAGAGATAGGGACTACCCTTGCACTTCCATTGGCAGTGTTAATGTGTACCAACCCCATTCTTTGCAATTTATATAGGCTTTGAAATCTCCTTAGAGCAGCGGTGTCAAACTAAATATAAAAGGGGGGACCCTAAACTATATTTAAGGATTCTTGCAGGTCTCATATTGAGTTGGAAAGCCTTATGCTCATATTATCCATATTTTATTGTATTTTTACACATTTTGTTAAATATTTCTGGATCAGATTTTAATCTGGCTCTGGATGCATTCGGGAGTAGTGTGGGCCCATATAGGGGCTAGCAGGTCATACTCTGGATACCTTAGGTTAGAGCACTGACAGATTAGATGACTCATCCTACTTTACACTGCCAGTGTGTCTCAGAAGCCAGATCTTAGTTTTAAATCCAGTTCTCTATCCAGTACTCTATTCACTTGAACAGTTAATATTGTTAGGAATAAGAAAGTAAATGGACATTGTTTTATGGATTTTCAGGAGCTCTTGCCTGTTACTTCAGGCAGATGAATAAAAAATCACATTTTAAGAAATGATATTATCATCCATGGTACTTAATAATGTTTGTCACTGATGACAGTAAGGATGACAGTGGTGATGGTGCTGACAGGACATCCTTATGCTTTTTCTGGAGGACAAATATTCCTTCTTGTCAAAGTGGCAAATTTGTCATTTTGCACATGTTCAGAAATCAAGTTAGACCAAGTGCAAAACTAATAGGACAAAAAGGACTGGATTGGATATTAAAATCACTTCCCAAATAATTGAAAAACTGTTCATTATATGTTCAAAGATTAAGTCATAATAGTAACAACTCCTGAAAGTCTTTTAAAATGAGCCAGAACAACATAATTCTGAAAATATGAAGCCCAAACAGGTTCCCAAGGAAATATATGTAAAGAACATTTGTGAAGGGCTCAATGAGCCCCCAAATCAGCTTACATCTCTCAAAAAATAATGAAAATGGAACTTGACAACAAGAGAAGAGAAAAATGAGCCATCTCACTCACTGTAAGCAAGATATTGTGTTCCAGTTAATAAGAGAAAGAGACTGCTAACCTTTGACTATGACCTTTGTGCTACAGCTTGTGCTACCAGCAGGATTGTGAGCTTCACATATGAAATCACCACTGTCCTCGGTGCCAAGGTTGTTCATCTGTATCACGGCCACTGACTCAATGAAGGACATTGTGTATTTTTCACTGGCTGACAGTTCATGGTCATTTTTGTACCATCTGACTCTTATTTCAGGAGATCCGCTCAATTTGCACTCGAGTCGTGTTGAGTCCCCTGCTTTCACTATTCTGGTTGCTTCTAATTTCTTAACAAACTTCGGTGGTTCTATGAAGCCAAGAAAAAAAGAGGTTAAAGTGAATGCAAAGGATTAGAAAGGGGGAATCACATGCTTTTCATTGAACAGTACAACGGGAAGAGATTAGAAGGAACAATATTAACTTAAAAATTAATGTTCAGACTATCTCAAAATTTCGAAGCTCATTGAAAGTAGTAATTAGAAAGATGCTTAACAGCTGAGTATAGAAAGAGCAAGAGATACACAAAGAGAGACAGAAACACGAAACAATTAGGTCTGCACACCTGTTACAAACAACATTGTGGTACAAGAGTCGCTACCAACATCATTGGTAACTTGGCAAGTGTAATGTCCAGTCTTTGAGACATCCACTGAGTAGAGATTTAAGAAACTTGTTGACCCTTCCAGCCCAATAAAGCATTTAGGTCCAGATTCAAGTTCAATCTCATCTTTAAACCACTTTATTTTAAATGGTGGTGTTCCTCTTAGGACTGCCTTAAATTCCACTGTTGAATCTGGCACAGCTTGTTGTCTTTCAGGCTTCACTAGGAAGCTTGGTGGCTCTATAGTTTTTAAGAAAAAAAGAGGTTGAATTAAACTCCTACCTGTGTAAGTATTTTCACAATTTTAATAAGAAAATAATGTAAAAAAAGAGATGTTCAAAATATTAAAACTTTCTTAGATAAGTGAAAGACATGTAAAGAAACAACTTTTAAGCCTGATTTTTAGCTTTAAAGACAAAAGAATAAGAGTGATCTGTTTTTAAATTATTCGTAAATAAGAATCAAGAAGAAGTAAAGAGTTTGCAAACCTTTCACAGTTAAGATTCCACTACATGCAGCATCTCCTGCTACATTTGCAACTTTGCATGTGTAATTTGCAGTGTCTTCTAATTCAAGATTATTAACCTCCAATGCCACAGTGTTCTCATGGCACACAAGTCTGTATTTTGCACTGGCAGATATTTCCTTTCCATCCTTATACCACTGGGCATTAAGTGGGAGTGAGCCTGAAACTTTACATTCCATTTGAATAGAGGAGCCCAGAACTTTGTCCATTTTGGTTAGTTTTTTGGTGAATGATGGAGGAATTGTCTCATCTGCCCAAGAGAAATGCCCCCAAAAAAGTACCCGTTAACATATTGCTTTACTTTTGTAAAGAGCTTTACAGAAATTGAATGAGCAAGTTGAAATGAGAATACAAACCTAGAACTCTTAAGTAGGCATCACAGCTACTGCTTCCAAAGTCATTTTCAACCTTGAAAGTATACTGACCACTGTCCTGCTTCATTACGGACTGAATCCTGAAACTGGCAATATTGTTTTCAAAACTCATTGCAAAGTATCTACTGGGCACAATGGGTCTACCATCTTTAAGCCATTTCACTCGGAGTTCAGGGGTTCCAGCCACAACGCATTCAAGAGTCACTGGGTCTTTTTCAGTTGCATCTACTGATTTAGCCTTCTCTATTATTTGCGCTGGTTCTGTGGCAAAATCAAAGCATGATTAAACAATTTTTTTTCCCAAAAAAGATAATGTGAGCCTATTAAAAGATGTGCTTTTATAGAATAATATTTAAAGAGAATGGCTCACAAACCTTGTACTAAGAGGAAAGCATAACACTTTTCAACTCCTGACTCATTCTTTGCTTGACAGGTGTATCTGCCACTGTGACCATTATCCACCATTCTTATCTGTAGAGTAGCCTCATTGTTCACAAATGAAATATGCGTATTATCATCTTCATCAATAATCTGATCATCTTTTAGCCACACCACAGAGAGAGGGGGAGAACCTGCCACTGTGCCCTGGAAAATGGCTGAGCTTTTCAAAACTGTCATCACATTTTCTATCTTCTTTGTGAATGAAGGTGGTTCTGTTATTAAGACAGTATGGGAAGAAGAAAAATTATTTGAGTTTGTAGGTATAAATAGTCATTAGAGTATATCATAGGATGGAAGATGGGGCATCCTGCTTGTTTTCTGTCACTGACCTTTCAAACTGACTCTGGTACTGCAAGAGCAGCTTCCACCTTCATTGGATACAATGCACTGATATTCACCAGTATCTGAAGGGTCACACTTGGTTATATGGAGATTAAATACTGACACTCGGTCAGTCAGTGTATACTTTTTGCTGCTTCGAATTTCCTTGTTATTCTTGAGCCAGGTAACTTCAAATGGAGCAGTGCCCTTTACTTCACACTCAAGCTCCACATCTCTGTCTTTGACTACTTCCACAGGTTTCAGCTCCCTTACAAATGTGGGAGGTTCTAAAAATTCAAAAGGAAGACAAGATCTAGCTTACTCAAAGGAAAGACTAAAACCCAGAGGATGACAAAGTCAAATGGGGGAAGAGATTCAAACCACAGACCTTTCACTTTCAACTCAATGCTACAACTTGAAGTGCCAGCATCATTCCGGGCCTCACAGACATAGGTTCCACTGTCTTCTATCCTAGCCCCTGAAATCTGGAAAGTGGCTAAGCCATCAATGAAGGAGATGCCATACTTGTCCACAGCTGTTATTTCATTCCCATCCAAGTACCAGGAGACTTTAATCTCTGGGGTGCCTGTTATTTGGCATTCGAAAGTTGTTGACTGTCCTTTCCGCAAAACTAACACAGGACTTGGCTTCTTAATAAACTGAGGAAGTTCTACATGTGGACAAAAGGTGATAAGTTTTATGTTCTATAAGGTTAAAAAAAAAGTACCAGCAAGATTGTTTTTTTAAGTCAACACCCCTCCCTCCAACTACCAAGACAGAAATAATCCCACCCAGCAATCATTGCCAGCACAATCCCAACCCCTTCCAAACCCCTGGCCCTGAAAAAATCAAGAAAGAAAGGAGACACAAAGTTCCAGACCTTTTACAAAAAGAGTCGTTTTACAAGTGACTGTGCCAACATCATTGCTTAGCTGGCAAATGTAGGTTCCAGAATCCACACTTTTGACTGAAAAGAGTTCTAGAATAGTTGAAGTATCATCTTTCCAGACAGAACGAGCTGCTCCAGAGTGCAATTCTTTATTATCTTTAAACCACTTTATAGTCAAGGGTGCCGTGCCACCTACAAGAGCTTTCATCTGAACTCGAGAGCTGGGGGCCACATCTTGGGACTGTGGCTTTTCCACAAAGTAAGGTGGCTCTAAGGAGGTGTAAAAAAAGGAGGAGGAATAGGGGAGGAGAAGAGCAGGAAGATTTGTTTTAGAATTGAGAAGTGTATTTGAAACTTAAGAAATTAGACATCACATGTCTTTCTTATTAAATGAAAAACAAAAGCTCCAAACCTTTGACTGTCAGATATCCAGAGCATTGGTTATGGCCTGCTTTATTTGTGGCAGCACAAATATATGTGCCACTGTCTGCACCTTCCAGCTGGCTAATTTCCAAAAATGCAGTGTTGTCATGGAAAGAAAACTTGTATTTTTCACTAGCAAGTATCTCTTGGTCATCTTTGAACCACTGGATGCTTATAGGATGGGATCCAGCTACTATACATTCTAAGTCAATGAAAGAACCCTTAATGCTATCCATTTTCTTTAGCTTTTTGGTGAACGAGGGAGGTATGATTAGATCTGTCCAATAAAAAGGCAAAAAAAAAAAGAAAGAGAAAAAAAGAAGCATTAGGACAGAAACCTTTTGGAGTTATGAAAGATAAAGTAGTGAGCAAATGTCAATACCGCTCTCTACCACCTCCAAGAGGAATACAAACCTAAGACATTTATGTTAGCTTTGCAGCTACTCCTCCCAACGTCATTTTGAACCTCAAAGGTGTATTCTCCACTATCTTGCTTTTCTGTGGATATAATCTTCAGTATGGAGACTGTGTCAGTGACACTGATTTTATATTTGGGGCCCAGAGTCAATTCTTTTCCATCTTTGAACCATTTGGCTGTTATCTCTTTAGTTCCTGAAAATTTAACCTGTAAGGTTGCTGGGTCACCTTGCGTAACATCTATAGATGCAGCCTCATCTGTGATCGTTGCTGGTTCTGTAGCAAACACAAGGATAAGACATGGATTTATGCATGTTTAATGGAGAGAGGCTTTCAGGTCAATACCTTTTGAAGGATCAGGGAGAACTGTGCTGAACTAACCTTTTACTGAGAGTAAAGCAGAACATCTTTGTATGCCTGCGTCATTTTTGGCTTCACAGAAATATTTCCCATCATGCTTTACTTCAATGCCACTGATATACAGACTGGCTACATTATTCTCAAATGTCATTCTTATATTGTCATCTTCAGTGATCTCATCATTATCTTTTAACCAAGTCACAGTGATTGGCAAAGAGCCTTTAAGAGTGCCCTGGAATGCCGCAGTGCCGCCCTGCAAGGAACTCGTACTCTCGATCTTCTTGACAAATACTGGAGGTTCTATCGAAAAATAAATGCTTCATGAGAACCAGTTCTGAAGCAACACTGGTAAAAATGTAGAATTGGCACTCGATTAAGGCATGCCTATATTTCTAGGAGACACTAACCTTTTAAAGTGACCTTAGCGCTGCAAGTGCTGCTGCCTACCTCGTTGGTCACCCTACACTGGTATTCACCAGCATCAGGCACATCAAACTTGAGAACCTGAAGGCTAACCAACCGATCCTGAATGAATGTTTTATACTTTCTACCACTTCGAAGAGTTGTGTTGTCTTTGAACCAAGTAATCTCAAAGGGAGGAGTGCCTGCTACTTCAGCCAACAGCATCACATCATATTCTCTCAAAACTTCAATTGGCTGGAACTTCTTGCTAAAGTAAGGTGACTCTATAGCACAAAAGAAGATTGTTTTTGGTTAATAAAGGTGTGGGATGTTTGCTTCAGGCCCAAGCCTTTGGTAATGCTCGGGGCAAAATGAATAAACACACACCTTTCACTATGATAATACTACTGCAGTGGTCACTTCCTGCTTCATTTTGAGCTTCACACATGTATTCTCCACGGTCTTCAATGGCAATATCTGTAAGTCTGAGGATGGCAACAGAGTCCACAAAAGACATTTTGTGTTTACTGCTCTCCTTAATTTCTCTGTCATTGACAAACCAGGTTATTTTAATAGGAGGGGTGCCGGTGACTTTGCAGGCTAACTGAGTTGAGTCTCCAGTTTTCAAGAGTTGTGAGGGCTCTAGCTTTTCCACAAAGGTAGCAGGTTCTGTGGAACGGAGAAAGTTATTAAGAAGAGACAGAAAGAAGTAAAGACACTGCAAAATAGCAGCACAAAGAGGTCAAGAAAATAAGGCAAACCTTTCACAAACAAGTTTGCACTGCATTCCACTACTCCAGCCACATTGCTGACTTTACAGGTGTATTTGCCCGAGTCTGATGTTTTTACTGTGTATAGTTCCAGGGAACTCTCTAAAGATTCTTTGGTAATATAGCAGCTGCCACCAGAAACCAATTCCTTGTCCCCTTTAAACCATCTGATGGTGAGTGGAGTTGATCCTTTAAAAGTACTCTTCAGACAGACAGTGGATCCAGGTAGTAAGTCCCTTGACCCAGGTTTAACCACAAAGCTGGGAGGTTCTGAAGAAAAGTTATAAGAAACAATTTTGGTGAGTTAAGAGGCAAGGTCTAGAAGTGAAGAAGCCTTAATTATGGAATACCATGCAGTAAGAAGTAAAAGGAAAGTGTTTCCTCCAACCTTGGACAATTAAAGCACCACTGCTGTCTTTGCTTCCAACAGAATTCGTGGCGCGACATGTGAAGTTTCCTGCGTCACTCATGTCTACTCTGCTTATCTCCAAGGAGGCTGTGCCTTCCACAAAAGCTATTCTGTATCTGTCTGATGAAGTGATTTCTTTGCCATCCTTAAACCAGGATACCCTCATTGGAAGGGAGCCAGCAATTTTGCAGTCCAGGCGACAGTCACCATTGACCACGCTGTCTGTGTTGCGTAAGGGTTTGGTAAAGAATGGAGCAATGTCGCGATCTGTGCGTGGCACAACAAAAGAGAAAAATCAAAATGGGAAGTGGATAAATTCTGTTTTTTTCCTTTCTATTCATTGTGTTAAAAAATAAGATATGTAAAGTGTCTTTAAAAGTACTAACCCAGTACAGTAAAGGTTGTCTCACAGGAACTGCTTCCGACTTCATTTGAAATCTCAAATGTGTATTGACCACTATCGTGTAGTTCAGCAGAGTAAAACTTGAGCTGGGCAATATTGTTCTTAAAACTGAATCTGTATTTTTTACTGGAAACCATCGGTTTTCCATCTTTATACCATTTGGGCTTAAGTTCTGGAGTGCCCGAAACCATGTACTCCAGGGTTGCTGGGTCTCCGGCAGTCACCTGAATCAGTTCTGCTCTCTCTATAATCTTGGCTGGTTCTATGGTGGCGTTAAAGAATTGTGATTTAGAAAAGAGCATTAAGATGTCACTTTAAATGAAAATGCAAAGTTAAAAATGTTCCTACACTGACCTTTAACTATTAATTCCCCGACAGATGTTTGACTTCCAGCTTCATTTTCAGCTAGGCAAGTATATTTGCCACTAAAACCAATCTGGACGTCAGGTATTAGCAAAAGTGCAACACCATTAGAAAAGCTCATTTTGATTTTATCGTCTTCTTTAATGATGTCTTGTCCTTTCATCCAGGTGACTGAAATAGGTTCTGAACCCCTTACAGCTGCTTGCAAAGTAACTGTTTGCCCTGCTAGGGCAGTAAAATCGTCTACTTTCTTTACAAAAGTTGGTGGTTCTAGTTTAAAGAGGAAAAAGAAAACACTTTTAAAAACCGAAACTCTTTTGTTACTGGATATTTCAATATACACCCTGTATATATTTTAGGTGACTTATCTAGGTTGGGTTTATTTGGCCCAAACACTATGCTATACTATACCATCAATTACCCAGAAGAACTGATAAATGTTTTAAGAAGAATTACAATTTGATTCTAGGGATAGGAGAAAAATAGATATAAGAGCTTTGGCCTTTGTAGGGATGGATGATAAATGACTTATTGTGTGTCTCTCCTTTGTTATCAGGAATAAGGATTTATGCTACTGTCTGGAAAATGGAGTTGCTGAATTTGTTCCCAAGAGAGTGCAAAACCAAAGAGAAAATGCAGTTTTAAGAACATATTAGAAGAGAACACACTAGTTTGATCGGAATAAGAAAGGTACTTTGTCGACGGCTTTAAAAGATATTAGTTTTCAATCACTAACCTTTTAGGATGAATGTCGCACTGCAGCCGCACTTTCCAACCTCATTAGCTACCACACACTCGTATTCGCCGACATCTGCGCTATTAAATGAAAATATCTCCAAAGACACAAGAGACTTCTGAGAAAGCAGCCTGTATTTCTTACTACTTCGAATTTGCTTCTTTTCTTTAAACCAGCTAATTTCAAAGGGTGCAGTGCCCGAGATTTCACAATGAAGAAGAGCATTGGTTCCTCTCACTATCTCTGCTGGCTCAAGAGTTTTGATGAAAGAAGGGGGTTCTACAAAAGCATTAAATCACCAATAGAGAATTAGTTCCAAGCAATGGATAAAGAAATGTATTACTCTGAATAATGACAGGCAGTAACTGTGAAAACAAACCTTTGATAATTATCTCAGTACTGCAGCTATCGCTGCCAACATCATTAACTGCTTCACATGAGTAGCTTCCACTGTCCTCCACTTTCACATTAGTGATATCAAGCACAGCCTCAGAGTTGGCAAAAGACATTCGGACTGTGTTACTTTCACTAAGTTCTTTGTTATTTTTAAACCAGGTGACCTGGATCACAGGAGAACCTTTGAGTTTGCAGTGGAGACGTGCTGATTCACCTGGGAGCATTAAATAAGATGGATCCACCTTCTTCACAAAGGATGGTGGTTCTAAATGAAGATTACAAAAAAAAGAAAGAAAAGAAAAAAAAACCTGAAACCTAAAATTCACAAAGGGAAAGGAGACAGAAATAGTACAAAAGGACAGAAGAGACATGAATGTGATCAAAGCTGTGTTGTCTCCACCCAGCCATGTTCAGTCAATACTAGACTCTTTTCTCAGTTCCCCAGTACAAAATCACTGTTAACTAAAGCCCACTTTTTAAAATGAAGAGGTTTAGCACACATATATACACACACACACACATACACACCAAACATTAAAAAATGTTTAAAGTGATGAATTTTTGAAAGAAAAATAACTATAGAGATTCAAAAGAAGAAAAACAAATGCATCAAGGTGGGGGGAAGGGAGAGAGGGGAAGATTTTCCAAAGCATTTGTGAAGAATGAAATTATTTAATAGCTGTTTATTATCTATAGATTCCCTACTCCTGACTCCATTAAAAACTTTCTATTATATTTCTGACAATGGCATGACATAAACATAGATGGGGAGAACCAAGGCTTACCTCGGATAGAGACAGTGGCAGAAGAGGAGCTGCTTCCAGCCTCATTGGAGGCTGTGCAGACGTAATTCCCTGAATCCTTTAGTTTGGCCAGAGGAATCTCAAGGGATGCTATTTTATCCTCAAAATAGATCCTAAAATCTTTTCCAGCAGGGATTTTTTGCCCATCTTTACTCCATGTTATTGTCACTTTTCGATCTTCATCCACTTGGCATTCAAGATGTACCTTCTTATTGACGGCAGATTGTACAGATTCTAATTCTTTAATGAAATGTGGCTTATCAATTATGATCAGCTCTGCTTGGCAGATGTCTGCTCCAAACTTGTTAGAGGCCTTGCAAGAATAGACTCCTCTGTCTTGTGCAGTAAGATTTGAAAGCTCTAAAATGTGTTTGTTGTCTGCATCTGAAATCTTGCATTTAGGTGAAGGTGAAATGGCAATACCATCCTTCTGCCAAATGGTGTCAATCACAGGGGTCCCTGACACTGTACAAATGAATTTGGTTGCCTTCCCAACAAAAGTTGTAACTGACTTAGGTCTGGTTAGAAAGGTTGGAGGAAATGCCTCTGCAAAAAGAAATTTTAAAAATCATTATATTCAGTTTGCATTCATGATCTTGTCTCTCTGCATTTCAAGACAGAAAGAAAGATGATTTACGTCTTAAGACAGTCATTACTTAAAAAGAGAACAATGAAACACCAAGATCATAGGGACTACCAAAGAAAAGAAATGATGGCATTCTTCACAGCAGAAAGTCAATGTAAATGTATAGATTATAATAGCCTCCAAATGCTGACTTATGCCATAATATTAGTCTAAATCCTAAAGATATCTCATTATTAATGGTAGATGGTTCTGAAGTATCTAACCAGTAACTCAGCCAATTTTAATTTCATGTTGTTCAAAGAAAGTGTGCTAAAAAGAAAAAGAATAGCATCAGAATACCAGAGCTTAATTAGCAGTTTACTTTTCTAAAGAGAAAGGAATATTATGGATCATGGCAGCCAAGGATATTATGCAAGGAGGAGGTTCCCATACTCCTCATCCCTCTTCCCCCCATGAATCCTTCCACCAAACACCTAAATGACTGAGCTTCCAAATGGTCTACTCAGCTATTTCAAGACTATGGAAATATTTGGTAGCATGTTTCCATTTCATGCCCTGCCACATGAAATAAGTCTCCAGGTAGTAGAGAATATCCTTTCCATTGCCAATCCCACCACTCCATTCTGTTCTCCTTTATCCTAACATGTTAAGCTAGCCTTACAGGAGATTTTAGATGTCATTGTTTTATTTATGTTTTGTGTTGAACTGATTCTAATTAGAGAACTTAATGATTACATTATAATAAATAATAAACTAAGAATTCTAATCCCAAAGGAAAGATTCTAGGCTTGGTTTTCTGAGAGTTCTGAGGAGCTCTAAGCACATTTCCTGCAGAGAAGAGGGATGATGAAGAGTAAGATTAGTAGAGTAGTGTTCATTTTTAAAACCCTCCATCTATCAGAGAAAAATGTTCTCTATCTGTCTTGTATATTGGCCCACTCCTCAAGGAACAGAATCAGGCAAATTTTGGGGGGGCGATTTTTGGTTCACAAACAAGGTCCCCATCAAGAAGCTGTATAAACCTCAAATTCTAACCTCAACTTTCAATCCTCTCCACAATATTTTCTGGAAGAATGTAAGATGTATCTATTAATCTGCTTTTGCTAAAGTGGATTCAAGTGGTGATTGGCTATATAAACTCCCCTACTCACATTTTAGGTAATGGACAAATTGGAGGGGCAGGGAAATGACTTCCTTACACTTTACTGTTGAAAACCTATAAGGAAGTTGGGGGAGTGGAGGAAGTTGTGTGGAAGTACTGATTATTAAAATATTCATAGAAAAAAACATGGTGAGAAATGACAATGGAATTTTTTGGATCTTCTTCCATTCGTCATTCATAATCCAGCTCCATGTAAAAACTGTTCTCACTTCACATTTAAACACTGAATAAAATAAAACATCATTATTGTCTCATTGAACAAAGATCTACCAAATATAATACGGTACAAGTAGAATGCGACTGATGAATCCTGTGAAGTGGTCGCATGTATTCAAGCTTACATTATTTGAAGTTATAATGATGTAAAACATGGTAATTGGTTCCATGCATAAAAGAAATATGCAGCTCAAATTTGAATAGTGCAACTACTTAAGAAGATTCATTATTCACACTAATAGAGACTAAGCTCTTTCAAGCCAAGCAATGAGATCCTGATAAAAAATTTTTTTAAAAAAGATAAGTGACAGATGTTGACAAATTTACTTCAAATTATTGTATCAAGTGGGTAGTTCTGACACCATTTTACTTAATAAATAGATCTAGTCTTTTTAGAAAGGCAAACTAGAAAGAATTTTTTCAGATGCCATTTTTTCACATTTTAACTTCTCTTTAGGGTGCCTCTTCCTAAAATGAATACTGTCTATTTTAGAATTCATTTGGATTGTTTTTCTACCCTTTACTATAGTCTACAAGCAAAATGGTTTTTATTTTTCTTCTGTCAGTTGCAGAAAAATAACTGAAATAGGAAATTTTCAATTAGTTTCTGCAACTAGTTGTCTTCTTCAAACTTCATTTTTTGTTTTTGAGTATAATAGAAGTAATTTCTGGACCTGTAGAAAATACATGGTTATTCATAGGTCTGTTTATACAAGTGCTTTGTGGCAGAGCATTGCTTTTTTATTAATACATCACAAAGAGTACTGTTCTTCTCTCTTACTGATTATATTGGCAAGGATTTGAAAACTAAATCGACGCATCCATTTATATCTTGTATTTACCTGTTACAGTTAAGGTTGCTGTACAGCTTACACTACCATATTCATTAGAAGCTTTACAGCTGTACTCTCCACAGTCAACAACCTGAGTTCTCAGGATTTCCAGTGTGGACAAGTAATGTGCAGATCTTATTGAGCACTTTTCACTCTCGTAGATTTCTCGGCCAGCTTTAAACCACTGGAAGCGAACATTGGGTGCGCTTTCGATCTCACAAGTGAACTTAGCAAGATGCCCGAGAGCTACCTCCAATGGTTCAATTCTCCTCTTGATGACTGGGGCAGCTAGAAATGGAAACATGACTTTGTTAGGAAATTTTGTCTTGTGAGTTTTGTTTCTCTATATTGTGGCTATTAATGGAGTGATCCCCTGAAACTAATTGCGATAAATAGAAGAGGGTGACTAGGAAAACACAAAAACAAAAATGTTCTAAGTGAAAGCCAACGGGGGCAATGTGTTTGACATACTTGGTGAGAACTCTGCAGTCAATCAGGAAAACCCAATAATTACTGGGATGTGACAACATTAGCTAACATGCATAGCATGCAATGAGAATTCTATGCACCACATTGTGCTGTAACAGTGAAAAACAAAATGTGAAGGAAAACTCTGTTTTAAAAGATGACATAGCAGAAACCAAAAGAAAGGAAGAAAATGTGATTAACAAGTGCACATGGACAGCTAATCATGGTTTTTGAGGAACAGGGCTGAAATTGCTGATATGGAGGTCACTAATTGGTACCTTATATACAGCGATTGCTTTCTCATTACATAAGACTATTTAAGAATATTTCCTTACAGAAAAAGGCCAAAGGGGCACTACATTTAAAATAGAGAAAACAGTGAAAATGTACATTTTTGTTTCCAAAACTAAATGGTGAAACAAAAAATGGTAGCAAGTTACTGAAAAAACACCGAATGAGGGGAAAGGAAGACAATTTAAAACCATGATTAGGTCTGTGACTTCATGAATACTCTTATTTCATCTATTATCTACCATAGCACAAAAGTTGACACTCAGTGATGGCTCTAAATCATTGCAACCAAGTGAATATTAGTGGTGGATGTTTTGTCTTCAGAAGCCAACCTCTCTTTATTATTGTGAGTTTTGCAGAAGTTGACGTGTTTCCACTTTCATTTAGTGCCTCACAGCTATATTCTCCTTGGTGCAGCTCCTTGTTCACTTTATCAATCACTAGTGTGTATGTATCATGATCTTGTAAACACTTGTATCTTTCATCTGGAGAAATCAGTTTACTCTCAAAATACCAGTTTACCTGTTTAGAATTGGTAATTTGCAATGTGAAATGTACAATATCACCTTCTTCTGCAACGGTATTTACCAAATGTTTTTGTATAACTGGACGATCCTCTCTAGTTCGACTCTCTTCTGGCTTTTGGGTGGTAGCCATGTTACTTTCCATGCTATTATCAACAGAGACGTCCTCCTTTTCCTCTGTCAATTTTATTTCATTATCTTGCTTTTCACTGGGGACAGAAGCTAATGGCACCTCTTTAGCGACTGCTGCGGTCTCTGTTTCTTTGACCTGACTTTCCACAAGGAAAGAAATTACTTCTTCCATTGAAACAAGGTTGTCAGGCCTTACTTCTGGTGCAATGGTTACTTCAACCTGTTGGGCATCTGAGGAAAAATCAGCTTCTTCCTGTAAGCCTGCTGTAGTAACTGATAAAGGGCCAGTTTGGTCTGCTACTAGTATGTTTCTCTCCTCAGAGATGATAGACCATAAAGCATCCTTACATTCCATTTCCAAGTTAGTCTTCTGAAAATCAACCCCTTCAATGACAACAGTGATTTCTTCTGTAGCAGAATTCACAGTGGTTATGACATAGGTGCACATTACTTGTTTAGGCTCTGTGGTGGGGGCTATGGTCTTGACTTCAACCTTATCAATGTTTCTGAGCCATTCCGAGAAGATGCTAGGCTGTTCACTTGCGATAGCAGCTTGAAGAGCCCTTCGGAGTTGAATTGTTATATCAGGTTTATACTGATCTGGAAGAACAGGGGCAAACTGCTTTTCCTTAGAGAGGATGTCACTTCCCTGAACCTCGTGCACACTCTGTATTCCTTTGGGTTGCTTTTTGGACTCAGTAATTTGTGTTTCTGACTTTGACCACTCACCTACATGCTCTTCTGTGAGTAGTTGCTTTTCCTCTAGTGACAGAGGAAGTCTTATGGACTGTCCTTCCTGAATTCTGGCTGCAAATTCTTGAACAGCAGTTTCTAATTGACCTGTACTCACTACAAGGATATCATGTTCTTTGGTGCACACATTTTCAGAAAGGAACTGTGGTTCCTGGCTTATCTCAGAGACCACAGTTTCAATACCCTTGAAACTATCTACAGGCCCTTCATCTAGACTCTGATTCTCAGTTACAGTAGGTAACTGCAAAATAGCTTGTGTCTCTTGATCTTGGACAGCCACTCTCTTCTTTTGATCTGCCACAGGGATCATACTCTCTTTTGGGAAAGGTATTTCTTCAGTCACATTGCTGGAATACATGCAAGGCTGGGGCTCACTCGTAGATTGTACATAGCTCATTTCAGGGCTGGTTGGTATAGTTCTGAGTTGTTCTTCTGTGAACATGACACTGTCTTCTGTGGTCACAACACCTTGAAACATTTGGTCAGTGCATGATGAAACAGCTTTTGATGGAGGCTTTGGAAAAGTTACAACATCTTCTTTGGGTAGTCCGCTTTGCTGCTGCAGTGTAGAAGGGGCTTCTTTGATAGGTGGAATGCACATTGACTGGTCAGTGGAGGGGAGTTCACTGGTACTTTCAGAAGAAGGGCTATTTTGGTCTCCCATGATGGCGGACTGCGGTAAAGCTGGGCTTTGGGGGAAGGCTGTTTGGTCATCTGATGGTGCTATTTGCCCCTGTACAATCTCCAAATTAAAAAATTCCTTGTCTTCTTGGGTCTCTGAAGTTACATCAGTGTTTACTGCATGCATATTCACAGTGTGCTCATATGAAAATTGCTGCTTTTCTTCAGTGATTAAAGCAGATTTCAAAATGATGTCCTTTGCAAGTGACTCAGTTTCTCTCTCTAAGGCTGATATGTCATTCTTAGGTGGTAAATCTGTTTCAGGAAGGTGCAGATCTTCAGGAATTGCTTGTATCGACTTTGCCGTCATGGGTGAACCAGCTAGACCAAGGTCTTCTGAAAGTACAAGAAGTTCAGCAGTAGATATGCATTCCCCCCATATATTTAAGGCTTTACAGACATACATACCACTGTCTTGGCTTTGAGGATCATTTACAATAAATGTTCCCGAACCATCTGGATTATGAATGATAGTAAAATATATGTTAGTAGAAAGCTGTTTGTCTTCTTTGAACCACTGAATTTTAGGGGCTGGTTCTCCAAGCACTATGTACTCAAAGACAGCAGGGAGCCCTTGGATACATTGAACTGGTTCCAACTTCTTAATGAACCAAGGGGGACCTGGACCTCCAAGCTGTTCCAAAGGTTTCTCCACTGTGGGTTCTGTTTCACCATCTTTGTAGCCCTTCACTTTTGACTTTACCTTTAAATGGGCACTGCATATTGCCTTTCCATATTCATTGCTGGCAATGCACATATAATCTCCTTCATCCTCAAATGTGGTATCTATAATAATCAAACTGTAATCATTTCCATCAAATACAAATTTGTAGGCAGGAGAAGTTGTTAACTGTATCCCATTGAAGAACCACTGAATTTTAGGTTTCGGCACGCCAATGACTGTCACAGTAAGTTTAGTCACATCCCCTAAGTTTATTTCAACATCAGACACTTTTTTGGTGAATTCAGGGGCAGTCCCCTCCTTTTGCAAATCAAATTTACTTGAACAAATGGAAGATTCTGGGACAGGTTCAAGTGTTTTATCATTATCCGACAACTGAAGATTAATGTTGTAAGTTTGGAGGCTTTCTTCCTCAGCAGATAGAATAGAACTAGAATACTCTGTATGGAGGAAAATGATCATTTTTTTAAAAGATGCTTCACTATAAAATTAAATATTAAAAAAATCTAGACAAATCAAGGTAAAAGTATTAAAACATGAAGTAACTGATAGTAATTTGGTTTTTTTTTTTTGTATTAATAGAATTCTTATAAGGTGACTTGAGATTTTAGAAGTTTTTTTTTTTTACATTTAATTCAGTTATATGAAATAAAATCCTGAAAGACACTACAGGGGCATAGTTTTTGATATTCCTCTTTGCTAATATTTAAAAGTTAATGAATTTTAAATATACTTTTGTATGTTTCTATGGTACATATAAATGAAGAGTTTTTAAAGTTTACCAAATTAAAATATTTAAGTACTTACAATAGAAACCTAAACTATTTAATTTAAATTCTGAAATGGCAGAGCCAGGATTAAAGTGTATGCTTTATTCTCCAGACTCCTTATTCTAGCATGGTATTCATAAAGAAGAATTCTCCTAAGAGCACCATGGAATCAATGACTCTCAATTGCACTGGCTAGGTCTCCTAAAATTAGCTCTTGCCTGTGTTATTATTTTTACCTAGGATATTAATACAGTATATCTCACATGTTTATGTTAAAAACTTTTTAAAAATCTACTTGGAGTCACAGAGATCTTCATTCAGTAAACGACATAATTATTGAAGTAAAGAGGAAAGGCCTTTGCAGTCAATAAATCTTTCGTATTGAGATTAGCTTCACAGGGTATTGGGAGGATATTGGCCTACTACTGAGTGTCCCTTGGGGCAATTGAGGTTGAAAAAAAAATCGTCATTTTGGACAGATAGAAAGACAATATCAATAAAGCTGAAAACAGATTTCTCTTGCTAAAAAAATAGCTCTCTGGTTCACTGAGAGTCTATAAAATTTCAAACATACAGATAAAGTCTGAGCTATCAAAGTTTAGACATCTGTGACTTATGATTACTTAAAAAAACATTTTTAATACTTTAAATTTCATTTGATATTATTATGAAGTCCAAATCATTATTTCCAAAACAAAACATGTTGCCACCAAAACAATTCCAAATCAAAATCGTTAAAAATTGAGTGTTCACAGGAAGTGTTTTTATTTTGAGTTGCTAAAGAAGTCAGTATTTTTTTAAAAAAAATTTTTCATGACGAATGAGAATGTTTCTAGGTGATAATGTGAGAAAATATTTTCACATGACATTTTACTGACAAATAAAAAAATATATATACTCTTTGACCCACTCTTTGCCCCCTTGCAATTTATCCCTGAAGGGGAGTGTACACAACTTTGTGTCATTTAACCATGATGATTGGCACGAGATTAATCCAACAAGCCTTTTTCCTGGGTAAGTGAAGAAAATTAAAGAGCAAAAAAAAGAAAGAAAGAAAGAAAGAAAGAAAGAAAGAAAGAAAGAAAATCCGACATTACTATTTGAAAGTGTTTTATTGGGTGAGGAAAACCTATACAGCAATATTTGAAATAAAAATACAAAACAGTGAATAGGAGTAATTACTGTACCCTGATTGAGAGAACAAAAGAATATTTATATTCAATTATTCTGCATTCCCTTTTGAATGTAGCCCTCATCATTCATTTTGAGACAAGGCAATCTTGTACTGTACAATTCTTTTGTTACTTCAATAGCTAATTGCTCTTGAATCATATAAAAGATAGACTAGCCTTATGCTTGATTCAGTTCTGCAGAACTACATCAGTGATATAAGAAGGTACAGAAGTAGACTTACTTTAAAAGTTAAGATTCTAGTATTTACTAAATAGAAGAACACTGGCCAAAGTCATAGGCAGCATATGGAATAGAACCACTTGTTGATTATTTTAATCAAAGAGTCCTAAATGTGTCTTTCAATTTAACATACATTTGGTGACCATTTTCATGGCATCTCTGATTTACAATTTATGACTTATCTAAGGTTTTCCTATTACGTTCCCCAAGTACCTCTACAGGGAATGAATATGAATATACAGTATGGAACTATTCCTACTTACCACAAGGTGGAATCAGAGAATCTTATCTGTTCTTTCTCATTTTTCAATATTTAGAAAAACAGAAAATGACATGTTAACCATGAACAAAGTTAATAAATTAAATGCAAATGAATTATTAGGAGTGTTCCATATTCAAACTTTTTATGGCCAATATTAGTGAAACAAGGGTCTTTTTCTTTTAAACTCATAGTTGAACTTAACATGGTTTGATACAATGAACTCTTTCTAACATCAGAAAACATTTCACTTCACAATCAAAATACTTTGTAGGTCCAGTAAAGAATGAACCATTGAACATACATAAAATTCTGTGTAAACTTTAAAGCATTTATTTGAATGTCATTAATTATTGACAAGGCACTGAATCATATTTTTTTTTAAAGAAGCGGATTTTAAGATATTATGAGGATATCAGTGTCAAACACTGATCCTCTTAGTTTGGGTTATTCTATTCATTATGACTTCTATTACTTATAACTTTTAATTTTAAAAGTTTGGGGTTTTTTAAATGCTAGAGTCCATTGTAAAAAACATTAAACAAAGGAAATGCAGGATTCATATAGAAAAAAGAGATATTGACTATATATGTAATTTGAGGTTAAAATTTAAATGATCACGCTAAAATATATTTATTGAATACTGTTCAGATACTGTTCAAATAATTTGGGTAATATATAATTATGAAAGAGCTTTACTTTTACATAACCAGACAACAATAAAGCAACAGTTTATGGTTAGGTTTAATTAAGATTCATATTTTCCATTACTGTATCCCATTTCATTTCCTCAATGCTACAAAACTAAAACTATTTTTCAATTCATTTTTGTCTTATGCTAGCATTGCATAGCATAGAAACTTAGAGTTGGCAAGTACCTTAGAGCTTATCTAGTCCAACCCTCTCACTGTATAGATGAGAAAACAGAGCTTCTCAATAATTACAGTAGAGCTTATCCAGTCCAACCCTCTCACTGTATAGATGAGAAAACAGAGCTTCTCAATATTACAGTTTGTAAGACTATGTTTAGATAGAAATTCAAATGATTTCTTCAGGTTATAATTATTTCAAAGATAGTCATTTTAAAATGATCAGTTAAAATCATTTTAAAAGAAGTACAATCTATAATAAAGGCTTAGTATATTCCATTAACAATTTCTTGTTATTTTAAAAGTGAAATTCAGTGAAAAAGTTAAGACATTTTATTGTCTTGTAGTGTTAGTAAATAGACTGGAATATATGTTATTACCCATATCTTGGAGCAGTGCATATTTACAGGTAGGAATCCTAGCTGCAAATAGCTGGTAGAATCCTGTTCAAATACAGAAGACCACTTGACATAGTTCTTTTGAATTGTGATAAAGAAAACAATGAATCCTTTGGAAGATATCTGTGGAACAATCAGATTTTGAAAAAAAAAAATTGGTGGAGACTTTAAAGAGTGGAGAGACAGAATTGGCTACCAATTAGCCAGAGTTGGTTTTGCCTTTTTGTTGTTGTTGACCTCAAGTCACAGTTAATAATGGTCATGAATTCAAAAGAACAATTCCAAATATGGGTTATAACACACAAAGAGAGAAGAGAGAGGTGATGCTAAAAATCCTTTACTGATTTTTCTGCTTGCTCATCTGACATAGTTCTCAATTTCACCTCTTTTCCTTTGAACACACATTTGATTTGCAGATCTTTTACTCACTAAAAAAAGAATGTGTTCCAATGACACATTATTATGAAGGAGGAATGCAACATTTAGATGGGGGTCCACATTTCACTGTACTTGATTTCCAAAGTACAGGTAAATTACAAGTACAAACAATTAGATTACCAAAGAGACATTTAATAAATTTGTTCACAGACTAACATACATAAAAGACAGCTCAACATCTTAAAAAGCAGAATATTTACACATAATAAAATATAAGGTTTCTACATGCAGAGCTTACATCAAGGGGGCATTACAAGTACTGCTTTCAAATAGACTTTAATGGATACACCTGAAACATCATCTAGGACTAGAGATGTGGAAAATACGAGAGCGTCTAAGACTTTAGTAATTACACAGGGGAGAAAGACGGTGGCCTTGTGGTTAGTGCTTCCAGACTGCTCAACAATATTTAGTTAAGGTTAAAGTGGCACAGGTTTCTGCCATTCCTAATTGGTTCGTGGCTACACACCTATACTCGCCTTCGTCAGCTGGGATTAGACTTGTAATGAAGAGGTTATGGAAACCTGTGTCACTTTCCTCAGAACTGAACCTATCTCCTTGAACCAATTTTCCATCTTTGTACCAGTTAACCATGGGCTTGGGAGAACCACGAACCAGACACTGGAAGTAAGCTGCTGTACCTACAGGTGAGCTACAGTCAGAAATAGCTTTCATAAATCTGGGAGGTCCCTCTACCACATGAAACTCAAAAAATCTGTCTGAGTATTTGCTTTTCAGGACTGCTTTCTCCTTAAAACTACTTACAGTTACTTTGCTTTTTCTTGATGTTGTTGCAACAATTTCAGAATTTCCTATGGTGAGAGAGCCACTGCATATAGCTTCACCTACATCATTCACAGCTCTGCATCTGTATGTGGCGCTGTCTAAAAGGCAAACTCCTCGAATTTGAAGAGAATGATTTCCCTTCTCATCACTAACCACATATTTAACATTATCTGGTTCAATATATGTGTATTCTTTATACCATCTAATCACTGGAGTTGGAATGCCTATTACTGAACATTCAAATACAGCTTCTGAGTTCTCCGGTATTTTATAATCACAAATAGGATTTGTGAAACGTGGAGGCATTTCAAATACTTCTAAATCAATCTTTAAATCTCTGTTTTCATTTCCCATAGAGGCCATGTTTGGTTCTACTAAGTTTAAGGGGAGAACATCAAGACTTACAATCATGCTTTTGTGATCAGAAGTAAATTCTGGAACTGTGACTATTTTCACTTGCTTCTCAAATTCTTTAACATCATTCTCCCCTAATTCAACTTCTAGAATAATTTCCTGAGGAGAAGGTGTCCTTGATGATGAATTTTTTTCTAAATCAAACTCCATAACATGCTGGTGTATTACTGGAGGAGGGAGGGCCACTGCTCTTCTGTCTGGAGGCAAAATGTCAACTTTTGCAAAGCTTTTGGCTTCCCCGATGATATTCACAGCATGGCACATGTATTCTCCCTTATCTGATTTTTGAACATTACATATTTCCAGGGAACACACATTGCCTACCCTTTCTATTTTGACTCTTTCATCTGGTTCTAGTAATGATTTATTTCGATACCATTTCACACCAGGAATCGGGAGTCCCTCAACTTCAACAATGAAACCTAATGTAGTACTTTCAAAGATCTGTCTTTTGATCAGTGGTGAGATAAATGATGGCGGCATTTCGTTGTCTTTTGGTTCAACTGCTTCATTAGGTGTACCAAATGATTCTGAGCGCCATAGATCAGATGCTGGACTCCTTTCTCCAGTAGGTGTGTGGTAGAGCTCATTTGGTGTGCTGTCCTCCCTAGCTATTTTTGATGGAAACTTCCTTGTACCTAAATTAAGCTTTGGTCCTCCTAAGGGTGTGGAATATCTTTCAACTGTTTCTTCTCCTGAAGGGGTAGAATATCTCTCAGCACTTTCTTCTCCCGAAGGAGTAGAATATCTGTCAGCACTGTCTCCTCCCGAAGGAGTAGAATATCTCTCAGTACCTTCTTCCCCCAAATGAGTAGAGTATCTCTCAGCACTTTCTCCTCCCGAAGGGGTAGAATATCTCTCCGTACTTTCTTCTGCTGAAGGTGTGGCATATCTTTCAGCTACTTCATCTTCTGATGGTGTAGAATATCTTTTACCTCTCTCTCCTCCTATTGGTGTGGAATATTTTTCAGTTGTATCCAGAGAAGTAAAATGTAACTCATGTGAAACAGGAGATTCAAAATGTTCAACTGATGATGGAGGTGTATAGAATTGGTCTAATTCAGAGATTTCTTCACTGCTTGTGCTTCCAAACTCAATTGACATATCTGATTCAGGAGAAAATGGACGAGCCAGTGATTCTTGCTGCTGGTTGTAAAATTCATAGACAGTGTTGAAGGTCACATCTTCGACCTCCATTGAAGTAATTGACTCATTTTGGGTAAGTCCTGCTTTATTGTCTTTGGTATCAGGAGGCTTCTGCTTTCCAGTGGAAAGTAAATATTTTGCTAGGGAGGTCTCTGATTCCTCTATTTGAGTACTCTGTGCCTCACTGAGGTTAGAAGCATTATCAGAAAGATGTGTTTCTCTTTGTGTAATATTAAAAGTTTCATTAGTGGGTAAAACCATTTCTTTTTCAATCTGATTTTCTGGTTTTTTTGCTGCTTGTCTGTCTTGATCTAAGTGCTCTTCTGTTATTAGAAATGGGAAATACTGACTTACAGAGAGCTTTCTGTGGTGTGTATCTGTTTCATTTCGATCATTATTGTGTTCTTCAGGAGTGACACCTTCATAATTCTGCATTCTCATATCTAACTCTTCAAATGAAGTTGGTTCAGGCACCATGATATGCTCTTCTTTTTCTTCAGTTTCAGATGTAATTAAATGCCTTCCCTCACTTGCAGCCTTTTTCAAGTCTGCTATGAAGCTTTCAACTTCAGTTTCTGGTATTTCAGGTACTAAGGTTTGGAACCAGGGAAGTGCTTCATGATGAGTTTCTTCGGCCCTAGACTTGAGTGAAAAATCTGTTTCCGAAACACTGAAATCATGCTCCTGAAGATAAGGGCCCTCTTTCTCCAGGTATAATGTATCTTGATCAATATGGCTTTTTTCCAACTCAATCACATGCCCACTGGAAAATTCCTGGCTAGATGGAATTTCTTGTTCAGTAAATGATGTGGCATTTTGCACATTTTCTGGTATATCACAGACGCCCAGTTTTAATGCTTCAGAATTAAGAATTTCATCCTTGTAGTATGTTTCTTTCTGTTGCTCACAAACTTTCTCTTCCAACTCTTTACCTGTATTTCCCAAATGGGAATATATTTGTTTCAGATCAAATACAATGCTCCCTGAATCAGGTTCATTTATTTCAGAGGCAGGATTCTGGTCTTCAACTACTTTGGGATCTACCTTACCTAATTCTTGGTTGACATCTTCCGCATCTCCTACATGAGGGTGAGACTGTTTTAGACCCGATCTAATATAACTATCAGGCTCAGCATTTTCAGAGTCTGGTGCCTGATTTTCTAAAAAGCTTTCTTTTCCTTGTTCCTTCTCTTTCTCTGCAAAATTTTGCCCCGATTGAGAAGACAGAAGTTTCAAATTCATTGCAAAGTTATGTGGATCAACTTCAGCTTTTACATAAGTTCTCACATCTGTTGTTTCACCCACCAGAGGGCCATATGACTCTGACTCTAATGATTCAGATGGAGTCCTTGCTGGTCTTTCATAGCATACATCAGAGACTTCACTTGTGGCACTTATAAAACCATAATCTTCATGGGCTACTTTTTCCAAGGGTTGCCTCCGTCCTTTTTCTTTCACGTTTTTGCCTGCATAACCTCTCTTTCCATTGCAAGGCTCTTCAGATATCATAATGGATGAATCTTTCTCCACATAACTTTGAGGCATCCTTTCAAACTGGATATTTGACAAATATTCAGCTGTTCTATTTTCATAAATGTTTTCCTTTTCTGTACCTTCTTGTTTACCAAATTGTTTCTCCATCTCAAAAGGATAAGCTCTGGTTTCATCTCTTTCTGACTCTGTTTGTTCACTTACAGATCTGTCCTTCCTTTTACTCTGACATTGTAAGTTTGTGTTTTCAACTCGAGGTGACTCATGGATTATTACGGATTTTGTCACACCGTACATAAATCTAGCCGGTTTTTCTCTGGAATATACACAATGCTCCTTATCTTTCTCTTGTAGCTGCTGAACAGTTTCAAGACTCTGAAAATATTCCTTTACTGAATATTCTTTCACATTCAATTTGCTCTTAAGAGAGTCAATTGAATAGTCATAAAAATGTGCTTTTCCAATTTCTCCCTGAATTTGTTCTTGTCTATTTGTGAAATGTTTCATCTCGATACCACCGATATTTTCTAACTGGTTATAAGAACTAAGACTAACAGGCTCTACTATGAGATCTGAAGCACTTTCTATTCTTCCTGAGTTGCTTTCAGCAATGCAAGTATATCTTCCAGACTCCTGAGAACTTACTTCATTGATATATAACCTGTACCTACCATCTTCTTCCTCAAATTCAAACCTCTGACTCTGGTTCAAGGTTGTGCCATTTTGATACCAGGTTACAGTAGGCTGAGGATTTCCAGATATTAAACATTCAAGTGTTACTGAATCTCCTTCTCTACATTTGATAATTTTGGGCATTTCTGCTAGTAATTTTGGTGGCTCACTGAATGAAGATGTAAATTTGTGTTTGGGAGACCAGGCAGCTTGACCTTGAGATGCTACTTTAGGTACAAATTCAACTGGTTGGAACACTTCTCTGAATTCTTCTTGTTCAGGAGTAAGAATATCTGCCATTATCTCAATTTCTGCGGGAAATGAAAGTAATTCTAAGTCTGCCATGGTGGAACTGGATGGGTTAACTTCTGAAATGGAGATATTTGATCTGTCTTCCTGCCAAAAAGTTTGGCTGCTTTCTTTCACTGGGTCAAATGCTAATGGAAGATTCTCTTCCTCTTCAGTGTACTCCTGGAAGGATGGGACCTGACAAGTGTTATGTAGTTTGACAGCAAACCTCTGTTTGGCCTTCACTTTAATCATGCCTGAAGTTTTTACTGTTCCATATTGGTTAAATAGCACACATGTCACAGAGCCCTCATTTTGAGGGAGAACAGAAGAGAAAGTTAGTGTTGAATGACCTTCAGTAGTTTGGATAATATAGTTTTGTTTACGTGGGATTGGTATGTCATTGTTATACCAAGTCACTATGGGTTGTGGATATCCTTGAAAGTAACAAGCAAACATGCAACAGTCTCCTTCATTTACTTCTTGAGATTCAAGTTCATGAGTGAATGAAGGAGGGCAACGTTGTAAACGTTTCTGGAGGAGGCTTTCATGTTGAACAGCTTTTTCCTCTCCCTCAGTTTGTGACTCATCAGTTTTCATAGAAACAGGGTGCTTTACTTGGGGCAAATCTCCCTGTCTTATTATCTGCCTGTCTACCTCTGTAATGTTCTCTATGTCTTTAGGAGTAGCAAAAGATTCACTGATGTATGATAGAGTAATATCAGATGTGATAGGATTATTTGGGTCTATTGTACATATTTCTTCATTAATATGCCCAATACTTATGCATCCCGAGGACTCTTGGGTTACATTTTCTCTCATGAACCCTTCTACTGCTTGGGTATCTTCAATAAATGTTTCCTTACTGTGAAAATTGTCTGTAAATGAATCAGTTCTGGCTGAAATTTTTGAATCTTCTTGAAAACTTTCTCTCGGAAATGCATCTTGTATCATCATAATATTGGTCGGGAAGATTTCTTCATCAATTGCTCCTTCAAAAGTGGTTTGGGGACTTTTAGGAGGCTCTCCAGAGATTAAATTTTTATCCACATGACTCTGAAAATCACCAGTTTCCTCAGTAGAATCATCTATATAATCCTTATTTCTATCTAGGTAAGAGACAGGAATACTTCTCATTTCTCTAGAGGACACATTGTCTTTATCACTTGCTTCATCTCTCAGGATTCTTGTACCCATTTCAGAAGATGTCTCTAAAGAAGGCAGTTTCTTTTTTTCCATTAAAATTCTTTTAGCTTCCCGTAAACGTTGCAATTTCACTTTGGTTTCCTCATCCAGAAAACTCTCGCCTATATTAAACCATTCCTGAACCTCAGATTTACTTTCAAAATAGTCATCGTTGTACATGAAATCTTTTCTCTTTGCAGGGATAGTTTTCTTGAAATGTATGGTCCTCCATATGCCTCTGTGTTCAACATCTTGCTTTTTGTTAAAAGGAGAGCCAATGAATCGAAGATCAACCTTTACCCTATCTTCTATTGTTCCCTCAGCTAAAGACTCTATACTTTCATATGTTTTCTCAGCCTTTTTAAAAAATTCCAAATATTTTCCCCCTTGTTCCCTTTGCACAACAAGTAATGATGCTGTTGACTCAGCTGATCCTTCACTGTTAATTGCAAACAATCTATAGCTTCCCGAATCTCTGTCTTGTACACTTTTAACCTCTAGGCTAGAACTATGATGGTGTAAATAATTTTCTGTTTTTATCACCCTACGGAGACTTGTTGATATAGGCCTATTGTTGTGAAACCAGGCTATCTTGGGTGTTGGACAGGCTATTAATTTACACTGGAAAACAACTGGTTCTCCTTCTAATGCATATTTAAATGTAAGCTTTTGGGTAAATGAAGGCTTAAAATTTTCAGGCCAGGAACTTGTTGAGCTTGTTCTCTTAGCATATCGTTTAGCAGCCACCAAACTGTGACCTAAACAGTCTTCAGAATCTGAAAAGGCTTCTCTCATATCCCCTTCCAAATGTCCAGCTTCTTCCTCGAAGAACAATTCTGTAAAAAAAAGAAAAAAAGAAAAAAAAGATAAAAATCACATTACACAGTCCTTTTCTATTTCTCATAATTTTTTTTAAAAATTGAAAATAAATGAAATGGCAATATAAGGAATAAAATGCATGCTACAGAGGTCTCACAATTCCGTAAAAAAAAAAAATTCACTCACCATATTTGTTCGAATAAACGCAACACCATGCTCTGTTTTAAAGATTCTGACACGAAAATCGTTCGTTGTCTGTTCTTTTCTTCAGATTGTTGAACTTTCTTCTTGAATGAGCAAAAATGAATTTCAAAGTATCATGTTCCTGTGCATGTGTGTTTTGCTGGCAGAAAACTGTTTTGTGCTTGAATGGCTAAGAAGAAAGTCTTACCTGACTTGCAGAGAGCAGAATAAACGCCCTTTCTGAGCCTTTGGATTGTGGGTTAGAGGCTTAATTTTTTTTTTTTTTGAGAATTAGATAATTTTGAAGGATATACAAGAATTGCGACCAGAAATAATTAGCTAAAATAAAATGAAGAAGGCGTTTATTCGAACTAATACAGCCACTAAATTCACAATGTTATGAGATGAAAAGCAGGCAATAAAGATCACATAAGCTATCTGCAAGCCAGTGTAAGAGACATCACATGTTAAATCGATGTATGTGCATGAAGTGTAAAATATAAATAGAAAGAGACAATTTCCACGCAACCTAAAGAAGATGTCATTTCAGTCCTAGTTCATTCATCATGATGCATTCTGAGAATGACTGTTAGGCTTCTATCTTATTAACTAATCAATTCAGTATGCTTTTGATAAGAACATTCTATTTTAAGATTTCATGCATTCAGATGACAATTATTTATTCAGATAAAAGCTTTTGAAAACAGCTGCAAAGCATGAGAAGTTGAATATGATTGAATGGATATTAAAGCTTTAAATCATTATAAACCTAAATGAGGGGGAAATGCAAGTAACCTTTGTCATACTAACAACAAACATGCAGCAAATTCATATATTCTCCATGAGAAATATATATATATATACATACATACATACATACATACACATATACTTTTTTATCAAATACTATAGGAAAACAAATAAAAATAGTGAAAGAAAAAGGATTCTACCAATCCTTTCAATTTTTACTTAAATTTTACATTCATTGATAACTATACCTTTCACTTCCATCTCAATCTGCTGTTCCATCCTTTCTTGAAGAACTGATTCTGGAGAAAGAGAGAGAGAGAGAGAGAGAGAGAGAGAGAGAGAGAGAGAGAGAGAGAGAGAGAGAGAGAGAGAGAGAGAGAGAGAGAGAGAGAGAGAGAGAGAGAGA
>CM053582.1:292616794-292646393 GCA_028627135.1 Pseudochirops cupreus | reverse complement strand
GATTTTCTTTATTTCAAGTTCTCCATAGCGTTTTCCATTTTCACATTTTAAATTCATTACTACTCATGCCTTGACATGCCTTAAACACCAAGAAGAACACATACAGAACAGCAATGCACAAGCTAAAAGGAATATTTTTTCTTTATGATTTCTCAAGGACTAAACACTTGAATGCAAGAGGAAGTCACATTTGGAAGGAACATGCATTTGCCAACCTGTCACGTTTAGGTGAATTAAATATTCTGCACTCATACATACCACTCTGATTTGAACCAACTTTCAGTAACTTTAAACTGCAATGGCCAATGTTATTACAAGGAACAACATTCAGGCTCCTTAATTACAAACAGGTTACAGGGCCACATTTCTTAAGGAGCAGGTGCACCCTTTATAACACAAAAGGGTGGCAAGTCTCCTCCTTCCTTTATTAATGGGATCTGGGGGGTAGTTTCTCAAGAAGTGCTGACTGATACAATTGTACCAGTTTTCAATCATGTCTTCACACGCCACAACATCTGGATAGCAGTTTCTACTCCTTTGTCAGTTCCTTATGGTCTTTAGGATGGGTTTAGTGACAAACTTGATGTTTTCTTTGAAGATTCCATTTTTGCTTCTCTGGTTGTTTTAATATGAGATTCTTTGAGTGTTTTAAAGCTTTTAGTATTTGAACCAAGGGTAACTTTTTTAACTGCTCTGTCTTGCGATTCCTTAGCCAGGTAGGAATAAAGTTGGGAAAAGGATTAGATTTGCTATGTTTGTAGGAATAAAACATACATACTGTATTTAGAAAAGTATGAAGTCATTAGTATGAAAAAGAAATGCCAAGTGCTTTAGTCCTAAAGCCAAGAATATGACTTATGTGATTATCAAACATATAAGGACTCTATTCATATAATGACTTATACAAATATACTTTATGTATTCCTATTTGAACTTAGATGACTATTAAATCCCTTGTGCTAAGCAAGGAGATTATGATGCATTTATTAAAGAAGAGTTTCTATGCCATATTGGGGCCAGATAAAGCTCAACTTTATTTCCTAGAATTAGAAAATTTTGATTTCACAGAGTCCTAAATGTTGATTATGTTGCTGAGACCAGGAATTCTGGATTTTCTGAGGATGTTCCCTCAAGAACAGTTAGATAGTGTGATGAACAGAAGCTGAAAGTTTCTTCTCCATGGAACTCACAGAGCAAAGTTCTCAAGACTGATCCACTATGGGGAGCTTGTGCAATGAGGTACTAGTCACAAATGAATGGCTAGGACTTTAAGCAAGTAGCAGAATACCATTTTGTTGCTTGGGACCTCCAAAAATGCATGAAGATTGTGTGTAACTGAGTTTTGAATTTAAAACCCAGCCATGGTATTTACAGCCCTATTAAACAAGTTGGGCTAGGTGGTAGTCCTGAATGCTTTGATATTACACATTACCATTCACTGGAAGTTATACAATTCAAAAAACAGTGATCATGGTAGTCCTATGAATGGCATGTAGCCATCAACTTCAGATGAGCATCTAATTTATACAGCTGTGGCTAATGGGTTAGCCCAGCGGCTACCAAGATCAAAGGAAATAAGGAGTCAATTTTCTGCATTGAATGTCTTGGTTAAAATACATAGCTAGACCCTAAGTATCTGACCTATAGGATCAAGTTAAAAGAGATGAATTGTTACGGAGTCATGTCTAGTATTTGCTATATAACGAAAAGAAATATGAACACTAATTAACCTGATTCTCTCGACCTTGCATGGAGGGGAAGAGTGAGCTAAAGGTGAAGCCAAGGAGGAAGATGTCCCATGATAAGAGAAGCACAGAGAATTGTGATCCAATTACATTTGTTCACTATTTCAAATGTAGAGCCTCAAGAGAGTATAGAGGGGATAAAAGAGAAGCCCAAGACCATAGTGGTCCAGGATTTGTCTAGAAGCTTAGTTTCTTCTTCCCATTGGTCATTCTGTCATTCCTCTTTGGGAATGGCTCACCAAAGTGTCTTTGCCTGCAGACACAGATTTCAGGCATCTAGAGAATGATTTCTCTCCTTTAAATTCACATCTGAAGAGGAGATTGCAGGGGCAGGAGGAGGTTTTAATTTCCAGCACAAGATTTCTCAACATCCTTCCAGAAACAAAGATTGTAGTAATTTTTTCTGTTTCCCCCCAAAATTTCGTGTACTGCAGTGTTAGAGGAGTTGAACTTTTACAAGTAAGGCTAAACTACTGAATACTCCTGTTCCTTTCTTGCAACACCTTACAGTTTCTGGGGAGGAAGAATTTGATGACCATTATGGAATATGCCAACTTGAACTTTCCAAGCCATGATTTGAAATGTAACTTTTCATAATCATCAATGGCTGAATGAGCACAAGTCATTTATGAATGGAGTACTAATTATAAGGTATTCCAAAATATGTATTTATAGATTAAATTTGGGTGGCAGCAAAACTGAACAAGCAGTGAGACTGAAATGAAGTAAAGTGAAAGTGAAAATCAAATAACCACCTTCTATGGTTAGCACTGCAGAGGTTGTCTTCTCTCCACAGTCGTTTCGTACAGTACAGCTATACATTCCTTGGTCTACCAGCTGAATGTTTTGAATAGTGAGAAGCTGAACATTTCCATTTTGTGACTGCTTCACTCTCTCTGATTCTTCAATTTTTACACCTTCATGGGTCCAGGTTATACCTGCAGAGGCTCCATTTTCCACTACACAAAAAAACTGAGCAGTGTGTCCACACTTCACGGTCATGTCCTTGAGCTTCAGGAGGATTTGAGGGGCTACATCTCTTGCTTCTTCAAAAATGTCCCCAGATATGTAGTCACCCTCTGCGATCTGGGAAATGGATGTGGCTTGGCACAATTCTACATCTTGCACTGATATAGATTTCGAGATGGAACTTTCTGAAATGCTTTCAAAAACCTGTACCTCATATTCATTTGATGATTCTTGAAGTGATTTAATTTCTTTTTTTGATATTTTGGTCTCCTCTTTTGTGAAAAGGGAATCAATGTGAGCTTCTGCTACTGCCTGGGAGTTGGCAGACTCTCTTACATCTTTCCCAGAACTTTGCCTATCTAAGGCTTGCACTGTATAATCAAGTGATAGGAAAAAAAAGAATATTAGGATCTACTGTAGGTTATTGAGCCAAGTTATTAACATAAATGATACGGCATGGGAGATGAGGATGAACGATATCACTGTTACTTGGAAACAGCATGCCAGATGCAATATGATGGTGGAAGTCAGAGCCACACACAAAAAGAAAATTCATTCACAACGATGAATGGATGATGGGAGTGCTCATGCGGGTGCCGAAAAGTAACTGGTTTCTTCTTTTTGCTGTCACTGAGGTTATCCATAGTGACAGGAAATGTTTTTATGACACTATTTGGACACCATTTGACCTCTCCTTCCTAATTTTACAGGGGAAAGCAATCACAGCTGGTTTGAATGTAGGGTATAAAGATTTACTACTCCATGTCCCACTCTGAGGCTCATTTGTCTTCTTTAGTCACTTAGAAAAGTCGAATGAATAATTAAGCAAGTTGGAGCCTAGCAGAATAATTGCCCTTTTGCAAATGCCCAGAACAGACAATTTGGCAAGGGGTTTAAATGCATATGTTATACATTGCAAAGAGAAAGCAAGGGTGCCTGCCAGTTACAGCTGTTACTTTATTAGTGAATTCGCCACAACGTGGGACATAACCAATAACATGAAAGAAACATGGTTAGTGAACAGTGGGAATGTAGGCTGTGCAGCAAAGTAAACGCCTTGAAGAGAAAACAAAAGAAATCAGCTTTACCTTCCGCAGTCACTGTAAGTGTAGCTGTACAAGTTGCTTCGCCAGCACTATTTCTTGCCTTACAAGAATACTGCCCCTCATGCTCTAAGTAAGCATCAACTATCAGCATTAAAGCCATGCCAGTTGACTCGTCAAAATGGAAAACTATGTCTTTGGTTGGAAGAATTATTTGCTGGTTGTGAAACCACTGGATTTCTGGTTTGGGCATGCCAGAGACCCTCGCATGAAATCTGACTGTCTCCCCGCTGCACACCCGGCAGCTGGAAATTGGCTGGATGAAGATGGGCCTTTGGCCAAGGGATTCCTTCTTAAATGAGACTGATGAAGGGACATGCCATTGGGTGGTTGATGTTACTTCTTCACCTTTTCTAAAGCCTGAAAAGAAGCATGTCAACTTTTAATGTGTTGCCCTGAACTAAAACAGATGCTTTGCTTTCCTCTTGATGGCTTGTTCAGTGGGACCAAATTAGCCTACTAAATAGTAGATTGCATGTTCCTTTTTTTGATCTCAGTTGTAGGAGTCTTTACATTTAATGGAGAATCTAATAATGAGCTATCATAAAGTCCAAATGTAGTGCCTGGGACTTCTATACTGCCTGATGTTACAGAGCTAATTGCTTGGAAGACCAGTTGTTCCCATTTTCCACCTAAATAAACTGAGACACAAGCAGGATAAGTGACTTCAATATAAAAGTCAGGAAGTCAGTAATGGAGCACAGACTGGAAGATATAAAATCCAGTGCTTAATTCATTGCTCCAGTGGTTCCTTATCCTAAAAATCACTTTAAATTTGTTATTTTGAAAATGTGAAGAAGAAAAAAAAAGAACAAAGGCAAATTTTCTTAGAAATGGCCATTTACCCCCTTAAGAGCATCCCTTCTCAGGATTATCACTTAATTTTCTTCCACCAGATAGCTGAAGGCATATAGTAGCCTGGGTAATTTAGTGGAATTAGTGGGGATTTTCTCTGGGCTTTTGCCTCATCTTCCCTAAACGTAAGATGAGGGGGTTAGATAATAGAATTTATAAAGTTCCTTCTCTAACAACGGAGAGCCAAACATAGACCAGGTGTTCCCAGCCAACACAAAGCCAGCAATAGAGGCAGATCAGTGTGTGGATGGGTTTAAGAGGACAGCACCCCCCTTGACATAAAAACCCACATCACTACAGTCTCTGATTTTCTAATATGGTGGTATTTCAGCTTTAGATTGCTATATTCCTTTGGGTGATTAAAAAAAAAATCCGTATGCATACCTCCCAGGATGGTCATGAGACTTAATGAAATAATAGGTGTAAAGTACCTTGCACAATTGTGTTCAATAAAGGTCAATAATTATCATCAGCATAAAGGAATTCTTGTCTTTCTGCTATAACTATATACCTACTCTAACTCTGAAGTACTTCTGTTTTCTGTTTATAAGCCTTGAAGAGCAGAAAATCTGACTACTTCTTCTGGACTAGAAATTGTTGAAGTAGTATAGGAAGTAAACAGCTACTATGTTCCAGGCATTGTGTTATGAGCTTTACAAGTATTAGCTCATTTGATTCTCACGACAACCCTGGGAGACATAGGTCCTATTATTATTTCCATTTTACAGATAGGGAAATTGAGGCAGGCAGACAGTAAAGTGACTGGCTTTACCAGTCACACAATGGGCAAGTATCCTAGTCTGGATTTGAACTCAGATATACTAACAACTTAATTTTCTACTGGTAGTAATAGTATCCACCATAGGAGCAACTATAGTTCCTGAAAGGTAGAACACTGGGTCGAACTTCTCATTGAACCACTGATATAAAAAACCATCCATGGTCATTTCATGTTTGACATTTTAATCATTTTAGCATGAGTTCTTAACCTGAGGTCCATCAACTTATTTAAAAAAATTTTTGGTAACTATATTTCAATTCATGCTATATACCTCTTAATGGAGAGGCAATGGATTCAGAGCAGAGAGTAAGAAATTTTTTTTTTTGACATGGCTAATGTGGGAATATTTTGATTGATTATATATATTTATAACAGGGCTTTTCTTTTTCTTTTCTTCTCAGTGGGGGTTATGGGCAAGAAAAACAGGAAGGAAATAAGGCAGATATTTGTCGCTCAAAATATTTTAATTATAAAGATTATTTAATAACTACCTCAATAGCTTAAACTAATTTTAATTTTAAACTATTATATTTCCACATAAGTTATTTTCTTTTCTGATCCTATGTATTTTACTTCCTGTCTTTAAAAGCATTCTGAGAATAGAACCATAGACTTCACAAGACTGCCACAGGAATCTATGGCACAAAAAAGCTGTAGAATTTTAGAGAAAATTCTGATTTTATAGAATTTTAGAGAAATTTCTTGTTAAAGATAAAATATCCAATGAAAATGGCATTTGTTTAATTTTGAGCTAGGATCATTTTTTAAAAATTTGAACAGCAATTCAGAGGCCTAAGTGGATCAAAATCAATATATCATAGCTACTGCAATATTCCATATTTGGGAGGGTTTATTAATTCATTTATAAGCAAGCAGGAAGAGTATTCTAAATTAGAACAAAAGTGGTGTTTTCATAGTAATAATTGAATTTATGTCTTCAAAAGACAGGTAGATAAAGCAGTTGTTATTGTTACTATGACAAAAAAATTCAGTATTTACTTTCATGAAAGAATAATGTCAACTCCCTATAATCACAATTTCCATCATTATTGTTATTGTGATCATGAATGATGATGAAGATGGGCTTTTCTTGCCTAATGAAATAATTGTATTTCCTCATTTTCTCTGCCCTTTGATATCTGGTCAAGGAGCATCACAACAGTACAATGCTGAATAGATCGTCATAGCCAATAGAATACTATCTAAGACACTCTGGGGTAGAATGGGAAGGTGAGAAATAGATGATTTTGCAGGATGTTGGCATATGATAAAATTAGTTGAATTAGATATCAACGGATGACCAGTGGTGGTTTGTAGTAAGGTTATTGTCTTTATGGGATTAGATTCTAAATAGAAGTATATATATTATATATATATTTTGTTTATAATACTGTACCTTCCAGTCTCAAGTTTGCTGTACTTGACACTTGGCCTACAGCATTACTAGCGACAAATGTATAAATTCCTTCATCCTCTGGAAAAGCTTCCGCAATTTCCAGCTGGTATGTGTCTTCAAACTGAGTCATTTTAAAGAAGCGAGAAGGCTTGATTGCCTTGTCTTTGCTGTACCAAGTAATCTTCAGATCTGCAAAATTTAAAAAAAGAGAGCATTTGAAATGAAAGAAAAAAAAACCCAGTGGATACATTTTATCTGAAAACATATTTTTTTACATTGGTTAAATTATGGTTTATTTATTTAAATTGCATGATTCCAATTCATTCAGTCTTTCATACATCTGACCAACATTTATTACACACCTACTATGAGGCAATGTGTGGAAGAGACAAAGAAAGGCAAAAGGACATCCTCTGCTCTCAAGGAGCTCATGGTCTAATGGCATTATCATCTTTTACATTTGAAAACAGATGCTGAGATGCTGTTGACAATGTTGTATATTTAATATCTGAACGGTATAGTGTGGATAGAGGGTTATGAAAATCCTCTGCTACCTACGGGCTATGTGACACTCAGCAAGTCACTTGGCCTCTCAGGGCCCCCTGAGCAACTACCTAAGACTATATGCTGGAGAAGGTGTCAATTGCCATTGGTAGAAAGAGTTCCTCATCTGGGATTTCCCTATGCCCATGAAATAAAAAGGCTAATCCCAATCCTTGGATATTATATCCAAAGGCCAGGTTTACATGTTACAAAGGTATTGGTAGGTTATACTATTTTCTCAGCTAGATTTTTCTGTTCTTTTGTAAGAAAGAACTTGTAAAGATGGTTAATTGGCTCTCTAATTGGTCATGTAGATTATGCCAGGTTTCATCTTTGTATACACTGTACCTAGAATAGTAGAGTAGGTGCTTAATAAACATTTATTAGATTTGATTGACAGCTTTTAATTTTTTTTTTTTTGAGAACAGAGACCTCAGGATAGCAGCCACTAGGTGAACAAGAAAGCCACAAAAAATGAAGCTAACTAGATGAACCCAGCTGCGTAACATAAATGGTTTCCCCAGTATGGTATCCTAACTCTGTATAAATCTTAGCCTTCCCAGGCTTTCTGTTCAGGAACCTTTCTATAAGAAAGTTATGGTGACAAATTCAGAGCAATCTGTTTATGGAGTATAACATTACAGACCTGAACTTTGGACTTATTAAACAATTCTGTAATCTTCTGACTAGCTTTGGAATATATTGTGGAAGTGCTTACTTTATTCCATAAATTTAAAATAAAATAAAAAATAACTTCATGTTTTGTGTAATTGATAGGTATACATTCATAGAGGAAAAGGAAAAGAGGAGAAGGCTATCTCCCCGGTGTCAACAGACCTCCAAGGAGATAATACATAGGATCCCTTTTTGGTACTCAGGTAAGCAGTCTTCTCTTTTAATGACCACCACTGGTAGGATCGATACACTGATTAATTTTTTTCCAGAATGGTGATAGAATTGGACCGGGTCATTCGCAGCTTTTCCTTGATCTACTTTGTGATTACTAGCATATGGATAGTGCCCCCAGTAGAATTCCCCAAGACACTATGATATATATAAAGCCAATGGCCTTGGAAGTAACTCCAATATCTCTGTATCACTGCCTCTCTCTGCCCCTTCTTTTCATTATCCACCTTCAGCTATATAACTTTTTCTAATCCTTATTTCCTTTGGATGCAAGATTAGCTCTGAGGGCAACATAGCATCATATGTGGAAGAGATGTGTGGCAGCTGCCACCATTGTGAAAAAACAGAAAAAAAAGTCCTCTTTAAACCGTAAAGTAACAAATAAACGTTAGGAGTTAGTATTGTTACTGTTACTCATTATTATTGTGCTGATAGGTTTTTTTTTTACTGCTCAAAAACAAGGGGGCTGGACTCCTGTCTGTATGTCTGAACCCCAAACATGGCTGGTGCTTTCCTTCTCTCTGACTGCTCAATCTGGAATATCTTTTCTCTCACCTGCTCTGCCAGTCAACCTTCCAAAGCCCAACTCAAATGCTACCTTCTCCATGAAGCCTTTGTAGATACCTTTAGATACAAATTGTTCACTTTAGTAGTCTCATAGTGCTTGGTTTTAGAGCTAGCCAATGCACGTTATTTTACAGTGTAGCTTTTCACTTTATTAGAATTTAAGCTCAATGAGGGCAGAGACCATGTCTTCACTTCATGTTTTCTTGCATCCTCCCTAGCCTAAAACACAATGCTCTGTACAAAGTAGGCATTTGGAAATGCTTACTGAATTTAACTGTCCCCATTTTATGATTCTTGAAGAGTACTGGAAAAAGGAGTATTCTGTTAAAATTCATGATTCCAAGTCATTTTTTATAAAACTTTAAATTTTTCATCATATACTATTATAATAATGCAAGCAATAATGCAAGATATCTATTTGGATATAATAAAAGTGAAAACCAATAATTAAAAGACATCTTAATTGAATTATGAAACTAATGTCTGACACAAAGAATTAGATAGAACAAAAGGCTTATGGAATGAAAACTGGATTTTGTTACATATAGGTACTGCAGAAATAATTATAATGGGCCCAACTAAGAAATATTTGTTATCAAGTGCAACATTTCTTTAGCTTTCTTTTACACCCCGCACTCCTGAAATATAGGAAAAGTCTTCCAATTGGATACATGCGATGCTTGGTCAAAACTAATGAACCTTTAAAAAAAGTTTTATTATAAATTTTAGTTGAAAAGCATGTAATTTTAGTATTTTGTCACTAGGTGGTACCAAAGACCACACATGATACATTTTAGGTCTAGCTTTTTCCCCAGTTGGCTAGAATTTTCACAGCTTTTAAGCATTCAGTCTAATGAAATTCCAAGTATTAGGTAGTTCTGCGTGATTCCTGCTTTTTCTAATGGACATGAAGGCACTGTCACATTGCAGTGAGTTGCTAGTGACTAGTGCTTAGAAGTTAGTAACTGCCCTACGTTACTATTTCCAATTTATCCTGTCATGTCTTCTTTATACACAGTTATTTGCACAGTTTCCCCCATTGCAGTGTGAGCTCCTTAAAAGCAGGCACAGGTTTTTTGCCTTTCTCTGTATCCCCAGAGCTTAGCGCGACACCTTTGTAGGTGCTTAATAAATGCTTGTCCACTAGCAGTTCTGATCTTTTTTTTTTGAGGGGGGAAGGCAGGACTTTTGGGGTTAAGTGACTTGCCCAAGGTCACACAGCTAGTTAAGTGTCAATTGTCTGAGGCTGGTGAACTCAGGTCCTCCTGATTGATTCCAGGGCCGGTGCTCTATTTACTACACCACCTAGTTGCCCCCACTAGCGATTAGTTCTGAAGAGGGATAGCATTGTGAAAACTAGGATAGTGGGAAGAATGAACATCACATACACACACACACACACCCATACATATATATGTGTGTATGTAAAATGTATATATATATATATATATAACATCATATATAATATATAACATCATATATACACATGTTTATGTATATATGTATGTGTGTACATATGTATATATGTATATACATATATAATACACACCCACACATATATATCGTTGCTATCTACTGAAATTAGCTTCTAGAACAGTGGTTCTCAACCTTCCTAATGCCGCAACCCTTTAATACACGTATGTGGGCATATCTGCATGTGGATGGACCCACCTGGAGATGGATAGAGGAGTGGTGTCTTGGTTCCCAAGACCATTGGAAAACACATATTTCCGATGGTCTTAGGCGCCCCCTGTGCCCCCTGTGAAAGGGTCGTTTGACCCCTAAAAGTGTCGTGACTCACAGGTTGAGAACCGCTGTTTTAGAGCGAATTTTTAAATTGGTCATATTTTTAAAGAGTATATTGATATTGAAACACATGTAGATATAGGCATTTGAACAGTGTGAACTATCTACTAGTCTGTCTGCTCAAACATTAAAAATGTTCACAAGATTTAAATTTACTCTGTCAGTAAGTATGGCAGAAGATTACACATTTTTCTATTTCCTATGCCCCTCCAAATTGTACTTGAGCACTTTGCCAAAAAATGATCTTCCGTTTTGCTTTGTTTTGTTTTTTTTTACCATTTCAAAGACAAAGACAAAATCAAAATAAAGGTTAAATATTATGGCTATAGAAATTGAGCAACTAAGAGAACTTAAGACTCTCCACTTGGTAGTAACCCATTCTACGCATTTTCTAGAAGAGGACACTGAAAGCCAGAATTTTGAAATGACTTGCCCAAAGTCATATAGCTAGTGCACAGTTCTCATATTCATGAAAATCTTTTCCAAGAAATTTCAATGGAAAAAAAAAACCCTCTTTGGATAATTCATAAATTTAAACTTTAAAATGGTTTTGATTATTTTAATTTATTTGTGTTATTATAATTAAGAAATATATTGCCAAGTTAATTGTTAATAGTAAAATGTTTTTAAGTGTTAATAGGTTCACTAGCTCTGTGACAACCTCAGTTCTCTCCTCTGTAAAATGGGAATCATAATGGCATCCACATCATAGCATTGTTGGAAGAATCAAATAATGAGTGTTTTTTTAAGTGTCCGTTTGCAAAACATAGAGCAACTTATTATCAATCACAGGCAAAAGCATAGCTAATAGCAGTTCTCTGGATCTACTTGTAACTTTGGTCTCCTGATAAAATTGCAATTCTACTATATATTAATTTTTTTTTAATTTATAGGATAAAACAAGCATTTCCATAACATAATATAATAAAAAGATGATTGCATATGAAACTGCAAATCTACTATGTACAACTTATTATTTTATTTAAATATACAACAGTTAACATGTAAATTTTTTTTCTTCCCTCTCCCAACCCTGCCAAGCTGACAACAGACTTTAAAAACAAGCTATCAGCAAGACAAATGACAAGTTTCCTCTGATTTGTGATGTGCGCAGTCAGCTCAATGGGAATACATCCAGGTTTTGAGAATTCTGATACAGGCACATCAAAATGAATTTCTCAGAGTCTGAATGCACTCCTTCTGAGCCTTGTTTAGGGTACTTATCACACATCAGAGGCAAACCGAGATTTGCTTTTGCTAATAGCCTGCTTGTTCAGCCTGTGCACAGTTCAGTTGTTTTCCCCTTTAATGAAAGACTTTTAATGTTTTTCCCCAAGTGAGTTTGTGTAGATGGATTCTTCTACACCACGTATGATATATAGAAAGACAGAGACAATGTGCCATATTAGAGAGAATGCTGTATTGGGAATCAGGAAGACTTCCGTTGAAACCCAACCACCGACAATTGCTAGCTATGTGACTAGACAATCATTTAGCCTGTCTGCATCTCAAGCAACTTCCCAGGACTTACTACATACTAAGTCACAGATGCCTGTGACCTGCATAAATGAAGACATTTACTCATACTTACAATCCTCTGCATATTTGTGAGAGGAGAAAGGTAGAGAGAGATGGCAGAACTAATTCCCTTTGGGGCAAAGTTTTGCTGATCCCACTTTTTTATTCTTTGTTAGTTTCAGTCATACCTGACTCTTCATGGCCCCATTTGGGGTTTTCTTGGCAAAGATACTGGAGTGGTTTGCCATTTCCTTCTCCAGCTCATTTTACAGATAAGGAAACTGAGGCAAACAAGGTTATGTGACTTGCTGTAATGGTAATGGGAATCTGAAGATCTTCCCTGCCCCTTGATAGGCTTAAGGGAATTTGAGGACCTTCCCTGATCTGAAAATATACTCTGCCCCCTAAAAGGCTGCATATGCTCACGTGGAGTCTGTGATGGGAGGCTTGTTTCTCAGGAAGGCATGACTTTTGTTACTTTGTAAGTTAAGTGGGTCATGAGAGTTGTGATGTTCTCTGACCCTGCAGAGGGCTATATATACCTCTGAGGTGAGGTTTTGCTTTGGGGTTCACTCATGGGAAGAGTTGTGTGATTTGGCCAGAAGAGACTCTGGGCAGCTGTTGAGCCCCCTGGCTTTGAAAACCCAGATATTGGTGATTCTCTCTCTGGTGACTAACTGTATGTACATGATGGTCAGATGGCTGGAAGTCCTATCTGTTGGTTTGCTGAATTGTTTTATTTTCTCTGTGTTTTTTTTATCTGCTTGTAACTTGTTTGTATTCTCTGAAGTTCAGCGAGCTGATTTTTTCCCCTGAACTAGGTAAATGATATATGTTTGATTAAACTAAGACTGTTAACCTTTTTTTGTTTTTAGTTGATTTTCTTTAGAAAAGCAGATCAAAGAACCTGTGCTAGCAGCCATCCTGGGTATGCTAGGGTGCTTCCTGCTATACTTGCCCAGAGTCACGTAGCTAGTAAGTATCTAGGCTGGATCTGAACTCAGATCTTCCTGACTCCAGGCCTGGTACTTTATCCCACTCTGCCACCTAGATGCCCCTGATCCTACTTAACTGTGGACAAATGTCTTTGAATGGCTCTTAAATGTTTCTTTAACTTTTAATAAGTCAATTGTCCCCATTTGGGCCAAACATATACACATGTAGGTCCACAAAATAAACATATTTTTTTTAACTCAGACTGGAGAATTCTCTTTAAATTGAGACTATACAGACAAAATAATTGTAAAGGAAAGAAAAAAGTTGGCCTAGAACAGTAGTTCTTAACCCGTGGTCCTCAGACCTCTTCCCAGGAATAGATTTTAAGGGGTTCATGAGTTTGTATTTTTTGGTACTTGGATAATAGTATTTTAACATAATTGGCTTCCTTTGTAATCATATATATTTTACTTTATTCATTTAAAAACATTATTCTGAGAAGAATCTATAAGGCTTCACCAGATTGCAAATGTGTCCTTAACATAAAAGAAAGATAATAACCCCTGGCCTAGAACATTTCTATCCCAATCTGGAAAAGAACAATGGTAACAACTTCTTTGAGTTTAAGTATCAGAGAACATGAATAAAAAATAGAAAGAAGTTTATTTTGCTAAACATACCTGTTCCAGACACTCGGCACTGAAAGCGGGCTGGCCTTCCTTCAGAAGCTATGGTGTCCCTAAGTGGGGTGATGATGGTAGGAGGATACACAGGCATTTCCTGGTCAGGAGATACAACTTCTGGAACTAAAGAGAGAGATCCAAGAAAGTTATGATGGTTAGATGGCCTCTTGATCTTCCCAGAACCTACAATCACGCTCTGCTTGACTCTAGGTGTCAACTCCAGAAGAGTTGGCTACACAAATCAGTTTTGGCAAACTGAATGATAATTTTTAATTGATTTAAGGAACCTCAAAATCAGCACTCATTTGTATTGTTCCAGAGGTGAAAGGCAAGGTGCATCATACCTTCCACTGTCAGGGAAGCAGAAGTAGTAGCAATTCCATAGTCATTCTTGGCTTCACAGGTGTAGACAGCGGCATCTTCTGGGAAGGCCTCAATCAACAAGAGAGTGTACTCTTGCCCATCATGAAGAAATTTGCACTTGAAGCCAGTAGAAAGCAACTGTTCCTCTTTGTACCAGGAAATTTTGGGCTGAGGTCGTCCTGATATCACGGCACAGAAACGGGCAGGCTTGCCAGACTGCACCGTGGTGGGCTGGAGTTCCTGCAAGATTTGGGGTGGCTCTGGAGCTGTAAGGAAACCAACGAAAAAACAACCTCATTAAAGAGTGCTTAGGGATGTGATGAATATGCCCAAAGGGTGCTGAATAAAATATTACAGGCAGCTCCCTAGTGCAGCAGACACAGTATTCTGGGTCTGGAAGCAGAAAGACCTTGTCTCAGATACTTATTAGCTGTGTGACCTCAGCAAGTCACTTAACTGCTATCTGCCTCAGTTTCCCCAAGGAGAATAATAATAGCACTTATCTCCCCAGGATTGTGAAGACCAAGTGAGATAACACAGAGAAAGCATGCCTAACATATTGTAGGTGTTTAATAAATGCTTGCTCCTCACCATCTCCTTACCCTCTGAGTTCAAATCCTCCCTCAGATACTTATTAGCCTGGCAAATTACTTAACCTCTGACAACCTCTGTTTCCTCATCTGTAAAACTGGGATAAAGGTACATTAAATATTAGCACCATGAGCATTTGAGTGACCCATAGCCATAGTGTTTTTAAACCCTCACTATGATATAAATGCCATCTCTTCTTATCAAATGCCCAATGACAAAACTTGCATCTTATGGGCTACCTTAAAGGTCTTTCTGGATTTCTCTTGGCTTCAGAACCTTGTCCTATTTGTTGTGGCAGGAAAGAAGGAATAACTTTTGGTATCTGGAATGGAGCTTCAGAGAATCAAACACAGATCTCCTAATCCCAGATCCTGATAGAATGTAAACCCCCAGAGGGCAAGACCTTTTTCATTTCATTTTTGTCTCTGCATCGCCAAAGGTTGGCACATTGCTCAGAATTGAGCAGCTGGTTGATAAGTGTCTCTTTTATGGGACAAGACTGTGGAATGGTAAGGATGGAAAGGAATTTAGAGATGATGTAATCCAATCCCATCGGTTTATAAATGGGAAAACCCCAGCCTCACTTTGCAGAAAGTACGTGTTCAATGAATGTTTATTGAATGAACACATGATTGGTGTAGAATATTATCTACATGTTGTGAATGGAAATCAATATGTAGATAAAACATATGGGCTAAAGAAAACATATTCTACCTATTCTTAATGAAGGGGAACTAATTAATTCATGGAATTTGTTGTTGTTCAGTAGTTTCAGTCATGTCCGATTCTTCCTGATCCCATTTGGGATTTTCTTGGCAAAGAACTGTGGTTTGCCATTTCTTTCTTCAGCTTATTTTAGAAATGGAGAAACTGAAATAAACAGGGTTAAGTGACTTGCCCAGGATCATACAACTAGTAAGTATATGAGGTTGAATTTGAACTCAGTTCTTCCTGACTCCAGGCCCAGAGTTGCCCCAATTCATGTAACACATGACTGGAAAAGACAATAGCTAGTCTCATTTTTATCACTGCCGTACTGAATGTTCAGTTATCTGTGTGTGTCTCAGTCCTTTTCACCTCTAAAATGGGCATAATAATAAATGGATACTATGATAATTCTACTCTTGGAATACATTGGAAACTGGTGCCTATACTCATTCTCTAGGCCCTTCCAGGGAAGTCTGTTTAGTTTGAAATGAGATAAGGATGCTGTTTAGGGTTTTTTTCATACCTCATTTAGTGGCACAGTGGATAAAGCAATGGATGTGCAATTAAGAAAACATGGCTTCCAATCCCACGTTAGACATTTATTAGCTGTGTGTGTTAACTGCCTCAATTTCCTTACCTGTAAAATGGGAATAATAGTAACCTCTACCTGACATGGTTGTGGTGAGGATCAAGTGAAAGACAGTATGTAAAACCACTCTGACGTGCTATGTAAATGTCAGTAATTATTATTCTCTTTGCCCCATTTTGAGGCCAATCAGCTTCAGAACCGGCTAGTTCTGGGGCTTGGGAAGATCAAAATGATTTAATGTAATTTTCGTCTGTGTTGTCACAAATTCCTGAGCCAGTCAACCTACTAAGTACTATCCTTTGTGCTTAGTGGGATAAAAACCATGAGTGCCCCAGAAATATTCTCCTCCCACTGGAGCCCACGTATTGGAAAACCAGATAATGAGGGACTTTCCTGCTACACTCACTACAGGGGTAAGCTGGAGTCAGCTCCAACCAGCTTATAAGAGCTGACAGTTTTATTTTCAACTTGAGCATTTACACCTCAGAAATCCACAAATGCCACTAATCAGAGATTGATTTCTTGTTTGTGTTTATCTAGATTATCAAGACCTAAGAATGTGATGGAGAAAATGTGAATAAAGCTGATTAAACTTTAAAACATGTTGAGAACACATTTTTTCCTCCTACTCTAAGTGGTGCTAGTGAGCTAATTTTATATGTTTACCAGCACATTCCTGGCTATGGGTTGATCAGATAGATGCCCATAACACTAATAAAACTCCTGGGATGCTAGTCTAGGGGGCATCCACTTTTCGGTGCTTAATCCTAAAGTCAATATGATGTATATGGGGGTTCTTACAGAGTGTTATCAGTACTGCAGACTGAATAAAAATGCACCCAGTCACTATGTGCTCTCTAGGGCTCACATTGATTCTTTACTTTCCATCTGCCCTACATTTTAACACCAATAAAATTCAAGAAAAGTGTGATGGCACACATATGTAAGCACTTTGACTTGTTTTGAAAAAGGAGGGAAGAGAAAAATAAATATTTGTAGGGTAGACAAAAGAATACTGAGTTAGAGCTGCCCGTAAATCTTTAAAAAGGTCATCAATAATACAATTTCAGTGCTTAAGCCTAGGTCAGAAAGGTGTGCTTTAGACCCCACCCATACCATTGACGTAGAGAGTTACAGAGCTTCTGTTTCTTCCTGCCACAAAAGTGTATTCTCCAGCATCACTTTGTCTGGTCTCACTAATAAACATCCGGTGGATTCTTCTCTCTACTACATATTGGTGTCGTTCTTGAATTTGAAAGTTGATTTCAATGCCATCCTTATACCAGTGGGCATCAACATCATCTTCATTGACCTCGAACTCAACAACGGCACGCTGCTTTTCAATGACCTATGATCAGGACAAATGATAGGAAAATTGAGGAGTCCATTTTCAATCAGTTTGCCTCTTTCTGGATTTACACTATTAAAGAGTATGTGACATTTACACCTGACCAAGTTATAAGTCATCATCCTTGCTTGCCTTATTGGATGGATGATGGGCATCTATGCTTAATAAAAATCAGAATGAGGTCTTGTTTCAGGAATATGGTATCATCATTATCAAAGCACTAATTTGCCCCTGGAGTGAAGAAAGAAAAGAAAAGCTGGCCCTATTAGACTAATTTCTCTTCTTTATAATAAAACTCAATCCAAGTGTTGCTCAAACGTGGCTTAATGGAAAGATTTCTGGATTAGCTGCAGAAGACCTCAAATTGACTATTGGCCGGGTCATTTATTAGTTTGACCATTTGGGGCAGGTGTTCTCTCTAAAACTCAAGTTACTCATGTATAACATGAGTGTAACACATGCTGGTGTTATCATCAGGAAATCCTATTGTGCTAATAAAGGAAAACTATGACCATGCCTTCTGTCTTTTAAAATAACTTCTCATAACTAAGGTACCATGTAGAAGGACTGGAGCTGTGCAGAGAACAAGGGTATTTGTTCAGTATTCCTTCTGCTGATTCACAGAAGGGATACTGAACAAGGGAAGAAAACATGATGAAGGTAAAGGGAGATAGGACTAGTCTGGATCCGAAGCCTAACAGGAAGTTTCCCAAATGTGAAGACTCCTCTGTGCAAAGGGAGAACTTCCAGGGAAAAGCCACCTTGTCCTATGTGGCAGTCTGATCACATGTGATCCCACTGGCTGCTTTAAAAACAGAATTCAAGTGAAATTATTGCTCCCACTGAGTGGCAAGTGGTCATTTACAAGGCAAGGAAGCTCCAGTTGCTTCATTACAAAATCTAACCAGCTGCTGTGGACAACCCAATCCTTTAGATGAAGGAATACTATGTCTAACTTAGTATTAGTACAGGAGTTTAAAATAACAGGGATTGGCTAATTACATTCTTCACAAGATTTCAGTTAAAGGAAAAACTATTGGTCTTCCTTCTGCCCACACACCAGAAAACTGTTAATAGCTGCTGGTCTTCATTTGTCTCATATTTACTTTTTAGAGACTTTTTTGCAATGAAAAGCTTTTTGAGCATATTAAACATGAAGCACCCAGAGATTTCGTATTACACACATGTATTGAGCATTTACACAGTACCTGAACCTCCCTGCGAATGCTACGGATGCGAACATCTCGTCCCTCAACAAAGAGGTTAGCAGTGGACATGTTGCCTCCAGCCACAACAGTGTACTGTCCAGCATCAGACATGCGTGTGGAAGGAATGAGAAGGCGGTGAACATATTTCTCTTTCTGTATCTTCATTCTGAAGAAGGAATTAGAAATTGTGTGTCATTAGGCAGCAAGAGAAAGATAATTGGGAATTATAGGGATCATGGGTGATAGAAGAGACCTCAGAGATCACCTAGTCCATGCTTCTCATTTTAGAAGCAAGGAAATTGCCATCTAGAAGTTAAATGACTTGGTCAAGGTCATAAAGATAGCAAGTACGAGACTTAGGCTATAATACTTGCACTATCTCCCACGATGGTTTTGAAGTTCAAATGAATTTTTCTCCTTTTTATATTCTTAGCACTTAGCACAGTACTTTTTAGACCATAAGTGCTTAATAGATTTTTATTGAATTGGGTTGAACTGCATGAGGCTTATAAATTATAAAGCATTAATATGAATATCACTTTATTATTTTTAAAATCAGAATTATAAGATATATGGTGAATATGGGTAGGTCAAGCACGTTACTGCTGGTGACTTTCACATGAGAAGCAGTGAATAGGACATCATCAAAGTATGTCCGATCAGCTGGTTCAATCAGGTAGCAAGAGTGAGAGATGACAGATGGACAGCCAGCATCATAGCTGAAAGGTACCTCAGAGATCACCTATTCCAACCTCGTCATTTTATAAATGGGAAACCAAGTCAAAGAGAGGTTAAGTTACAGGTAGTAAACATCAGAGGTGGGATGTAAACCCACATATTTTGAGCTCCTTTCACTGTACCACACTGCCACATATTTTACACTACTGGTAACCACAGTGTATTAAAATAACAAGAAGAAAGCCTCTAATGTGCTGGGAAATACTCCTCAGGTAATTTATGGCATTGGATGAGAATATGGTGAGGGAGTGAATAGTGCCTTGAGATTGCAGACCCATCCAAGTACAGAAAGAAAGATTGCTAGTGACTATTATCGGGAGAAGGTCACCAAGCCCAGAGGATCACCTGTCAGCAATTTGTAGTTCTTGTCCATCTTTCATCCATTGCACAGTGATGTCAGGTTCAGAAACTTCACATTCAAACATGGCTCTTTTCTTCTCAAGAACCTTAATATCCTTAATATGTTTCCTAAATTCGATGTGACGAGCTGGGAAAACACCATGGAAATATGATTAAGGATATTGCATAATACCTTTGAAAGATGTGATGATGCTTCTCAGCTATCCCAGTTGTAAAAGATTACCTTCCACAAAAAGGGTAGCTGTTGATGTGGCTTTTCCAGCAACAAAAGTATACTCAGCAGCATCCCCGAAATGGACATTCCTGATGTTCAGGGAGTGTGTGAGCTTCTTGGTTCTCATTTGGCACCTGTCAGTTGATTTAATCTCTACGCCATTCTTTAACCATTTGTAAGTAATGCCTTCATAGTTCACAGTTACTTCAAAAGTAATAGTGTCTTTTTCTTCAGCATTGATATCTTTCAACATGGATGTGATCAAGATTGCTAAAAAAGGGAAAAAAATTCAAACAGTTTTTTCTCAGAAGGTTGTTGGTTATTTTGGGAGAAGAATGAAAGGCAATCTTGGAGGAAACATAGTATGATTGTCTTTCAGCCTAACCAAATTCAAACAACTTTACAGTGGGATTTTAGAATATCTGTGTAGTGTTTGACAAACATGGGGTTCAATAAAAAAGTGTCAGGATGATAAAAGCTATCATGTTTGGTCTGAAATGCAACAGAGTAGGTGCTCAGTAAAGGCTTTCTGACTGATCATTTGGAGAGCAAATAGGAAGAGAATGGTTTCCATTTTTGGTTTTGTCTCTCCAAAGCCTATTACAGTGTCCTTACTTAACCTGGGATCTGTGAACTTGATTTAATAAGTGTTATCGTGTAATCTTATATATTTTGTTTTGTACATTGCAAAATATTTTTCTGAAAGGGGGAACATCCATAGGCTTCATCGTTTCAAAGGGAGTTTTGAATCTCTAGTGGAGGTTCATCATAAATGCTTGTTGAATTGAACTGAACCGAGTCGAATGAATTGATTGAATTGAAAACCATTGAGGTGAGGACTTGTTTTTCTGTCCTGGAAATTTGAACTATGTGAAAATTATGCAGTCTCAGACAACAGAAAGCCAAATAGGCGGGCACTTAGTAAATTTCTGAGCACCTGTAGAAGACAATGTCAAGAAACCTGAGGAGATACTTTCCCCTTGACTTACGTGTCACTTTCAGAGTGGCACTGACTTGATCATTTCCACAGACAAAAGTATATTCAGCAGAATCTTCAGTGCTCGTGTTCATGATGATCAGTTGGTGAAGCTTTCCTTGCACAACTATTTTAAACTTCTCACTCATTTCAATCTCCACACCATTCTTCAGCCACATGGAAGGGACATTGAAATGGGACACCTCACACTCAAAAGAGGCTGTCTTGGTTTCAGGTACCTGGATGCTTTTCATGGTCTTTGTAATGTGTAAAGCTATAAAAAAAGACAGAGAATGACTCAGTTATTGAAAATAAAAACTGGATCAAAACAAAGTAAGAGATGAAACAGGCCACATCAAGGAAACAAAACACTTACTCTCCACAAAGAGTTTAGCTTTGCACTCCAGTTGTCCAACCACAGCTGTGTATTCTCCAGCATCTGAGGGGGCAATATTCTGCAGCATCAACTTGTGAACCTTTCGCTCAGAGACGAGTCTGTGTTTGTCACTTGGCTTAATCTCCACATTCTTATGGAACCATTTGACAGGCACAGTGTCGTGGGACACACTCACTTCAAAGGCAACGGTGGCATTTTCCAAGGCGGTCACATCCTTTGGTTTTTTGATGATCTTGACGGCTAAGAGGTAAAGTTCAAAACAAGTCAGTGGCGGCTTTGGCTTAAGGAAAAGCAATCCACAAACTGGTCTGTAAAGTGTTTCCATGCTGACTTACTTTCCACATGAAGTCTGGCACTGGCTCCCAGCCTCCCAAGCTTAAAGCCATAAACAGACTCATCGACAATAGCACAGTTTTTAATTTTTAGTGTGTAAATATTTCCCTTCACTGAGATTTCATATTTGTCATTTGACTGCAGCACAACACCATTTTTAATCCACTGAACGCCTTTCACATCAGGGTGGGTCAGTTCAACAGTAAAAACGGCATCTTGTGTTTCTGTCACAGTCAAGTTCTTTAGTGTCTTCTTTATTTTGACAGCTGAAAGACAAAGGAATGGTTGGTTCAGAAAATTAAAAGTGATCTACCTCCCCATGCACAAGGCTTGAACTAAAATATATGGAATCTATTCTGTTGTAGGACCATATTGATAAAAAACATGACTGTCAAACATTTTGAGATTATTTAATATTTGTTTTTCAAATGGCCCTTAGAGATTATTTATGGAATCTTTGTGTTCCTTGGACCATATAAAGCCTTGAACACAATAATAATGTAATATTTTGTCATGTATGTAAAAATAGACTTTGTTATCTGCACCAATAGCAAGGACTGATTGAGAAGTAGGTGGCATAAATAGGAACAGGGTTTATGAGATCACAGTGACTTAATTGACACAAAAAGGACCAATAAGTGAGGCATCAGGATGTCATCATACCACATACATGATGTTCCATCTTCCTGCTTCCATATTTCCCATATGGCATTTAAAGTTTGACACAGGGAAAGGGAAACCCTGTACAATGCTTTGCAATGATTGTCTGCAATGATTTTGGCTATGTCAGGTATATGATTAACATACTCAAAGTAGATATACACCAAAATGGGATGTAATTAAGTACTAAATTAATATTCATTTATTCATTAAAACATTTATTAAATGTTTACTGAATTCAGAGCACTATAATTGCATCTGGGCAGAGGTAGGAGACACAAAATGTGGATGCGCTTATGGAGCTTACCAACCAATATGGCACATAATGAATGTTATTAAACGATAAGTGCATTTGAGAACTACAAAACAAAGTTCTGTGGAAAGTCTAAGAGCGAAGGTTGTCAGCTGCTTGGGGTATGAGAAAAACCATGGGGCAATGCTTCTAAAGATACGAATCAAAGTGACAAAACCACTGACCTTCAACTTTGAGTTTGGCAGATGTCTTGGAGGTGGCTACTTTGTAAGTGTATTCTGCAATATCATCTAATCTGGTGGCCACAATAATAAGTCTCCTTTTATGATGCTCAGCTTCACTTTTGATGTTGTTACTCATTGCTAAAGGTTTGCCATCTTTGAGCCATTCGCCTTCTGAATCCGGGTTGGCGACTTCACATTCAAACACAGCTTCTTGGGATTCAGCTACAGTCTGATCAGTGAGTGGCTTAGAAATAGCACCTCCTATGAAATGATAGAAGTAAAACTATAAGTCTCTCTTTTGTTTTTTTAATTTTTCTTAATTAAATTTTTACTTTTAATCAATTAATTTGAATTTAATACCATTTAATTTGTATTACATGTGCTAAAACTCAATTTGTATTAATTAAATTTAATAAAATTTAATTTGTATTAATTAAAATATATTTGTATCTTTAATCAATTAATTTTTGTTTAATAAATATTTTGAAGGTCCACTATATAACCTAGTAGGTACTGGGTGGATAAAAAAATGAACAGTATGATCTGTGCCTTCCAACAGCCCATAGACTCACAGAGGAGATTAGACATGTATGCAAATTTTAATACCAGGTTAACTAGATAAGTACCAAATAAAAGTTACAAAGAACATGCTATACAGAGAGAAGGGAAATGATTCTTGGCTAAGGGCATTAGAGAAGGCTTAATGGGAGAGATGGCATTAGAGTTGGATTTTGAATGATGGTTGAAATATTAAAGGAGCTACTTAGGTAAAGGGACAGAGGAAAGGGCTATTTTGGGGAGCTGGACAAATATGAACAAAGGTGGAAAAGTATGAGAAATGTTTTAATATTTTAAAGTATGTATTCTAAAAAATAAATTATTATTATTATATTTTGTTTTCACATCACCTACATTTCCTAATGTCCCAGGAACCATCTCTTATAATAAAGAACAAGAGGGGAAAAAAAGCATAGCAAAACACAAACAAACATGATAAAAAGCTATTTATGTCAGAAATGAAATGATACTGTTTTAAGAAGTTGAGGTGACAGATTATTTTTTATGTTAAGGGTAAACTCCCTCCCCCCACAAAAACATAGTTTGTAAAATTTGCTAACCTGCTACTGTAAGTTTTCCAGATGTCATATTTTCTCCTGCATAAAATGTGTATTGTCCTTCATCATCTTTCATCATATTTAGAACTGTCAACTTATATATTTTCCCATGAGCTTCAATTTTGTATTTAGAGCTAGGTTTGATCTCCTTATCTTTAAAATTCCATAAGACATCAATTCCAGGATGAGAGAGTTCCACCTCAAAGACCACATTTTGGGTCTCTGTGCAGGTCAGGTCTCGAAGACCTTTGATGATTTTAATTTCTGGAGAGAAGAAATGCAATTTGCTAGTTAATACTGAAATAGGAAAGTAGATTCTAAGATGAATCATTTAGATGAAAGAGTTCTTACTTTCTACAGTGAGATTGCAACTGGTTTCAACTCGACCAACCATCAACTTGTAAGGCCCTTCATCAGAAGCATGTGTTCGGTTAAGCACCAGCCGCTGCTTGGTTCCTTTGATGATAGCTTGGACACGGTCATCAGGTTTTATTTGTTCATCGTTTAGGTACCATTTAACAGAGGATACATCGGGAACAGAGACTTTGCATTCCAGGACAGCCTTTGTGCCTTCGATAACACTGACATCTTTAAGAGGTGTTACTATATCCACACCTGCAAAACCACAGCAAAAATAAATGAACAGAAAGAAAAGATTTTTACCAAAAAACAAAGACTCCTCCCCGAAAAAGCCCACTACACATTTTGTCAGAGCTCCTCAAATCATGTGACCATGGGAAAGAGAAATAGAGACTATGCTTACTGTAAACAGAGACTCGTCCACTAGTTGAAAGTCCTAGAGCGGGGATGGTGAAGGAATAATGTCCAGCATCTTCCTTGGTCATATCTTCAATAAGTAACATGTGTGATTGTTTATCTATCACAATGTGGATCCGATCATTGGGTTCCACTTCCTGGCCATCTTTCATCCAGACACCTTCCACATTTTCCAAAGAAACCTTAACTTCGAGCTGAACAATGTCACCTTCACAGACTTTTTGATCACTGAGTCCTTGGAGGATAGCTATGGGGCGGGCTGTGGAATACATCAAGGACAAAAAGAAAATTATAATCATGTTATTTATTCAAAATAAATGCCATCACATCAGTTTGGAGTTGATGCAGAGAGACTTACGTTTCATCTTTAGACGGCAACTGGTCTTTTTCCCATCTACAACAAAGCTATATTCACCCTGGTCTTCTTTAGTTACATCCTTGACAGTGAGATTTTGACGACCACGGCGAGATGTAATGGTGTACTTTCCATTGGATTTGAGTTCAACATCACCATGATACCATTTACCATCCACATTTTCAGGGGAAATGATGCATTCTAGCTCCCCTGAAAATGATTCCGGCACTTCGATATCCTGAAGTTCTTTCACAAACTCAACAACTGCACCTGATGTACAAGAAAGAGAAGTGGTTTCAGGCCAGAATGTTGCTGGGCAAACAGAGAATCAGTGTGGCACAGGAGGAAGAGTACTAGACTGACTTAGAGGACTAGCTTTTACTCATGAATCGGTTACTGCCTAAGGTGACCTTTTAGGAGTTACTTAATCCCTTTGCTTCTCAGAAGTTTCATTATCAATAAAATGAGATAACTAATTGATCTTGAGAGTCCTTCCAATTCTCTTGTACTTATTGATTGAAACATTTGCATTTTGAGAAAAAAGAAATCCCCAAGTCATCAAATTAGTTTTCAAACCATGAGTTGAACAGAGTTTACTTCTGTTCCTTTTCTAGCCTGCTTGTGAAGCACTTTCAGATATATTTAGAAGTACAAATATAGCCTAGAGATCTGGGCTTTAGGTTTATTATACCCAATTCACAAATGAGTGCCTTAAAAAAGGAAATCTACAAGAGTTACATGAAAAAAAAAAGTTAGGAAGAAGACAAATCCTTTCTTCCCTACCTTCAACAAGAAGTTTAGCTGTTGTTTTTATGTTTTCATCATCTGCAAGTACACAGCTGTAGTCCTCAGCATCAGACATGTCAATTGTCAGTACAGAAAGGAAATGGACCTTTCTGTCAGAGTGCATTCTATATTTATCTCCAGAATGAACCTCCACACCATCCTTAAACCATTTCACTTTGACAAATGGCTCTGAAGTTTCACATTCAAAGGTTGCCATGGTGTCTTTTTCCTTAGCAACAACATCTTGCAGTTCCTGTGTGAAAGTGACCAACTGTTTGGCTAAAAAAGAAAAGAAATTGGAAAAGTTACATAAAAATCTATAATTTGGGTAAAAAGGAAAAGAAAAGTACCAATAGAGATATGGTAGAGTCACAACAGAAAATTACTCTGAATTACCTTGGACAAGCAAGAAAGCATGGCTTGAGGTTTCCCCAGCTATGTTGATGGCTTTCACCATGATGCTGGCTGAGTCCTCCGCTGTCACATCTCTTATAACCAATTCACAAACATTATCTTCAGGCCAATACCAGTAGATCCTGTCGGATCGCTCAATCTTGACTCCATTTTTATACCATTCACATTCAGGGTCTGGTTTCCCAACTACTCTAACCCGGAAATGGGCATCTGTTCCTTGGCCTACTGTTTGGCTATGAATTCGTTCTAAGATTTTGGGAGCCTCCATACTTGGACTAAGTTCAATTCTTTCTGGTTTAAAGACTGGGATTGTGATTTTGCCTTCCTCCATGAGGGCTTTCTTCTCTTCCTCAGTTAACTCTTTGGTCCAGTGAAGAAGTTCATCCTTGGTCTTCTTTAGCAGCTCTTCATAGGACTCATCTTTCTTCCGAGATTTGAGCTCCACTGCTGTGATGGCCTCATAGTATCCTTCTTCTGTTCTGCGTTTGAATTTACTACGCAACTCTTCTGATTCTTCGGACACTTTCTCGTGGGTAATTCGTTCAGCCCTTTTCAGTTTTACCACTTCTTTGGTTTCTTTGGTATCAACAGGTCTATCAACCTTCTGAACTTCAAATTGAAGTTTTCCAGGTTCATGATACTGAATTTCAGGCTTGTGTTCAGGGGCTCGACGAAGGACAGACCGAAAATCTTCCCTCTGTTCAATCTCCAGTTTTACTTTATGTTCAGTCACTCCTTCAGGGTTTTCAGCAGTAACCTTCACTTCTCCTGTATCATAGGACTTGCAGTCTACTATGTCAAGATAATGAATGCCATCATAGCGAACTCTAAACCTTTTGCTTTTGCGGATGAGCTGTCCATTGAGGTACCAGTTCACTTTAGGCTGTGGGTAGCCTGTAACACGGCAGCGGAACCGAGCAGTTTCTCCTTCAAGTACTCTGACTGGCTCTGGAAACAAAACAATGTCAGGCTTTTGCTTCTCTTTTTGATCAGTTGTTACTCCAGTAAGTGCACCCTCATGGGCCATTCTCTCTAGTTCCTCAATTCTCTGCAACCCCTTCCTCCCTTCGGGTAACTGAGATTCTTCAACAAGACTTTTCTCATCTTTAACAATAAGAGTGGCTGATGTGTGATCAGTTCCATATTTATTACTGGCTCTGCAAGTGATAACACCACTGTCCCTGGAGTAGGCAACTCCATAGTCAAGGCTGCAATATCCAAATTCATTGATCATGCGAAGCCTGTTGGCTGCTTCCAGTGGCTTGCCATCATGGAGCCATTCAACCACCATGGTTGGGTCTCCAATTGGTGTAAGTCTGCATTCAAAGTGAGCAGGTCCAAAGCGCTTGAGCCTTAAAGAGGTGAGTTTTTTCTTGAAGAATGGCTTTTGTTGTTTCTCCTTGTCATAGAGGTCACCCTCTTCCCATTGCTCTTGACCATATCGCAAATGGAGAGGCTCCAGTTCTGGTGCTGCAATCTCCTTGGCTCGGTATGTTCCACGTGGAATAATTAGTTTTCTTTCTGGTTCAGGTTCTGCAAAGTCAGCCTCAACATTGACTTTACACCTTGTGGTGTCTCGGCCAGCCTTGTTGATAGCTGTTGCAGTATACCATGCAGAATCATGGCTGACAGTAGAATCAATTTTTAGGAAAGCTTCTCCCTTGGTTCCTTCAATTCTATAATACATATAAAAATGCATTAGTACAAACAGAATGGTTGCTGAAATTGTCTAATGGCCTTAAAAATACTCCCACAAACTTACTTGATTTTTGGATATTTGTGGGGTACAATAATGTCACTGTTTTTCAACCAAACGATGTCAGGATTTGGATTGCCAGTAGCTCTGACTTTCATCTCAAGTCTAGAACCTTCCCTTATATTGACATTTTTCAGTTTTTCCACAAACATCGGTTTTACCTGGTGTTCCACAGCTAGAATAAAAAAGATCCCAGTACAGAGTGAGTGACATTGAAATACTCCTTGAAACCCCCACCCTCATCATGGGGCTCTTCTCAGTTTTCACGAACAATACCTTCAACAGTTAAAGTCATCGAGATGGATGATTTCCCTGCTCTGTTCTGGGCAACCACTGTCCACTCTCCTGAATCCTCAGGTGTGGCAGGAACAATGATCAGTGACTGCGTGCCATCTTCTTTAATTACCACTTTATGGGTATAATCATTGACAATCTGCTGACCTATAAAAATGGAAGGAAAATATATGTTCAGGGATGATCCCTCAATTGTTAAACCAACCCCAAAATTTATTTTTGAGGTTGTTATTCACTGAGTGAAATGTCATTATCACATACCATTATGAAACCAGAAAGTCTCTGGCATAGGTCTGCCAACAACTTTTAAGTCAAATCTGGCAGTCTGTCCTTCTAAACATTTGAATGAGGTGGGTTTTAATACAAAGACAGGCTTATAAAGTCTTTCCAGTTGAGACTCATCTGTTTCTTCCAGACGACGTCCTGGAGAAATACGTGCAGGTGACATTCGAGCAGGAGACATTCTGGCAGGAGACATTCGGACTGGAGACATACGGGCAGGAGACATATAAGCAGGAGACATACGTGCAGGAGAACGGCTTAATGAACGAGGAGAGACCGATCTGGAAAATATAAGATAGCAGATCACTTTATAAAGGTCTAATGGAAAACAATCCAATGTGTTTTTCTCTTCTTCATTTATGAGATTCATATTTCAGTTATCAAAAAGGCAAAAATCCTTATTAAAACTGAATAAAATTAAAGACAATGTAATAGCAACTATAAAGAACTTTAAGCTTTGCAAAATACTTTACACATATTATTTTATTTGATTCTTACAAGAGTTCTGTGAAGAAAATGCTATTATTACCCCCATTTTACAGATGGAGAACCTGAGACTGGGAAAGGTTGAGTGACTTACACTCAACTAGTCACACAGCTAACAAGTAATGGAGGCAAGATTTGAACTCAGGTGTTCTTTACTTTAAGTTAAGCACTATACCCACTACAATATCTGATCATTTCTTTAAAAGGCACCTTCTAGAAAACATTCATGGACAATGTATCTGTCATGTTAGTGAAAAACACCATGGATGTGGAAGTAAAAACTCCTGGTTTCTATTTATGCTTTTGTTAATGTTTCTCTCTTACAGCAAAGAATTTTGCTGACTCTACCTTATTTTCATTTCATTAGTTACAAGATTCTCCAGTGGCGTCATTGAAAAATACCTCAATGGCAATGCATAGTTGTAAGACAACTCTACAAGTCTCAGGATGGAAGGACATGTCTACATTCAGAGAAAGATCTAGAAAGACCAGAGTTTAAATGGAGACTGAAGCAATCTACATGCTATCGTTCTTTTCCATGTTTGGTTCTCTTTCTTTTTTCCC
>CM053582.1:292558935-292616294 GCA_028627135.1 Pseudochirops cupreus | reverse complement strand
AAAAAAAAAACCAAAAAGAAAAAGAAAAGAAAAATACCTTAAGATACAATCACTGGATCAGAAAAACACAAAACACCCCTAAGCCTTACCGAATTCTACTCATTGAATCTGGTGTTGGCATATAAGATGGAGCTCCAAATGGTGCAGAAGGTTCCACATAAAGTTTGCCTGAGCAAATTGCATTCCCTTTGATATTGCTAGCAAATGCTGTATAGATTCCCTCATCTTCTGGAAGAACAACAGGTAGGCGTAAACTAGCCCTGCCATCCTGAAGAAAGTCCATTTGGTATCGTTCACCATGTTTGATGCGCTTGCCATCTTTGTACCATGCAATCTGTGAAGAAAAGCATCCATGAAGACAATCCATTGAAAACTGTTGTATCGCAACCAACCTGTACTGAATCTTTATGCTATACTGACATTTGGTGGGCTCTTTTCTTTTCATATTACCTTGGGTAATGGGTATCCAGACATCTTGCAATGGAAAGTAGCACTCATTCCTTCAACTACTCTGTAATTCTTTATTCTTAAGTCAAATCCTGCTTCAATGGTTTCAGACTCAGCAATGTCAACTGACATCTTTTCTTCACCATCTTCTTCAAGAAGTTCTTCTAATGTAGTCTTTATAATTCTGTACTCAATTTCCTTAATAAGTCTCTCTTCAAAGGAAGAAATATGGAACTCCTGTGCAGAAATAAGTGATAGTTGTATTTTAAAGGAAATATTTCCAGTACATAATTTTTATATCCAAGACTTGACTTCCAAGGATAACTGTATTTTATCATATGTCTCTCCTTAAATAGGAGGATCTATTCTGCTTCGTTTAGGAAAAAAAAATCAGAAATGAAGATTTACCAGTATAATTCCATTGCTTTGTTCTTTAATTAATGGGGATGATCTGTTTGTGAGAAATGTCATAAAATTAAGGAATTCTATTGCAAATGAATCTAGAAATGTCTAAAGTTCCCTTCCATTCTTATCCTCATTTCTCATCTTTCATTTCTCATCCCCAATATTTAAAAATATCACAAAGAGAAGAGAATAATAGGAACAAAATATAAAATAGAGATGAATATCATTCTCCTTACCTGGTCCTCTACAAAAGATCTGACCAGAACCGTATCTTTAGCCATTTTCTTCCTAATCAAGGCTTGTTCTTTTTCATATTCTTTTTCATAGTCAGGGTAGGGGGACCCAGGTGCCATCTCCCCAATTTTGGGCTCTTGAACAAATGCAGTTGTTTGTGTCTGGTAAAGCATTTCATGCTGTGACTTCATCAGCAGTTCATAATCAGCTAGGAGGTAATGATATGAGTTAATTACTTTCTTATTAGACAATAAGCATGCTATGACTAATCAAGGGGCAGGTTTGACCAGTATAGATACCCTCATTTAGGTAAATTCAATATATTAAAATTCGTATTTCCTAGAAGAATAGATTCAATTCAATCCAACAAGTATTTCTTTAAGTATTTACTTTGTGAAATGCACCGGGCACTGGAAACAAAAATGAAACAGGACCCACTGTCAAAGAGCTTATATGCACTAGGGGAACACAACATCAAAGGAGCATATAAAAAGTATGAATCAACATCTGTGTTGGGAGTAGAACTGGGGATATCAGGAAAGGTCTCAAAGTTGAGGAGGGAGGAGATATCAGGCATGGGGGACATTCTACTCAAAGATGGAAAACAAGGAAGGGAAAAAGGAAGGAAGGAAGGGAAAGAAGGAAGGGAGGGAGAGAGGGAGAGCAGGGAGGGAAAGAGGAAAGTAGAGAGGGAGGAAAAATGGAGGGAAGGAGGAAAAAAGAGGAAAGGGAGGAAGGAAAAGAGGAAGGAAAGAAAGAAGGAAAGAGGGAAGGAAAGAAGGCAAAAAGGAAGGAAGGAAAAAAGAAAGAGGAAAGGAAGAAAAGAGGGAAGGAGAGAAGGAAAGAGAGAAGGGAAGAAAAAAAGAGGGAAGGAAGGAAAGAAAGGAGAAGAGGGAGGGAATGAGGGAAGGATAGAGGAAAGGAAGGAGGGAAGCAGTGAGGGAAAGAAGAAGAAAAAGAACATTTATTTTTTTTAATTTAAATTTTTATTTATTTTTAAGAACATTTATTAAGTGTCTAATGTGTTCCAGACACTGTGCTAAGCACTTTACAAATATATGTCATTTGATCCTCACGACAACCCTGGGAGGCCAATGCTATTATTATTCCCATTTAAAAGTTAAAGATACTGAGGCAGACAGAAGTTAGGTGACTTGCCCAGATTACACAGCTCCTAAGTATCTGAGGGGGTGACCCCAGGACCAGCACCCTATCCAACATGCCTCCTCCTTGTACATCAGAACATAGAGTCCATGGGAGGGAAAAACATAACATGTCTGGAAAGATGGTGTGGGGACAAATCGTGACAGGCTTTATAAGCCAAAGAGAGAAATCTGCATTTTAGGCCAGAGGCAATAGGGTAACACTGAAGTTCTTCGATCTTGGTAGTAGCATGGTTGGACCTATGATTTAGGAAGCTTGATTTGCCTGCTCTGTGGAAGGTGGATTGAAGAGGGGAGAACTGGCGGCAAGGTTACCACTTAGGAGCTTATTGCAACAATCTTGGAAGGAGCCAGTAAATTTGGTATAAAAGAGTTCCAGTCTACTGACTCTGGAGTCAGAAAACTTGGGTTCAAATCCTGCCTCTGATGATTACTAGATTGACCTTGAACCAGTCATTTCAACCTCCTTGGATTTCAGGTTCCTCAATGGTACGAAGTCGGAGCTGACCTGGAACGTTCCTTCTAGATTCACTGCTTGGATACACTCACTCTAAGGCAGTGCTCATGGAAGCAGAGAGAAGATGAGAATGGAGAATTGACAAGATTTTGTAATTTGATGGATATAAAGCATGAGGGAAAGTGAAGAGTTAAAAATGATTCACAGATGAATATTCGGGATATTTTAAGAAAGAGTTTATTTTAGGAAGGGATCACTGTGCATTAATATATAAATTGATATGTGAATATTACATTTACACTAAACTTTCTAAAACATGTCTCTGTATTAAATAAGGTAAAAAACAGGATGATGACCAAAAATATATTTAGCTGAGGTATGAGGGGAAGAGCAAGTTTGTCTACTTTGTCATATTCTTTAATGATCTGTTACGCTCTTTATTTAATAAAACTTCATTCAGAGTCCTTATCCAACATTCTGTATGGGAGGAGACATATATGAGGTGGTGGCAAATTCAGGACTCTTAAGTTTTCTCCATAGTCTGCACATATTTATAGAATATGTCTTTGCAGAGCTATGAAGAGTTCAACTATTAGCACTATTGTAATTGATGTATAGATATACAGGATGGACAAAAGTGTTCTGGTGCCCTAGCCACTGACCTCATCTAGCAAATAATTTGAATACCATAGCAGTAAATCAAATCCTTTCTTACTGATGAGTGCTCTAAGACTGAATAAGTATATAACTATTAACAGTTTTACAGAAGAGGAATGTTATCATCCAATAGCCTTTTAAGACCCTAAGTCTAGAGAGAGATGGTGTTAGTAGTAATGATACCTTTTTTTCTGGAGAGTTTCAAGTGTTATCACATAAATTGCTTCATCTTTCTTGTTCTTTCCTGCTTTTACCACTTACCTTTTCCCCTCCCATGTCCTTCTTCATCCTTCTCCACTCTTCATTTTCCTCATTATTATCCCCTAATCAAAACTGCTTGTTCTTCCCTCGCTCTGGGATGCTTCATTCTTATGGAATTCATTCTTTCTGATCAAGAACTCTTGATGTCTCCACGCTCTTTCTCTCCATTATCCTGACTCTGACTCCAATTATAGCCCTACCAAGTTTGGACCTTATGATCAAACAACTGAATAATTCCCCCAAAGAATTCTAGAATCCTTTGCTCACTTTGCTATTCCTTTTCTAGGATATTTAAGAGTATTTCTCTAATGAAGGGTGCTTAGATCAAAGATAGAAGTACTCCCCTCAGGTTGTTTCCATATTTATGTATTCCTTAATTTTATCTATTTCAATATTATAAAATCTAAGATTTGGAAGGGACCTAAGAGTGCTCAAGTCCAATTGCAGGAGCCATGTAATCCCCCTCCTTGAAAAACTGTAGTGCCAGGGAATCACTTGAGCTATCCATTTCTTTTTTTAGATAGCTCTAACTGTTAGGAAGCAATTCTATTACTCATTGACTAATATGCCAACATTCTGTATGGATACATTCACAGAGGAAATGATGACTTCTCTAACTTTTTGGCTGCCACAAATATTGTACTTTTGGGCAGCAGGAGGAGTCAAGTCTATGTGCTAGCTAGAATACACTTATCTGTGTGTGTTATCCTACCACTAGACTATAAGCTCCATGAGGGCAGGAACTGTGTCAACTATGTATCTTACCCTGGAATTTAGCACAGTGCTCTCTGCACAGTAGGAACTTTTAATGACGATTTGTCGATGTTATTAGTAAGTGGCAGACCATGGAGTAACAGCCAGGTTCCCTGACTCCCAAACTTACATCCCTTCAACAAGGGCGCACAACTTATATTTAACTACATGTTACTCTGTTTATCTTATATACATGCCCCAGAAACAACACATATTAACAAGCATTTACCTTCTTCTAGTAAGGAGGCTGATGCAGAAGTTTCCCCATGCTTATTACGAATAACGATAGTGTATTCACCAGCATCATCAGCGAAAGTCATGGAAATCACCAGCCTACATTCACCGGTTTGCTTGTTGTAACTTACTTTGTACCTTTAATGATAAATTTTGAAAGACAATACATCATTATAATTCTATAAGAAAAGGCACTGTTTTGTTGTTGTTCAGTCACTTCAGTTGTATCTAACTCTGTGTGACCCCATCTGGGGTTTTCTTGGCAAAGACACTGAAGTGCTTTGCCATTTTCTTCTCCAGTTCATTTTGCAGATGAGGAAACTGAGGCAAACAGGGTTAAGTGACTTGCCCAGGTTCAAAAACCTAGTAAGTGTCTAAGTTGCATTTGAACTCAGGTCTTCCTGACTCCAGGCCCAGTGCTCTATCCATTGAGCTACCTCGCTGCCTCAAGTGCATTGCATTTATTCCTGAAAAGGTGGTACATAAACTGGAAAAAAACTAAAGTTTCTATAGTTTATATAAAGTTTCTGTAGGTATAAATTAAAGATTTTAAAGCTCTATTATTGCAGAATATAGTCGAATATAGTTGACCATGGAGGAAAAACAAATGGATATTAGCAATAAAGAACCGATGAGATGAAATTTCCATTTAAAAAAAAACATTCTTTAAAGTATCTTTCCTAAAAATAGAACAAAACAAAATAGAACCAAGAATGTAGGATTATGCTGTTTCCATGGCTAGGCTACCAGTGGATGAAATCATGTTCTAAGCACAGTACATTTTCCTTCAATTTGTAAGGTTCTCTATGTGGATTTAAGCCAAAGCTCAGGGAAATCTTTCTTGTAGTCACATTTGATATATTTAAAAAAAATTTTTTCCCCACAAGGCTTTGTTCAAAAGTATAAAAACACTTCAGGACAAATAAAACATGACAGGTCACCTGGAGAGAAAACTGAAAGAGCAAGAGCTAATCCCGGGGCTCTAGTGGATAAGTAGATTGTATTTTTTTTTCTGCATGCATCATTTACATATCATAAAAACAACCCAGAGAACAATAATTTAGTCATCTAAGTACCTGTATCCAGTGGTGAGAGGAACACCTGCTTTTTTCCAGTACACATGGGGTTTTGGGTTACCGCCAATCACGCACTCAAAAACAACGCTCCCACCTTCAACTAATTTCTGTACTGTTGGTTTTCTGATAAAGAAAGGAGCAGCAGGTTCTCCGGGCCCAGTTTGTTCCTCTGAGATGCTAGTCTCCACCATTACCACATCTTTTGACTCCACAAAGCTGAAAATACAGGTCCTACTAGGTTAGTATCTTCCTTACCATCATGAAACAGAAAGGGAATAGGGGAGTCAAATTCATGCATGAGCTGAGTTTCCAAACTTTTTTTGACCCCACTACCCCCTTGGCATTCAGTAAATCTTCCTATAACCCTTGTTAAACATGAAAGGAAATAAATTCTAGATTTTATCATGCATATGTTCATAAGGAAGAAAACCAAATGATTAATTTTCGATAAAGATAATACAGGTGTCACTGAAATATTCCCAGAACCAGATGCCCTCAGGGCAACACATAACCTGGTTTGGGAATCCTTGCTTTAGTTTTAGTAAGGAAAAGACTTTTACCGTTTTGCTTCTGTGGTTAATTTCTCAGTAACAGCAGTTGTTTCTCTGCTTTCAAACTCTTCTGAAACTGTAAGAAAGACAGAAATTCAACATTGAAGGTGAGAAAGTTTGTTGAATTCATTGATGTTGTCTGTCTTACTCTGGTCCAGTGTTTTAGGTCACACTCCAGTCTTGAATAGAGCCCCAAGATTCTAAAGGTCATAGCAAGATCACAGCAGGAAGTGCATCTGCCTTTGAAGTAACCAGGAGAAAAGATACAGAAGCCTTCTACTGGAAGAGAGTGACTGATGAGAGGAAGAAAGTGTACTGAGTGCGTGAAAAGGACATTCTTGACCGGTAGTTGGTTTGGGTTTGTTTGTTTTAAATAAGGATACTTGCCCTGTACTGCTAAGTAGCAGGAAGTACTGACAGTTCCAGCCTCATTGACAGCGGTACAAGTAAACCTGCCACTGTCTTCTGCAAAGGCTTCCCGAATCATCAGCCGAGCAATTCCAGACTGGAAAGTAATCTGGAAATCAATGGAACTTTCGATTTGGTAATCTTCTCTGTACCACATCACAGTCGGGGACGGGTGGCCAGAGATGTGGCATTCCAAAGTGACAGATTCACCTTCTATGACTGTCACATTCTTTAGGCCCTAGAGAGCAAATCACAGGACATTATTATCATCCTCATTATCATTATTAATTGACTATTCCTACATCACATGCAAATGAAGGTGGGAATTTAAAATGGCAGTGCTAAGTCCATGAGAAATTAGAGTCCATTAGGTCAGGACTCCAGAAATATCAGCCTCAAGATACATTTTGAGACTGGAATAAATCTAGCTTAAGAGAGCCCTCATGAACATGATAATTTCTAAATTCCTACCACAATGGGTAGAACAGTGCTTGCTACAGATTTTATTCAGAGATGATAGAATCTAGAGGACCAGGGGTAGGGAACATGTGGCCTCAAGGCCACATGTGGCCATCTAGGTCCTTGGGTGCGACCCTTTGACTGAATTCCAACTTCACAGAACAAATTCCCTTAATAAAAGAATTTGTTCTGTAACACTCGGACTATCAGGGGTTCCCCATCCCTGATAGACCTAGAAGGGATCTCAGACACTATCTAGTCTAACTCACATTTTATAGATGAAGAAAAGAAGATCAAATTAGGTTAAGTGACTTTTCCAAGGTCACATATATGGTTAAATATCAAAGGAAGGATTTGAACCCTGGACCTCTGACTCCAGTGTTTCTCTACTCTCCCAGCTGCCTCTCTCAGAAGTAGTGGAGCTGCAAATTGAACCCAGTCTTTGGTTAACTTAAGTGATTGTTTTCATCAAAGACATAGATTACTGTAGTCATTTGCCACCCAGAATTCCTCTTTTCCTCCTTGAATGATACTGGTGTTGTCTAGAAGCTCTTCTTTGCATTTGAAACTACTGCCTTCATTAAGACATTTCATCAGTCAGTCACTAAGCATTTATTAAACCCTGTTGTGTGCTGGGAACATTAGGGGGTAAGGACACAAAATGCAAGACTTAAATGATCCCCATTCTCAAAGCTTAAAGAGCCTTGTAAACAAAGGCACATAGAACACACCCAAATGTAACTTAAAACATCTACAATCTCCTAAAAGGTTCAGTTTTTACTCACTGAGACTAATGTTGGTGGAGTTACAGGAACTTCTGCTGGTACAGGTACTCTAGCTGTCTCTGTAACCTAAGATATTGAAAGAGATGTTACAAAATACACACAGATTTAAGGGTTATAGCAGATGCTAATCCCTCTGTTTTTTGGGGACAGGGGAGGTACCTCACAAACCCTCATTCAACAAAAAAAATTAGCCATTGCTAAGGGAAAGGGCTTGGATGGATATAATGTGGGCCAAGTGAAATCTTCCACAGTGCCTGGAAAAATCTATGGATTTTTGTCCAAATCTGTGACGTCTAGCATATTAGAAAGGTAACCACTGAGACAAGGTTAACTTGGCTGGAATGACAGCCTTAGAGCTTTCTAGGGCTAACGAGAAGCTGGGATTTGTCTGTGGTCACACGGCTAGAAAAAAACATAACAAAAACTTGAACCTAGAACTTTATGGTTTCCAAGATGCCCCCCTCTCTATGTAGATAGATAGATAGATAGATAGACAGACAGATAGATAGATAGATAAAATTTTAAATGACATATAATTTAAAACACATAACATATAATTTAAATATGATAATGATAGCCGACACGTATATAGCATTGTAACACGGATAGAGTACTTCCTTCATGACAGCTTGTGAATTCAATATTTCCAGAATTATCATCCTCATTTTACAGAGGAGGACAGTACAGATCAGAGGTGTTAAGTGGTTTGCCCTGGATCATAAAGCTACTGATCCCATTGGTTGAACCAGGCTTCAATCTCAATCTTTTAAGAATAATTGCCATTTTCACTATGAAACAGTGTCTCCCAATGCATGGAGAACTCACGATGGGATAAACTTGATGACATTGAACCACTGACCTTTGTTTCCCGTCCTTTAAGTACTTCATAATGCTCTTCACGGACTGTCCCACCAGTGATGCTCATCCCTACCTCCTTCTTCACTTCAATTCCAGCATGACTCTTGTATGTCTCAGGTGTGTCAGCAAAGGGAAATTGTGGTGAGGGGGTGGGCTCCACTCTTACTCTAGTATCAACTGGCTTGACAGTTGGAGCCTTCACTGGCTTGGTAATCTTCTGAACAGAAGTGGTCGACAATTCTTTTTGTAGTGTAGCAATAGCACTACCTGCTATTGATACCTGAAGGTGAATCAAAGAGAAGTCACCTTACTGTCAGCCAATGTCACCATTCAAAGATAAGCTTTGTTATTTTTTTCCCTAGTAGCATCAGGTTAAGAGCGATCTACAATTTCATCAACATGGGGAGTTTCCTTAATCAAATTATGGGAACAACCCATCTATGTCTTTGAACAGGGGAAGATTGGACAGGCCTGCTGAATACTTTTGTATAGCTGTGAGCTAAGATGGTTTTTACCTTTTAAAATAAAATTTTGTTTGTATTAAAAATGTAAATATTCTTAGCTCACAGATACAAAAATGGGGCAGGATAGGGGCAGATTTGGCTCTTAGGCCATTGCTTGCAGACCCCTGCTTTAGAAGATATGTCCTATGGACTTGGGAGTCTTGAGATTAAATGTTTTGCCCAAGGTCACATCATTTCAGAGGCTGGAAAATGAAGCCAGGTCTTCCTAATTGCAACTCCAACACTGTCCACTAGGTAACCCTACCTCTTAATAGTCTTAGAGATAGGATATTATTTCTATGGCCTGCCTTTTTTTTCTTTTTTTGTCAAGCAAAAGGTTCAGAGATTTTCTCATCATCAGTACTACATTGGTAGCCAAGTCAATAACAACAATGCTTTACATTTGTAGGGCATGGTAAAACTGACAAAAATGTTTGTGGCTATATTATCTTATCTCTTACTCCAAACGATCCTACAGGATAGATGCAAGTATAATTTTGCAAGTATTATAATGCCCAATTAATGGTAAGGAAAATGAGGATCAGAGAACAACTAATAAATAATGGGGCTGGCACTTGAACCTAGAAATATCTGACCCCCAACTCCAGCTCCCATCCTATTAAACCTCCCTTTTAGAAAGGTTAGTATCAACCTTTCTAGAATCTAAAATGGTATTTTCTGAAAAACTTTCTTGTTAAATTAAATTTTAAAAATCTTATTTTATTGCTGTTATTTTAAATGGACTCTTACATCAGCTAAGTCTTCTTTGCAAATTATCACAATCATCCTGATGAATACCACATTTTAACATGGCACAGTATGAAATTCAGAACCAGGAAGTTATTAAACCCATGGATATATTTCAAAGATGGGCTTTTGGAAGAACACATTCTGATGGCAACCATAAATCTAAGTTGTGTGAAGATAAAAATGGAGGTATTTAGGAAAGTATTTTTATAACCACTCTGTTGTTTGGGTTATTACTGACATGGTGCTTTACTAGTCCCATTAGTGAATTAGATGCCATACAAAAGAGAAATAATATATGTTTAACCATTCTTGTAAAATACAGTATGCTGAAATACTATATCTATGCCTTTTTTCTTTGGAAAATGCAGAATTTCTTTCAAGTTTCTAGGTTCATAGAACTATCCTGACCAGAAAGGGTGCAAAGCTCCAATTAATCAAATCATGCCCCAGAGAAAGAATTCAGTTCCTTTAGATCTTCAAATGTCAGTTATTCAGATATTTGGCTGATTTAGGTGAAAATAAGTCATTTGACCTATTCTATGTGGGCTATTGCTTTAATGCTCCACTTCATAGGACCTTGAAGATGCATTAATGAAATGATATAGAATAATGGGGCTTGAAGGATTTTTCAAAGATTATTGTTTGCCACCATCACCTTGAAAGTGCCAGATACGCAAGTTAATTACTAATCATTTTTCACAGGAAGAGGAAAAGTACAAAGGAAAAAAATGCTAACATTTATATAATGTGTTAAGGATTGCAAAGTATCTCATACATGTTATTTCCTTACACTATCAAGTAGGTAACGCATCCTATTTCACAGATGAAGAACTTGAGGCTGATACAGGTTAAGTGACATGCCCAGGATCACACAGCTCATAAATGAAACATTTTACATGATAAACATGGACTTCCAGTGGAACCAAGAGATTTATTTTAAATTTGAATGTGTATCATTTTGGAAAGATATGTGATTACATCAGTGTGGAGAACTCTCGGTGTAAGAAATGCCTTTACCAATGAAGTCTAGGACTTTGAAATATGTCTAAGGGTGTTGCTTAAGCCACATAGAGATCAAGTGACTTGCCAAGTCTGACCTTAGAAACTTATTAGCTGTGTGACCCTGAGTAAGTCACTTAATCTCTGTTTGCCTTAATCCACTGGAGAGGGAAATGGCAAACCACTCTAATATCTTTGCCCAGAAAACCCCACGGGCAGAGTTGGCATATGTATATATTTATGTATGTATGTATGTATACAATTAAAATTCCCCAGAAAAAGCTCATATAATTACAGTAAACTACATGAATGAATTATTGTTCTTTAGCAAAACATCAGAATAGTGAAATCTAAAAAGACTGGTACAAACATACACATATGTATGTGTGTGTATATATGTATATGTGCATATGTGTGTATACAATTAAAGTCCTCAGAAAAAACTCACAGTATAATTACCAGTAAACCACATGAATATATCACAAACCTTTAGCAAAAGTCAGGATATGGAAACCTAAAAAGCTTGTTTGGTTCTATGCCTGAAAGATAAAGCAAAGTGGGGTCTCCCAGGATCATCTGAGAAGAGATTCTTTGTTATCTCCTTAAGGATCCTACTTTACCATTAGTCCTGTTTACACTGAGATACCAGATGCACTCTTCCCAAGATTAGTCACATTGTTTCTTGTAGGAAGGCCAACTGACACCAATGAGCAGAAGACCCCTGACCCCAGCCCATGACCCAGGCCTTGTATTTATTTTGTTTTTGCTGATTAAATGTACAAGTCATCTACTCTGACAGGAAGCCATCTCCTGGACGACAGTGACTGTACTACTCCCATACCTAGGGTAATACTGGCATATGTCACATGATTAATCAATGCTTGTTTATTGATTGACATTGGGCATTTCTGGAGAGCCCTGGCAAATGTATATAACCACAGTTGATCAAATACTTCAGTTCTTTCCCCCCTTTGGCTAGAAACCTATCAATTCCATTTTCTTCCATTTCCCACTTTTTTACCTCATGTCCATGTTCCGTTTTAGGAACAGAAATTTTTGAAACGGTAAAGTGAGGACTTGCTGTACGAGGACGTTTGTGTTCCACATGGACTAATCTTTCGGTCGTCAGGTCTGACGTTTTCTTGATCTGCAGGAAAACAAAGCTCAGTGATGATACTTACAAAATTCCTTGCAGAGAAAGACAGAGAAAACGGAGGGCACCCAGGAGTCTCACCTGTGATGATATGTGCATTCCCATTTGATCTGTTGTTGAGATATGTGTTTCAGAAGGCGCTGGTACCACTGCGGGCTTGACTGCTTTGGGGACAACATGAGGTTCTGAAGCTGGACGCTGGGGATGCTCGGTTACTTTGGTTGCGGAGATCTGCTCTTTGTAGCCATACTCCATGGTTGTCTGTTGCCCGTACGATTCTTGCAAATGCCCTGGCTCTCGGGGCTCTCTCACGCGGGCTTGGTCGACTGCAGCAACAACGGTGGCCACAGCTTCGGCCTTTTTCCCGGTTCCCACCTGGCAATGATATATCCAAAGTTTAGGTTTGGTTATGATTAAGTGGAGCACGGGGTAAACATTTTCTTCCTGGCATACTGACCAAAAAAATACAAACATTCCCCCACACAAACCTTCCTATTTCACAGACAACATTAAGAGGCAGACAATTCGTTTACAATACACAAAATGTACACACTTAGTAATGTATTTTTCTCACTTATTATTTCCTAAATTATGTATATATACACTCAACATGCAAATGCTTTAATCATGTGAAACAACGAAATACATAAAATTGGAAGCATAAACATGGGACAAAAGAGGATGTCTCCAGACAATTTTGGGAAGATTAAAGATTATTGAGTAAATTGGGTAATATAAGCATACATATTTCCCTTCCTACCCTCCAGGCCCCACATAATAAAAACTCTGGGCCCCAGGGTTTTTTTGTGGTATTTGTTTGCACTGATATTATGATTATTATCCTACATTGATCATTTGGTGTTGTGTGAACAGAGTCGCCATATTCATAAAAACACTCTCACAAACAGCGATATCTTCATGTTCAGAGGAGCAGAGTCAACACAGAGAAGTGTGTTTTGCATGCAAATATTAGATAACATGATGGCTCATGAACGCTCATTGAATGCATAAATACATTTGTGATTCCCCATGAGGAAAAACTCTTCAGATGTTAGATAGAATATCTCTATTAAGAACACCAATGAAAATTGGTATTCTTCACCAATGAAAGAACTGCAATGAAAAGAGAAACGTTTTCATGCGGCAAGAAAAAATCTTTCCTTTCTCACTGATGGCCACTTCCTTTTCACCATTATTAGGAATTGGAGCTCTGTGTTAGTCAATAGCACAGGTGGAAATGGCACATGTGGTTATTTTCTCCTTTCTGAAGAGGGCTATGGATAGAGAAACAGCTTGTAGAGAAGATGCTCTTTTAAAAAAAATCTTTTAAACCAGGAGGTTTTAAACTTGTGGTCCTTGAATTTATTTTAATAAATATTTTGATATCTGCATTTTTAAGAGACTCAGTTTCCTTGGTAATCCTATTTATTTCCTTTTATGCATTTAAAAAACATATTCTGAGAAAGAGTTCTTTGGTTTCACCAGACTGCCTAAGGGGTCCAAAATGATAAGAGCACTTAATTAAAAATGGTCCATGTACTACATTCTGATTTTTTTTTTAAGTTTAGTATTTTATAATGCCAGACATTGATATTTGACAATGCTCGATACAAGTGAGCACTGGAGGTGGGGATATAATGATGCTTATCCAATGCAACATAATAAGTACTATGGAGTGATCCGACAAGGTAATTTTGTTTTACTGTAACATAGATAGTGTAGATTACTAGGTTTTCAAATGGGCTATCTTCATTTATTTAAAAATAACGCTCTCAACCATTTAAAATATAAATGAATATGAAGATTTTAATTTTCTCCCCTGAAACAACTACATATCTAACCTGCCTTAGAGAATTGCAAATAGTTCCTCAATTCAAATTTGCATCTTAAAAGAAAAATGCCTATGACTTGGTTCCATTATTTATTGCTTTTTAGGTGGCAGATTTGATTGACACATGAAACTTAAAAAAGTTTGATAATCTCAACGATTACTCTTATAGCTTTTATTTGTATAGAACTTTACAGAATTCAAACTATTTTGTTTTCTTCTTCATTTCATCCTAACAACAACACAGTGAGACAGGTAGAGTAGGTACTATTATCAACATTGGGAGGAGGACGACTTCATCAATATGAGGAAATTCCAGTATGGAAATGCCTGGACTAAATGATCAATCAATCACTTAATAATAATTAAGTATTTATTAAGTATCTATTATGCACTCGGCATTGTGCCAGGCACTGGGTATACAAGTGCAAAGGATGAAATAATATTTACAAAAAGCTTAGATCAGCTGCCTTTCTATAATTGATCACTTTTATAAATTTGCCTGGGGCACTGAAAGGCTAAATAACCGGTCCATGGATACAGCTATTTTTTGTCAGAAGAAGGACTTGAACACATAGCTTCTTGATCTCAAGACTGGTTCCCTATCTACTCCTCCACTCTACCTCTCTTATCTCCCACTTTATGAAATAGATTATAGGCTCTAAGAGGTGAAGAACTGTTGCTCTCAATTTAAACACAGGCCATAAAAAGGAAAATAAAAATATTGATCATGGGAGAGTCTTTTTAGTTAACCAAGACCCTCATAGAGTCTTAACCTTAATCAAACTGGCAAAAATTCTAATTTTTTCAGTATGTAAATATGCCTATCAAATGATAATTTACAAGAAAATATCTTCCCATGGTAAATGTTTATATTTTTTCTGGTAGTCTTTTTTTTAATTTAACATACAGTATTTCAACACCCCAAATGGTAAAAACATGTTTATAACTACCAAGTCATTTTTTTCAAACTGACAAGCAGAAGAAAATTGAGAAATTAAAAGATGGTTCTGAAGTGAAAGAACTATTCAAAGCAGACTGCAATTCACACATAGGAAATGCTGTGAATTCATTTAGTGGACCCACAAAGAAAAAGTGACACAATCTGACTTTTCACCATGGGAAAGACCAAGTGTCTGCCAGCTGGAGACTTCACTGGGCTTAATCATATCTAGAATTTGTGTTGGCCAACTAAGCGATCAGATGAATCAACCAGACACAGACAAGATTGGATGGATTGTTTTGATGGCTGATGAAATATGATGAAACAATGTTTCACACCACCATAGCATCGATTTTCACCTCATCATGAAAAAGATGGATTTGTTCTTGAGCAGCAAATCCTTCTCTAGTCCTTGGTATTATATCTGACCCTGTGCCTTTGATGGTAGTGATTACTACTTTTGGTAAAGAAGAAGTCCTCTCAGCATCCATCGTTAGCTAATTTTATGACAAAAATGAAAGAGTTATTTTTACGAAGCTCATTTAAAGGTTTCATGGAAATTAATTTTACAAATGGTTTGCCCACGTGAAATGTCCCATCAGAATGACTGTCATGCATAAGATAGGTGGTTTCAAACAGAATGTTATATCCATGGAATGAGAACCTTTTAAAACAAGTTTCTCTTAGAAATATACTTTTAGAAAAAGGCACTAAGACAGAGAGAGTAAGGTGCATGTTAATGAAAGAAAATGATAAATATGTGAGGAAAATACCAACAGAAATGAAGAAGTTAATTTCAAACTTCACAACTAAGTTTTAAAAGAATAGATTATTATGAAGGAAGGAAATGGAATGTTAAGAGAAATTTACTGTGGTTTAGAGTGAAAGATGGTTCTAAAAGGAAGAGATTAAGGGAGGAAGGTCTCACATGTGCAAACAGCTATAGTCACCTTTTCATGGGCTATGTGTACTTGCTCTTGTTGGGTAGAAATTCCTTCTCTAGTTCTTGATATTGCTTCCTGTTTGGATTTAGTGGTAGCAACTACTACAGTAGGTGCTGGGGTTTTCTCAGCTTCTTTTCTCATCTGATTTTTACAGTAAAGATAAAGATGAATGGTTCACAGAATTATAAGGAAAAATATTTGTAACTGGATTAAACAAAAATGTAGAAACGTGGAGAAAGAAAATTAAATCGACATTGTTCTTGGTTTGAGGTAATATCTGGGATTCATGGTGCACGTGCACACACACACACAAACACATATACAAAACACAAATCCATTTTACAAAAAGTGGGTGTGCCCACTAATTCATCACCAATTTATATCAGCATGTTTTATTTGGAAAGATTCTCTTGAAATCAATCTGCATGCAGAGACAAATTCTATTCCTGGAAGACGTGTTAATCATGGAAAGTGGAAATGAATGATATATTACAAGGGAAGAGTAAGATGTAGTAATATTAACAACAGACAAATATCCTGGTTCAGTAGTTGCTGAAAAATTAAACGTGTCAAAAAGAGAGGGTGTTAATAGTTCTTTTTCTAGTGATCTCAGTGAAGTGTTAAGAACAGGAGATTTCACACCTATGACAGTTATCATCACCTTTTCATGAGTAACATGAATTTGTTCATGTCTGACGGCCATTCCTTCTCTACTTTTCAGTGTAGTTTCTTGAACTTTGGCTTTAGCAGCTGCAATTGCTATTGTAGATTGAGCAAGTTTCTCAGCTTCCTTCCTCATCTGATTATTACAGTAAAATAAAGATTTGAGCTCCATATGGTCCCAAACAAACACAGCATAATTTCAGAAGTAATAATGCAAGATGCAGGGATGTAGAGGTATTAAGGAAGGAGTGACTAACTTCTACTCGTAAAGGCAGAAAATTATCATAATTATTGGGAATCATAATACTTAAAAATATTAGCTGTCAGTAAAAAAAAAATCTTTGTACTGTGATGTATAAAAACAGATTTTAAATGGTTTTCAAAAGTCTTAGCCTTCATGCAAATGGCTAAAGAGAATGATGAAAGGAAAAATGGTAAGCAGGTTAATGAAGGAAAATAAAATCACAGGGAAAGTAATGATAGTTGTTCAAATTTTTAAACCGTTTTAGCTTTGATTTCAGAAAGGAAAATACGGATTAATGCCTCTATTTTTGAGTAAATAATAGCTTTGCTAGAAGAGTAAGTCGTATGAGTTAATTTCATATTCAAAATGTCTGTGTTCACCTTTTCTTGAGTTATACGTAATTGTTCTTGCTTAATAGCGGTTTCTTCTCTAGTTCTTGATATTGTTTCTTGTTCTTTGACTTTAGGAGTGGCAACTATGACTTTAGGGACCACTGTTTTCCTAGTTTCTTTTCTTATCTAAACATTAAAGTGAAAAAGAGGGGGGATAGGGAGAGAATTAAATTCCATGTGGTCTCTGACAAAAGCAACATAAGAAAAAAAAACTGAAAGGTTATGGAAAAGACGATGAAATTTCTTCCTATTCAAGGACATCTCTGTGCAAGCATTTCAATTGGGACTCACTGCAGCAAAATTGTTTGGATCATCCGCAATACATGCAGTGGCATATAGTTATTGAAAACTTATGGATCTGATGAAATCTACAATGTCTCAGGTAAGACTCACAATTTCTTACAAGATTGTAAAATGCAACCCCATCCATTTCGTATGGATTGGCTTTTATTCTGTGGAATTTTTCCAACAGAATGACAATAAGAAATATTTCTGGATTTTTATTTCTTATAGTCTCAGATGTTGTCTACTTCAATAGGAAGATTTTAAGAATTCAACTTGTGATAAAGGGTTAGTAATCACTCAAAATGAAATCTTGGTGATGTTTAGAAATGGAAAATGGCCGTGAAGATAAGCAAAGGGGAAAATGTGACTTAGAAAGTTTCTGATTCGGGGGGAAAAGTGATGACGAAGACAGGTGATGAACATGTAAAAAGTTTGCATATAGAACCATGCCACCATGAATTGCACATCTGTGGATGTAGCAGTATTCACCTCTCCATGAGTTATGTGCATTTGTTCTTGTATTGTGACAAGCTCTTCTTTAGCTCTCAGCACTGTTTCTTGTTCTTCGAGTTTCTCAGAGGCAGCTGCCACCATAGCTACTGCAGTGCTCTCCGCCTCCTTCCTCATCTGATCATTTGAGTGAAATCAAAAGTTGAAGTTCATGTGCCCAAGGTAAAATGGCATGATGCCAGTACAGAATAAGCAAAAAAAAAGAGAATGGGCAGAGAACGGAGAGAAGAAAACTCAACAGGCCCCTCTCCTTCCCCTTCCCAAAGTCTGAGCTAGGTTGGATCAGCTTGGAATTCCTAGTGAGAAAGCTTCATCTTACCATGGATGCCCTTGGTTTTTAGGACTCTTCTAAAACCATGTTTATGTAGCAATGTTAACCAACAACAACCCTATGGGGGAGGTTGTGCTAGTGTTAGCAACCCCAGGCTCTCTAGATGTCACCCAGATTTGGGCTCCTGAGTAGTGGTCACAGTCATAATGGAAGTTTTAGATTGCTCATCATCAGCAGGAAAATGGCAACCACAGCTTCTGCTGAAAACAAAGTCTTCCATTGACTTAGGCAAGAAGGAAACTGCAGAATTTAGTTAGGCTCCCATACACAGGAAGAGTTTTAACTCTTGGAACCTTTCTAAAGTCAATCTGAGGTCTGGTATAAAGATAAACACAGGACCAAAGCTGAGAACAGATAATATACAGGTGACAAGGGACACAGCCAAGGCATAGAGGATAAAAGAACTATACTATTTTTCTTAAAATTAAACCTTAAATTTGGTGTGTGAAGTGAAAAGAGATAAGGGGGAAATGAAGGTTTATTTCCAGTTTTGCAACATATTTAGTGTTCATGAGGCAAATCCTTGGTTCATGGGGGCAGAGAATTTTTAGGATTGTAAATCACTGTTTCTCTAAAGAGTGAATCAACACGACTGAGTAGCAGCTAGCATTTCTATGTCACTTTAGTACCTATAAAGCGCTTTACACAGATTGACTCATTTGGCCAACACTACCACCTTGGGAGATTATAGCAAGAAGATAAGCACAGTCTTAATAGTGATGAGGGTGACAACAGCATTGATGTTGTGCTTGACCATATCCTATTTGTTGAAGGGATGTGGTGTTTGCCAATGAACCAGAATTTCTTGGAGAACCAGACTTACCGTCTCTTGAGTTACTTGTACTTGCTGCTGCCGTACTCCTTCAGCAGTCTTAGTTTCTTGTTCTTTAGCTTTTGCAGCGGTAATTACTACCTTTGGTACAAAGGCTTTCTCGGTTTCTTTTCTCATCTGTTTTTAAATGATAAAAAGATCTTATTTTCTCTTTTTCTTAAATAAAAATAACGTTATTTTTATTAAACAGCAATGTGGGAAAAGAGGCCAAATCTTTTCGTATGTCTGTACATTGAATTAAAGTAACACATAATACTTCTGATATTTCTATTCTTAATGTCCTAAGACAACTGTGCTTGGATAAAGAAACATCTAGTACTAAGTCAGTGCTTTTGAAAAATAAAAATACTTAATTTTTAAAAGGTTTTGTTTTTCATACAAATGATCAGTATATAGCAGATATGTTATTCAGATTGGTCCCAATTAGTGTGAACAATGAATCTCTTAAAGTTGTTGCATTATTTAAATTCACACAGAATTTTTTTCGTGATCTGGACCCAATTACCATATAGTGCTGGGTCTGGAGTCAGGAAGACTCATCTTTGTGAGTTTTAACCTTCTCAGATACTTCTTGTTGTGTGACCTAGGCAAGTTATTTAACCCCATTTGCCTCACTTTCTTCATCTGTAAAATCAGCTGGAGAAGGAAATGGCAAACCACTCCAGTATCTTTACAAAAAAAAAACCCAAAATGGGGTCATGGAGAGTCATATGCAATGGAAAGCAACCACCACAACCACTGTGTAATGGGGCTAAATACTAGGGATGTAAAAAGTGGTGAAAGATAGTCCCTCCTCTCAATCTAATCAGAATGTTGTATTTTTTTTCAATTTGGCAACAAAATATGACATTGACATACATACACAACAGGCATTAGCAGAGTACATCACATATAAAATCATGATATTCACCTTTTCTTGAGTTATGTGTATTTGTTCTTTCTTGGTAGTAATTTCTTCTCTGGTTTTGAATTTTAATTCCTGTTCCTTGGCTTTATCAGTAGCAACCACTACCTTGGTTGTAGTAGTCTTTGCTTCTTTTCTTGTCTAATTTTAATAGAAAAAAAGGAAAGGAATTCTTTAATTTACCTTCATCTAAAAAGTCCCTATCTTATATCATATTAAAAATCATAAATATCACAAGATGTAAGAAACAACTGAGAGATGGGGGAAATAAAGAAAAACTGGAGAGGGTTTGAAGTACAATAGTAACTAACTGACTGGGTTTGTAGGATCAATTTTGGCCTACTAAGCAAGTTTCATTCAGTATCTGCTTGGAGGATAGGAAAATTTCAAGGGAAAGGACCCAGATTCCTGACCTGGCTCTGCTGTTAACTTGGAGTAGAAAACTGCCCACAGAATAGGTCTCTAGCCTAGATTTTAGCTTCCTACTCTTTTGAATAAATTAAGAGATAGGATTAAATAATCCTTGATGGCTTCAAGTTTTAAAATTCCATGATGATGACCCTCCTCAAGGAAATTTCATTGTAAAAGAATGAATTGGATGGCTTTTCTATAGACTTAGAAACAATGGAAAGATGTAAATAAAAGACTTCCTAACGATTAGACCTATCTAAAATTGGAATGAGCTGACTGGAGGTGATGGCTTCTCCAGTATTAGACATCCTCAAGCAAAGGTAGGACAATCACTTATAGGGAAATTCTTGTTCAGGTATATGTTGGACTACATGGCCTCCAAGGTCCTTTCCACTCAGTTTTTGAGATATAGTTAATTTAGTAAGAGTCTGGAATACCTCCAGATATGGGACCAAGGTTCAGGTCTTCAGTGGACCAGGGCAAGTTAGCACGTATGACATGTGGTTTGTGTCCACAGACTGTAGTTCTTTCCCTAACCACAGCCTTGCAAATACAATTAGAGAATACAAAAAAGAGCAGACAGTGGTAACTATTTTGCAAAACTTATGCCCTACTAATAGAAAGAAATCTACTTCCAAATAACTCTACAAAGCAAGTCAGGAAAATTCTCATGATGTCAGGCCACTAAGGTTGAGTTTCCTAGACTAATGCCCATGGTCTCATGGCTACTGTCTCTCCTATTTGGAATAATTCAAAACAGATAGTCCCCCATACCAGCATATGCTTTGAGATGTAATCCAGGCCCATGGAAGAACACAATCATATCTGTCCCTACCTCAGTTAGAAGTCCTGTCTTGTCTCAGTTAGAGATAGAATTCATCTGTAGGCTTGCAGGAAGCCAGACTTCCTTCAGACTATTCTCAATATCTGTGAACTCAACATCACCTCCACACAGCAGGCAGTAGCATAAACAGATTGCATGAAAATAGCTTTTGCTTGAGAATAATGATTTCGCAGTCCTCTGACTTGTACTGTTCTGCCTAGTTCTCCAACTCCCCCTGGGCTTTTAACCATGCCTGCTTAGAACTATGTTACCTACTGGCTCCTTCTTCCTTGGCTGGCATCCTGGACTTGACTTCACAAGATCTGCCTATCCCTTCCTTCTTGCCTTAATTAACTTCTATGAATAGGATTATATCTTCCTCCCCTTTTGTAATATATTCACTAAACCTCTCTAACTCTCTTTGCTCTTCTCGTTGACCTCTTATCTTCCTGACCCTGGGTACCTGTCAGGACCTTTCTTTTTAGGTGGATTCCTGGCCAGCATCCTTTCTAGCTACTTCTATCTCATCATCACCCAAACTTCCCTATTACAGGCCCTACCTGGTCTTTTTAACAGTTGTTTAAAAGTCATTTAAAGGATAGTCAGAAATGCCTTTGGAATGGGTCTGCACTAAGTATCATGCCAGAGCTTGGTTCCAAAGGAGAAATATGACAATGTACCACCCTCCCTTCTTTTCAGAGGTGGTGGGCTCTGCATGAGAAACACTGAATATAATGTTGGAATTGGATATGTTGGTCAGCATCACTGGATTTTTTTTCTCTTTCTTTTGAACTTTTTGTTATAAGGGATGGCTCTTTGGTGGGGAAAGAAGGGAGAGATATATTAGAAAATGAAGATATAAAAACAAAAGAGAGAAAATTTTTTAAACAAAATTAGTCTATATTCATTCATCAATCCAAGAAGGATTTATTGAGGGGGCTTCCTGTTAGAATAGTATAGTTCCATTTGGAAGGACTAAATCATCAAATTTGGTCTAATGTAAGGAAAAGGACTTGGCAATATGAAGAAGAAGGGCAGCCAACATCACTATGTCCCACATACCTGCTCTGGAACAGGTTGCACGTGCGCTGCAGTCTTGGTTGTCCTCATTGCAGTTTGTTCTACAGCACTTGTTACTGGTTCTCTCACTCTTGCCATATCAACTGCGGCAACAACGGTTGCAACAGCTGCACTTTTGTCAACTTCTTGTTTCACCTAAGGAAGGGACACCAGGGGACATTATTTTCTTAAGCGGCAAAGACTGGGACACAATAGACAGTAATGGACAAAAGAAGGGTATATATAAGAGGGCATCCAAGTACTCAGATGACTTGCTGACTTGAGAAATCAAAACATTCCAGTTTAATAGCGACCACTTTCAAGAATTTACACTCACAATTAATTGATGCTCCTATCAAATGTGAGCCACATTAAGTCTTTCATTATTCTCATCCATTTTTAAAGACAAATGCATCTTTATATGATTGATGACTTCTAACTAACAATCTCTTCAAGCTAAATAACAGAATCGGTACTGATGTTCAGAATGATCAAAGACAATGACTAACCCACAAAAGAAACTTGTTCTACCTTAAACTCTTTCCTTACCTCTTTAGCACCAGTGGCTACAACTCCAGCAGCAAAGGCTGCACTTGTAGAAGTGGTGGAAGTAGCACTGACGTCAGCCCCAGCAGCTCCACTGATGGTCACTTGCTCTTGGACACCATATTTTCCTTCCCATCTTTCTTCAGTTCTAATCTGTGTTGAACTTGTTACCATGGTTTCCCTCATTTGTGATTCGGAGGTAGCTACGTAGCCCTCTTGCTTCCAAGGGGGAGGCACCTCAGGACCAGTAGCTATGGTGGTCTGTGTCTTCCGCATCAGTAATGGGGACTTCACAGGTCTGATGGGTGATGTGGAAATCCTTCCAGCTGGAGACACAGATCTGATGAATAAAAAGGTAGATGGCATCAATATATGCCAACTCATAAAAATTCCCATACAGATCATAGGGTTTGATTTCTGGGAGGAAGATCTGAAGCTGTTTTGAGCTATATCTTTTTTAAATGTCTCATCAATCCATTTCAATTATCCTATAGACCAAAAAAAGTGATTCAAAATAATTTGATTCACATCTTAGTAAATCTTTTTCTTCTATAATGTTGTCTGACAAGAGAAATATATTAAACCCAATGGAAGAATTTGTCCCATGTGTTAGAACCTTTTAGCATCTTCCTTCCTCCTTCACCTTCTCTCATGGTAGTCAAATCAAGATGGTTAAGGATGTTTCCCTCAGAATCCAGTCAAATGATAATACATATGTAAGTCAAATGTCAAAAAATGAAATATGTGCGTACATATATTTATATACTATATTACATCTGTTAAGGAGCTGAATCCATGATTTACTGATTTGGGGAACTCCCAGATGAGGAGACCCCTTCTGTCAGTTTATACTCTGGAGCCCACTTCTTCCTGGCTCTTATGCTTGTGTTTTCGCTCTCTCTCTCTCTCTCTCTCTCTCTCTCACAATCCCTCTCTTTCTCTCTCTGTCTCATTCTCTCTCTCAATCTCCCTCTCTCTCGATCTCCCTCTCTCTTGATCTCTCTCTTTCTCTTTCTCTCTCTCAATCTCTCTCTCTTTCAATCACTCTCTCTTTCCCCTTTGTTCTCCTAATTCATCGATGGGATGACCACTGATGCACTTCACAATACTTTACTGCTCATTTATTGTCTTCTCTTGTCATTCCCTCTTAGTTTTAGCTGAATTTACTTTACTGCCCTCTCTAACCTTACAGTATTCTAGTCTTTTTAAAATAGTCTTCTAAATTACTATGAAAAAGGGTTAGTACAGAACCTAAGGCCTCCATATTTCTTGGTTACATCTTTAGTGTTGTCATAAACCATGGTTTTAATTAAGTTGTCTTCCTACATAATAGACTGAAATGTAAACCAGAGTTCCTGAGGGCCTAGAAGTAGAATCCAACTAAGAGGATGGATTGTGGGATTCATTGCCGAAATATTGCAACAGCCATTGGTGTTTCTTACCAATTTGGAACTACAGTTTGGGGGCAATTCCCTAACCAGCTTCCAGATAGTAAATGATTTTTAATAATTTATTGAATTTTGATCTGATTGAGGCTTTACTGTAACTGATGCTCCAGGTGGCAGTGTTGCCTTGTTATCCCAGCCCTTTGCAAAATCTGCATAGAGAAAAATGTTTATAAATTTACGCTGGCAGCTACCAATCCCTGCATAGAGTATTTAACTTAAACTGCTAATAAATACAACAGCTATTTTATTCCAATTAGTGCTCAAGGTACAGTTGCTGTTTGCCACTAAATTAAAATGGAAATTAACAATAAGTTGCAACATTTACTGCAGTTTAGTGGGGGAGATACTTAATCACTTTGTCTTTAAAAGGGTTCTTCTCTGGAAAATCAATTCTATTTTTAATAAATTAAATTGTAATCAAACTTAAGAGATACTTAGAGGAAACAAATCTCTGCTGTACTAAAGGTTGCATGTTCAAAAAGAAAAAGAAAAGCCAGCACCACCGCAACAAAGGGCAGTGAGGAGCACCTTAGGCCTACTTAGTGCAGTGGTACAAGTGTTAGATTTGGAATCAGATGATCTGAGTTCAAATAGCCACTCTCCTCTTATTCTCTGTGTGACCCTGGGCAAGTTATGGTACTTTCTTGGGCCTCAGTTTCCACATTTATAAAACGAAGGTGTTAGACTAGAAGACTTCTAAGGCCCCTTCTAGCTCTAGATTTATCAAGGGTGGTCATTTCAATGATGTGACCTTTGATTCAGTGCCATTATTGTATTGGATCAAACGAGGCTGACTTAGGAAAAAAACATTAAAGACCAGAACAACACAGGAAGGGTCTCCAATCAAATCCCTCCCCTACACACTCCTAGCCTCATACAAGTGATTAGCAACAGGCTTCAGGTGAGCCAATAACTGTGAAAATCAAAATAATTTAATTCATTAGAAAGAAGTGTTCATTTTTGTTGCTACAATAAAAACTTCCCAGTCACAGCTGGATGCTATGGGCCTTAGTCAATGCAATATGTTTGCCTTTCTCTGCAAACAAAAACATAATGAAACTAAACAGACCTTTCAATTCCTGGGTGACCACTTTTCTTCTTCCAAATTGGCACATTTTCTGACTCAAGTTTGAATAGAAAATTCTTGGCAAATAATCTGAAGGTCCACTTATGAACTCCTTGTCCTGGTCCAAGTGATCGTGGGGTTCAGTGTACCTCAATACCATTGTGCTCTGACAGTCAGGAAATTGTGTGCTATTAGGACTAGAATTTGCTGATGGACAAACTTGGAGTTGGGATGAGTTTCAGTTAGAATTTCATGTGAAAGTCAGGATGGATTTGAGCTTGAGTTTCCAATATAAGCATCCCTATGACATCCTGTCTATTGTCAGGCAACCAAGACAGACTTTCCTCTGTGCTCTAAGATAGGACTAGGAGGGAGAGCACATCTCAGGAAGGGATTTGCAGTTTAGCCAATGCTATGAGCTTACAGCTTTTTTTTTTCTTTGCTGAATTTTCTCTTTCATATGAAAGGTGGCCTAGAAGATAATGTCAAAAAAGAAAAGAACAGACAGTAGCATTCATTTCCCATAAACCTCTACTTCCAGTGAATTTTTTATCTTTTTTTCTCCTTTACAATTTAAAAACCTATCAAGAAATTTTTAATCTTTTTTATTCTATATTCCATAGTTTTATAGGGTCTTTTAAAACTAATTAAATTGCCTAAACCCATTAAGCTTCAATTCTAATATTGACTATTTACAGAGATAGGGATGGGGACCAGACCTGAGATTTCATTGATATGGGAACACATTTAAAAAAATCTTTATAATTTTAAAGAGTTGTCTAAGGCAAGAAGGTTTAAATGGCTTCCCCGAGGTTGAAGGCAGGCTTTGAACCTGCTCTCCTTGATTTTCTGTTCAGATCTCCATCCTCTCTACTCCATGCTGCCTCTCATAAGGTTTATGGCTGTGGTTCTTGTTCAGTTGTTTTCAGCTGTCAGACTCTTCATGACCCCACTTGGGGTTTTCTTGGCCATTTGCCATTTGCACCAGCTTCCATAACAAATTTCTAAATGTAATGAATTTCTACCCTTTAAAAAAATTTCCCCAAATGAACCAATGGGATATTTGGAAGGAATATAGGACATTAGAGCCGTTAAGAACCTTCAAGATCATCTAAGCCAAATCTGTCATTTTTCATGTGAGAAAATGAAGGGGCTGAGTGACTGACTGACTGAGTGACCACATGATTCACTACAGGTTACACAGTTAGGAGCTAGTGTTCTTTCCAAATGCAAACAACAGAGACAGCACAGTACAGAAAGAAGGCTGGCTTTTGGAGTCAAGACAACCTCACTCTAGTGCTATTTCTGTCACACACTGACTGTGTTAGCCAGAGCAAGTCACACTGTGTCATTGTCCACAGTCAACTCTCTAAGGTTATAAATCGCAAGAGAGTTGAAGATCTGAATTAGTAGACGGATCCCTATAGTGATGAAATCACAGGTCTGGATTAAAAACAAACAAACAAAATTTGTAAATATGGAGTATTTTAAGTCAGGGAACAGCTGGCCAATAACTCTTTGGTTCACCCAATATATAGTTTCTCCAAGAGTTGTAACCAGGGGAACACAATCAGGCTTTATTCCTACAGCACCAAAATTTATAGAGTACAAGTAACACTTATGTTCCTTCAAGAAATCTTAATGAGTTTAAATCCTACTCAGCAAGAATAATTCATTAATACAGAAAGCCAAAAGATTGTGTGTGTGTGTGTGTTTCCTCTTCCCAGGTATAGTATCCCAGATGAACTGCTTCCCTTCCCCCCTACCAAACAGAAATGCTCAATCTCCATGTGTTCTGAGATGTTACTCATGTGGATAGGTGTCCATGGGTCTCTCTCCTTCCCAAAGGGGTTTTTCTTAAAAAGTTCACTTGAGAATGCTTTTCCTACTACTTGCCCGGGGGGTATTTTGTGAAACTTGCCTCTTGCACATTTTGCGAAATATGTTTCAAGTGTGAAAAAATGTTAGTTATGCCATTGTTTTCCCCTACCATGTGCTACATTTTCAGTTGTTTTCTCCATCATTTCTTTGATAATTTATCAGGCATAGCCTCATCCAGCAGAGCCAGTGCAGTTAACAAGGCTTCCTTTACCTGACAGGAGATGGGGTTGGTGCCCGCACATGTCTGACGGGAGATGGTGACTGTCTAACTGGAGATGGAGACTGCTGGCGGCTCAGTTGAACTTTTGCCGCAATGGATGGTGGAGTTGGTGATCTTGACTTAGGCTTAGGAGGTATCCTTGGAGGTGTTTTGTGGGGCAGCTGTTGTCCGGAGGCACCATCTATAACCATTTCAACAGACGCAATTGATCTGGCATCAAAGTGGGCTTCAATTTTCTGTAAAAGAATACAGTGATAATAATGAGGAGGAGAAGGGCCACTGATTAGAACAGCAAGGTGAATTACTGGAGAACTGGCAAGAGTGTGGGGGGAAAGTACCTTTTCAATTCGAGTTTGTCTTGTTTGGGAAATCTGAGCAGTCGAAACAATTGTTTTTGTCTTTTTAGCGGGTATTTCTTCTTCGCCTGTAGGAAGGAGAAGACAAACATTTAGAAGGATGAACAACAGCCCAACCTATTTTAGGAAGTACGTAAACACTGGCTACAAGCAAAATCAATCTAATTCTCTCGTCCTTTAAAGAGCTGAAAAATGTGGAAAGGCTTGTATTTCACATAAATATTAATTAGGTCGGTAAACCGAAAACATATTTGTTATACAAGACTGCACAAAGAGCTATTAAAAACAGATCAGCCTCTAAAATAAGTCCATCAGTTGTCTAAACAAGATGATGTTGGCTTGAAAATCCAAATGGCTGCCTCTGAATTTCCTTTCATTTGTATCAGCGCCAAATCCTCCCACTCCCAAATTACTTCCACAGCTGCCAATTCTGGCACACCTACATCCTAGGTCTTTCCTTTGGAGGTTAGAATTTCTACCTGGTGATGATTTCATAGATCTCCTCTGAGACAAGGACCTCCTCTGTCTTCACTTAATCAGTCTACACTAATTTATAGCATCGTTTTATCTAACAGGATCTCTAAATCACCCTCCACCAACTATTGTCATTGGTTTTGAATCTTCTTAAGCAACTGAATCTTATTCTTTGCCCCTCTTCCTTTCCATTTTTATCGCTGATCATGACCAGTAACATGGAGAACACATGAATATGGAGACATAAAGAGGAAGTCATGGAGGGTCCAGGTGCTGGGACCTCAAATTTGTTACCTTGAACCAGTAATTCTGCAGTTGAAGTAGCTCTTCCTACACTATTCGTAGCATTTACTGAATAGGTTCCAGAGTCTTCAGGATAAGCTTCTGCAATTAATAAGCTGTAGAGATTGCCTTCTTGTGAAATCTGAAAATCAAAGGAGCTTTGGATTTCTGCTCCGTCCCGATAGAACTTCACCACAGGTGTAGGGATTCCAGTCACTCTCACATCCAGGCGGACTTGGCTTCCTTGTCTCACGGTCATGCTCTGTAGTCTTTGTACGAAGTTGGGGGGCGCTGTTTCTGCTACAATTGGGACATGGGAGGGAAGGAAGGGAAATTGAATCAGTCCTACCAATTCTCAGCAGCAGTGCCCCAAGATACTAACTGCAGAAGCAGCCAGCTACAGGCTGGCTGAGTTATCCAGCCAGGTGGTGTCATGGATAGAGTGATGGGAAGACTTAAGCTTAAATCTCAGATGCTTACTGGGAAAGTCACTTAACCTCTGTTTGCCTCAATTTCCCCATCTGTAAAATGGGGATCAAAATCAACTACTTCTCAGGGTTCTTATGAGGATCAAAGGAGAAAATATCTTAATGCGCTTAGCACAGTGCCTGGAGCATAGGCAATAAGTGCTCAATAAATGCTAGCTATTATTATTGTTAACCATTAATCTCTTGACGTAATGGTTAAAAACGTTCTCTCTCCAAACTTGCAGATGAATTGCTGATTTGAGCCTCCTTTATAGTGCACTTGAACCGAATGTGCATAGTACATGACAAGAAGGACTGTTCTAGGAAGCACAGAAATCTCCTGGGTTTCCTGGTCTGGACCATTCAATATCGTCATGTTGATTTTATATTTCTTGGCATGGAGTTTTCTGGAACCTACTTTTCCTTGCCCATTTCTAATGCACGTGTGAACATTTGCATGCAACTTGATATGTTTTAAGTTACTTTAAAAGGTGTTTTCCACATATCAGAAGATATCTTTGGGAAAAAAATTATCAGCTTGATGGTGATGCTTTGGATGTGCCTGTGTTTTAGAGACCGGAACTCTATCTGCAATTTCACTGGTATAGGTAACTCCTAGGTGAGGAATCTCCCTTTACCAATACAACATCAGTACCATCTCTTCAATGCATAGTCTTAGAATTGCCTACAGCAGAAAGAGGATAAGTGACTTGGCCAGAGTCATCCAGCCAATAAGTTTCAGAGGCAAGATATGAACTCAAGTGATTGACTTTGAGGCCAATCCTATATTACACTGCTTCTCCTTACTTTTGTCTTATTAAATATTGCTTTTAAATTAGGTTCAGTGTAAAAGTATGCCTATCTGTGGCATCTCACATTTGATTATTCTACATCTCTTCAAATAATGCAAATGTTTGCCTGTTTTTAAACTCTCAGTTCGAACTGTAATTTTGTTGTTAATTGTGTGCTTTGATGTTATTCACTCATTTTTCACTTTTCATGACTCTGTTTGGACTCTTCTTGGCAAAAATACTGGAGTGGTTTGCCATTTCCTTCTCCAGTTCATTTTACAGATCAGTAAACTGAGGCAAACAGGGTTACATGCCTTGCCCAGAATCACACAGTAAGTATCTGAGACCAGATTTGAACTCACAAAGAGGAGTCTTCCTGACCCCAAGCCAGCACTGTATTCACTGTGCCTCCTAGCTGCCTTAAATGAGTACTAGGAAGGGCGTTTTTCAGCTAATCAGATTAAATGAAATTAAAATATTGTACAATTATTCTGAGGGCAGATAAAGTAAATATTGAAGTGGCTTGAAAGAAAAAGGATGAATTGACAACTTTTCTAATGTTGCGGATGGTCATCTATTCATTGGGTGGTAAAACAACTCTTTTTTTTTTGGAGGGCAATTGGGGTTAAGTGACTTGCCCAAAGTCACACGGCTAGTAAGTGTGTCAAGTGTCTGAGGTTGGATTTGAACTCAAGTCCTCCTGACTCCAGGGCCGGTGCTCTGTTTACTGCACCACTTAGCCACCCCTAAAACAACTTTCTTGAAAGAAATACCTTTGTGTTGTAAAATGTAACATCCATTCAGGTTTATACCTTGTTAATTGCAGTTCTTTCCATTACGGCAATAAAATATATTCTTGAAAATGTAACTGAGTATTTGAAGAATATATGAATTTTTATTGTTACATGCTATTTCTATAGAATAAATAGAACAGACAAGATAACAATGTGCTCCTCTAATAAACTGAACAGAAGTCAAAGACTGATTGTCATGTGCTCTTTTCACATCCTTCTTGTAAAGTCATCACGGGAATATTCACAAGCAATAAGGGAACTACTATGTTAAACACACTGATTAAAAGCAAATATCTAGTTAGAACTTTGTCAGTTAAATTTACCTCTTCTATATTAAAAATATAAAGGGCATCAGGGATTTTTTTTTTGCATTAGGTAACACATGGTCATAGATAAAGTTTGGCCAAAAAATTTAAGGGTGTTTTGTTTTGTTTGGAAAGCAATAAATAATAACCATTAGATTATGAGCTCCTTGATGGCAGGAATGGTCTTTTGTATTCCTAGCACTTAGCATGGTGCCTGGAATATAGACGGCATTTAAGAAGTGTTTATCGACTTAGTAATGTAGTCAGAAATAGAAATTTCAAAATGTTGTGACCCAGATATAGAGTCATTTATATATTTATATATACACACATTTGTGTGTGTGTGTGTATATATATACATATATATACATGTATACACACATATATGTAGGGTGTCTCAAAAATCTCTGTGGAGCTTTAAGCTATTTTAATAGGTATTTTAATAACAAGGCTGTATAGAGGTTTTTGGGACACCCTGCATATATGTGTGCATACAAATCTACTTATACGTATATATGCATATATGTAGAAAGCTTAATATAACTTTAATAAGCCTTATTATGCAGCCTCACAGCTGCACTGTGACTTTTGGGATACCTGAATGTATGTCTGTATAGAAATGTGGCTATACCTACATTAAAAGCTTAATGTAATTTTCATAAGCTTTAATAGCTTGAAGCTACACTGAGACTTTTGGGACACACTGCATGAATAGTATGAGATTTAGTGATAGCTCACATCTGTATGGTGCATTTTCACTTTTGCAAAGTTATAATTCCTAATAAGTAGAAAAAAGGGTGCAAAATGTGTGAATGCTTCATAAAATCTATCTTCCCATGGCTGATAAAAAATGAATTAAATCACATTTTTTTTTGTTTACACTGTGGCATATATATTTAATAATTTAGGTTCAGGAGTCAAGATGCACTTATATTATCCGCAGATATGCACGGAGTAGCCACAATATAAAGTGTCCATTTCCAAGGCCAGGAGCTTTTGTGTTAATGGGGATATGGATAGCACTTGTGGTTCCATTGGTAGAGGGAATTGCCAGGTAAAGAAAACTCCCTTGAGAACTGTGTAGAGTACTAAGGACATCTCAGGGTCACCCAGACAGTATCCATTCCTACATTTCTTTAAATTCAAGTTCTTCAAGGGCTGGGTCTTTGTATTGGTGCCCTTAGAGCCTAGCAATAGTAAGCACTTAATACGTGATGAGTCACAGGTGGGACTTCAACCTAGGTTTTCTTGGCTGGAAGATCAATTATTCTCTGTCTTTGCATTATAATTTACCAAAAACAAACAATTGATTTTAACCTATCCAAACTGGCTGTTTTGTTATTTTCTGAATTTTTGCATTTCCCCTTCACTGTATCATGACTTGTATTTGACCCAGGTCCTTGCCCATGGAGCGCTCTGATGAGAAGGAGGGAGAATGCTGTGACCTCTCCCTACCTGTAACGAGGAGTTCAGCAGTACTAGTCGCTTGTCCAGATCCATTGGTGGCTCGCAGGGAATATCTTCCACTGTTGCCTTTTGTCACAGCGGGGATCGTCAATTTAGCGCGGCCATCGCTAAAAGAGATCTGCACGCCGGGCAGTGACGCAGCGGAAAGAACCTGGCCATCCCTAAACCAGCTCACCTCAGGAACTGGAAAACCTGGAGAGGAGAGAAGGCCCAGAAGGACAGTTCAGCATCAATATTTTGGGAAAACACTGAAAGGCCTTTTGTCATTTCCTGTCTTACACAGTGGCTTCCAGTGGCTTCAAAGTCTTGTCTAAAAAAGCTAGGTTTCTGACTCATCATTAGCTCACAGTATGTAAGGCAATTCATGGTGCTGAAGACACAATGACAGAAGGATAAAAGTCTAAATCACAGAACATCATAAGAAAACATTCTAAACAGCAACCTATGGTTTGGGGTCCATTAAGAGAAATGAACTATTTTTTTCTGGGAAGAGGAAAATTTAAATACTAGTAGCACACAATTTAAAAGCTTATCTAATACAACACCTCCCCCCTCTCAATTTTTATAAATGAGGACCAAGAGGTCTTGAGGTTAAGTGACTTGCTCCAAGGTCACTTGGAACATTAACTAAGAAGTTAATGGCAGCCTAGAAATAGAATCCACATTTCCTGACCCCCAGGCCAGTGCAGTGCATTTTCTCCTACAGATTTATAGAAATGCTTAAAATCAGGCCAGGAATTCATAAAGTGAAAAACCAGTGAATTTATGAGTGAATTCATGAAGTGAAGAGAAACCTATTTTTTTTCTTTAACATACAAAAGAAAAGCATAGACAAAAATTGTTTAAATTCAAGAAAAATTTGAATTTTAAGAATAACTACAGGGTGGCTACAAGTATCTAATCTACTCACTTGTAGAAACAGTTCTAATTTTTGGTCAAGTACTTTGGTCTTTGTCCCTGAACTGCACCGGGCATTCTGGACATCTCCAGCTCTGCCATCTGCATTCAACTCCACTGAGACCATCACCTCCATTCTCTCTCCACCAGAGTTTGCCTTGGACTTCGAGAGGCCAATTTTGGCCTTACCTTTCTGGGTTCCACCCCTCTTGCCATGCCACCAGAGGGGATTCCCTTCCCCCATTTCCAGCTCCCCACCTCCCTTTTATTCATTATTTTTCCCTTGTTAAAATGCAAATTCCTTGAGGGTAGGAACTGTCTTGCATTTTCCTATTAGTGCCTTCATTGCATAATTCCTAGAAGATAATAAATGCTTAATAAATGCTTTATCTATCTGAACAGCCTGGGTATATGTGTCAATAGAGAGATGTAAGGGGAGCTGACTAGATCGACACCATGACTTATTTGTAGGGATGCTTTTAAGTAAACTATTCCTTTCTTTCTTGGAAATTGGATCACCTATTCCTTGAAGGTGTTTTTTTCCCCCCTCCATTCTGATTTTTCACACTGGCACCTGCAATGGTTATGTTAAAAATGCTAATGGGCTTTTACCAAACCTCACTGAGCACAGAATAAAGGGGAGAAACAAGAGTACAATAGAATGTAGATGGGAAAAAATACAGATACATGCTCCAAGAGAGCAAGTGATATCCAATTATTTAAAGAAATTATGACAAGAAAATCACCTTCTCTGGAAATCCCCAAGAACAAGAACTCGTGCTCTTTTTTTTTTCGTCTAAACCTACCTGGCCTCCAAACCTCCCTATTTCTGTGTAAAGTATTACCTGGGTCCATAATCTTGGCGTTGCCTTGCACTCTTCCCTCAAACACCCTCCCACCCCCATCCAATCAGTTACTGAGTCTTTTAAGTGCTATGTCTAAAACATCTCTTACATCTGGCCCATTCTTTCCATTTATACAATCACCATCTTTTTCAAGCCTTTGTTACCTCTGGCCATTAGATTACTATGAGTCTTCTTTTTTAAACTTTTATTGTCGGTTCCAAAATTTCTCTGTCCCTCTATATCTCCATTGAGAAAGCAAGAAATGTAATTCCTTCCATACAGATGAAGTCATGCAAAATATATTTCCACATATAACAGTCTTCTAATTGATCTTTCTATTTCCATTCTCTCCTATCTTAAGTCCATCTATCCTGTAACTGTCATAATTATCTTTCTAAGGTATAAACCTTACCATGACACTCTTCCGCTCAAAATACAAATTTCCTTAGCTTAGTATATAAAGACCTCCATAAGCTGGTGCTCACCTATCCTTCCAGCTGTTTTTCCTACTACTCCTCTTTATGAACTGCCCCTCTTATCCTGACCCATTCATAACTACAAACTTGGTATTCCATCTCCTGACTCCACATACTTTTACAAGCCGTCACTCAGCTTTCATTTTTAAATATGATAGAAAATATATGGTGGTGTATATTTCCTTAAAACTGTGTCCACAGGTAGAACCACAGATTCATAGAATTTTAGGACTAAAAAGAATTTTCATTCTACAGATGAGAAAACTGAGGTCCAGGTGCTTTTAAAGTGATTAATCCAAGGCTACAGAATTACTAGAAAATTTGTATTAACATCCACTACTCCTTGGTTTCTCTTTCTACTACACTTCAAAATAAGTAAAGAAATAAAACAAAGAACTCACACTGCATTGTGGGAAGAGGCATCTGAAATCCTCCAGTACATCAAAATATTAGGAGTCTATAGTTGTTACAGACACTATTTATGGTGATATGGTTTTTTTGTATATTGATAGGGATGATAATTATCTGGATAATTAAATTAAAATGTACTATTTCAATATATTTTACTGGAATATTCTGTAGAATATCACTGAAATTTAATTTAATTTAGTTCAACAAATATTTAATGAGTTCTTCCTTTGTGCAGAGTTGTAAGTGACAGTCTAAAAGCCATATCCTTGCTTTCTTCGAGACCGTCCCCTGGTTGGTGAGATGGAAAGCACGGCAGATAGGAAGAATAGTCTTCTTGGTGCTCCTCACACAGGACATGGGACATGGAACATGGAGATTTCTCATCCACAGATCTTTGCATTGCCTAGTATCACTTCCTCTCCTCTCCCTCTTAGAATCCTTTCTTTTCTTCAAAGTTGTGCTCAAGTTAGATACTCTACCTAAAGCCTTTCTTGATTTCTCCCTACTGCTATGCCTCTCCCCTAAAAATAACTTGGTTTTTATCTTTTTCTCTTCCCCCCTCATGCTCCTCGAGGGCAGGAACAGTTTCATTTTTGCTTCTCTATTTCTACCAGCTAGCACAGTGCCTGGCTCGTGATAACATGTAATCAGTGCTTGCTGACTGATCAGCTGCAATAATTCTACATCTGCCCTTCATAGTTCCTTTTATAATTTAACAACCTTATGAGGACAAGTGCTCTTACATCTAAACTAATCCTCCTTCCCATATTTCACGTGGAGGCCATTTCCTCTTGCTTATTCCTCAGTGGATATGAAAACCACACTGTCACCATAGTCTCTATGACATTAGAATAGCTAGGTGGTGTAGCAGATAGAGCACTGGGCCTGGAGTCCAGAAGACTGGAGTTCAAAATCAATCTCAGATACTTCCTAATTGTGTGACTCTCTCTGCCTCTATTTCCCTATCTGTAAAATGGGGACAATAATAGCCCCTACCTCCTGGGGTTATTGTAAAGATCAAATGAGATGATATAGGCAAAGTTCTTTATAAACCTTAAAGTGCTCTACATACACTAGCTATTATTATGTGGTGCCTTATAGTTAACAAAGTACTTTACATATATTATTGTCCTTGATTTCTTTGTGGGTGAGGCAGGTATTAAAGTCATGAAACTCCATTTTACAGATGAGGAAGGTAAAGTTCAAAGACTATTTCAGAGTAATTGGAAGTTGGGAGAGGAAGAGACTTTAGCAATAATCTATTCCAATCTTCTTATTTTACATATGAGGAAACTGAGGCCAAAAATTAGGAAATGCCTTGCCTAAGTTCAGATGACTAATTAGTGATAACTCAGGCCTTGAATTGAAATCTCCTAAACATTTGTCCAGGGTCATTCATACCAATGAGGAGGGGAGAACAGATGGCAAGTCTAAAGTGGAGACTCATCCCCAAACAAATATTTTATTTCGGAATATAATCTTTGCTGGTATTTGAACGGAAAACCATGAGTAAGGCATTGTGGGAAGTCCCTTCAAACCAACCCTTTGAATCCTCCCAGTGAAAACTTGACTCAAGAGCTGCTGAGAAAATAGTTACTTCATCCTGACTCTTTCTCCACTCTTCCTCAGTGGTGGCCCTATCTGGATGGGAGGCATTTGAGATGGTGCATGGGTCCTAAACAAGAGATTCCTTACATTTCTAGTTTCTTAATCATCTTTGTAGCCTGTTGAGAGTTTCTAAAATCCTGAATAAATTGTGGAGCTAAGAACTAGACATAATAGCACATGGTAGCAATTATGTGTAAGATTCAAGTTCATTATAGCCTCTAGCTTATGTGTGTTCAAAACGGGAACTGTATATGAATTTTAGCTCTCAGAAGATCATAGTTTTAGAGTTGGCAGAGATTCATTTGTAAAATGAGAGAAAAGAGTCCCTTAGAGGGGAAGTGACTTGTTCAAGGTCACAGGTGTAGAGGCATATGAACCCATATTCTCTGCCTTCAACTATAGCACTCTTTCCAACATACCATGGTGGAGAAATACTGTCATCTATTTGACATGCAACAGATTATTCTACCTGTAATTTGGGAGGCAAAGGTAGCCAAATAAAATTTTATTTTGTTGTCTTTATGAAAGCAAGTCTTCCATTGTTGACAACTAGGCTTCTTTTTTCCCTATTCATGGGTAATGAACATCTTTAGTGATGTTTTTCTAAGAACTTCTGGCATGTACTGTGAGAGAACAAAAAGCTACCTAAAAATCAGATTCCATCACTCCATAGGCAAGTAAAATTCCCAATGAAGCCATATGTGCTCTGCTCAATTCAGAAGTTATAGAGCTTTGAAAGACAAATAAATGTACTATTTGGAAGTCAGCAGGAGTTTATCATGCATGAGGAGAATGAGATTGGTCCCTATGTAGAGATACAAAAGAAAATGAAGAATAATTACGTGGCATTTGTGTACTGTGGAATAACATATTAGCCAATTATGTTTAAGGTTGATACAAAAAACTGGTAGAGAACAAAAAAATAAATCTTACTTTTTGTCTTCATCATAAATGATAACAATGAAAAATGAAAAAGGAATAAAATATAGATGCACTGAATTAAAGATAAGGCATGCTTCCCAATTAATCCATAACAGTTTATCAGAGCATTCATGATAGTCTGGTAATATACAACATTGATTAAATGATTTTGAAATATAGGAAAAGCATGGATCATTCAGAGTACTGCCACATTTTTACAAGACTGTATACTACAGTAAATAAGAGTTTTCTGGAACTTTTACTAAGTCAAAAATGTAGTATTCTAGGAGGAAAAAATGCTGCCCACCAGCATTTCTACAATGTCTCCACTGGCTCAAACTTAGCTTCCAAATGCCATTATTCAAGAATAAGGCAGTGCCAGTCTCTTGATTCTTTCTCAGGTGTATTATAAATATGTAAAAGTACTAACCTTGAAGCAAAAATAGAACCTATACTTTGAAATGAGATATTTGTTTTCTGAGAACTTCCAAGTGCTTCATATATATGCTTTCTTTTATTTTACAGATAGATATATGTGTATAGAAATAATCTTATATGCGTATTTGGATTATGTGAATTTATATATAGGAATACTGAAACTCGGTTTAAGTATCTTGTCTGAGGTCCCAATTTAATTTATGGGAAAGGCAGGATTAGAAGCCAGCTCTCCTGATTTCAGTCCAATAGTCCACCACACTATCCTGAAAATAATATATTGAAAGATTTTTTTCATTTAAACTCACATATTTTAATCATCCCAATTCTCTATGATGGAAGCTAAATATGTTCACAAGGGCAGGGACCAAAAGACAGAATAAAACCATAATTCTGTGTCTCAACCAAAGGATCTTTATCAACACTGCCATCTCAAAGGTACCAGTTCCTCTCTCCAAATGCATGCCAATCATTTCTTCATAGTGAAAAATTAAATATTGTCATGACAACCTATCACTCTAGCCAACAGAACTGACTACCCTGAATTTTAAGGTTTTCTTATGAAATCTGGAAAAATAACTCTTAATTTTGGACCCTACAGCTCTGTTACTTAGATTAAGTATATTTATAAAACACCCAATTGTTAGATGTTAGAGATATAATTTTACTATATGAAAATTGATAAAATTGGTAACATAAGAATCAACATTATTTGTGTAATATACATTCGTTTGGTATAAGAATACCATTTATTGCCAAAGAGGACTGTACATGTAGATAGAAGCAAGTATTTTTCCTGAGATATGTAACACCTTGTTATTTATTTCACTAGTGTTCTTAGTCTACTGGATAGCTAGCTTGGACCAGAGCATCATCAATTTGTATGAGGGAGAGAGATGGGATGGTGTAAAGTATGTAGAGATATCTCACTGGGAGAAGTTTCAGACAGCAAAGGGCAGAGTAAAGGCACTTGGAATTTAGAACATCAAGAGAGTTGAAGTGACAAGTCTGAAGACTAACTGAAGGGTTTGCCCTGTGGGCAGTTAGGTGGCACAATGGATAGAGTACCTGACCTGGAGTCAGAAAATCTGAGTTCAAATCCAGCCTCAAGACACTTCCTAGCTGTGTGACCCTAGACAAGTCACTTACCCTGTTTACCTCAGTTCCTCATTTGTAAAATGAGCTGGAGAAGGAACTGGCAAACCACTCCAAAATATTTGCCAAGAAAACCCCAAATGAGGTCACAAAGAGTTGGACACAGCTGAACAACAAAACAGTCTGGCCTAATCACATCCTGGTTTATTAAACTAAAGGATTGTCTTGGAATTTTGACAATATTTTTTCCAAGGTCCCTTCCAGCTCCAAAGATTATAATTCTATGATTCTTTTATCTATATTTTTGGAAACTTAAAAATAGCCAGGCACTTGTTAAATATAACAACAGCAAATCTATATTAATCAAATCATGCAGGTAGGAAGAGAGCTGTGCAGTCCTCATTTTACATCATGAGGTAAAAGTAAATTCATGACTGAAGAACAACATAACAATATTTCAGCTTGGGGTTAAAAGCAACTGCATTTTTATGTTAATAATTAATGTCTGCAAATCTATAGCTTCATTATGAAAGAAAAAAACTTCCTTTAATAAATGATTTCTCTCCTTCAGTAAATGATTAATATATTTCTTGATCAAAACAGATGTGTGCACTTTCATATTTCAGATTTTCCCCATATTTTGTCATTAAAATCATTGCAATGATGTTGCTAATTTTTCAATTAAATTGTCATATGTACCCAAACAACAACAAAAAATCATTGTGTCTTATTCCCAACCTCTTTCTTCTTAAGTAAATTAATGAGACCTTTTCAGCATAAGACAAAGTAGTACCTGAGCCATATGAAAACGGATATAGTATTTCCTGACACACTTTTAAAATACTTTCTATGCCTTTATTTCAATAAGGAAAATTGGCTCAATTAAAAATTGAATCAATAAAATAATTTTTTAAGTTGATTTTTGACACATCTTTTTTTTTTTTTGGATGACACATCTTCTGAAGAAAGTCCACGTGCATATCCATTTTCCAGCTGGGTAAATTAAGGCACAGAGATGTTAAGTGGCCACACAGCAAGTCAGAAGTCGATGCAAGCTAAGGGCTTAGTGCCTTCTAGCCTATCTAGGCTGCTGAATACAAATAGAGAAGGACCAGATTTAGCCCCATTCATCTGCTGAATTCTGACATTGTCTTAAGTTTATGCTAATTGTCCTGCTTTACGGAAGTCCAAATATGAATAAAACATTGTAATGACATTAGTGTGTCATATTTCGTCAGCACGGTATGATTGGTTATACCCTTAAAATGACCCCTCCACAAAGTTGGACGAATGAGGAAAATCAAAGGAGCATTTAGACTTGACTCTGTACATAACAGCAAGGTTAACTTATCACAGATTCTAGAAACGAAAAAGAAGTTAACAAAAAATGATTTGTTCTCTTACCACTAATATGAGCCTCAAAGGTTGCGGCACTACCCTCCAGTGCCACAACACTTTGTAATGGCTGTGTGAACGTAGGGGCTTGAGTCGCCATCTTTTTCAGGCACTCTGAAAGAGAGAAGAAACAGAATTAGAATTCCTGACCTAGGAGGGAAGACACCCACTCTTTTAAGTTAAAGTCAGTCACTTGGGTCAATGACCTGGTCTTTATTTTTCTTTTATGTTTTGGTAGCTGTATTCCAAGAGGATTTGGTTTCCTCTGTAATCCTATGTTTTATGTAGCTCGAAACATTGTTCTGAGAAGGGCTCTATAGTTTCACCACAATGCTTAAGGTGTCTAACACACACACACATACACACACACACACACACACACACACACACACACACACAAACCCCTTAAAAATTCCTACTCTAAACTGATAATCCTTTGGCTTGGTCATTTCTGCAATCACTGGTAAATTGGAATATGACTTCCTTTGAGCATCTGGCTTTAGTCTAATAAGAAGTCCACTAAGAAGTCTAAGGCTAAATGATACTCCTAGGGAGAGAGCCAAACTGAGTATGCCAGACAAGACCCAGGAGCATACCCTACTGGTAGAAGATGGAAAATATTTTCAATTGTTTTTTAAATTCTGAATTTAATGAAAATACAGGAAAAATGAGAGAGGGACAATATTTCCATATGCAAAATAGAGCAGCCAAAGAAGATTATATGTGAAATAGCAAATCTCAATTATGTCTAAGTTGCTGGAAAAGTCCTTCTTAAGCAAAATGGATAGACTAAATTTGTAGGGTTGTAGGGAAATGGAAAGTAGGAGGACTCCTATGATAAAAAGTATTAATGAAGAAAATAATGTCAAGGTTTAAATGAAAGAGCAATTCTGTGAAACCTCAATATTGGAAGAATTTAGATTTTCTTTAAAATGCAAATATTTCAAATGTTACAAAATTTTACAAATTTTACAAAATATTACAAAAATCCCCAAATATTTCTTATTCATTGTCTCTAGATGGGCTAAAATAATCAAAAGTTGAGCCAATGACCATGGATTATTGGCTCAAGTTTTGCTTGATTTCTTTCGTTTTTAAATTTGATCTGGGCTCATGATTTCATTCCTCTAGGGAACTACCAATGAGGAAACGCCCTTTCCCAACTCAGGCCTGCACCTGTTGTGCAATTTATCTTCTTAAATAGAGTTCAGGAGGGGGAGGGGGCCACTGTGTCACGTAGTCAGTGTAGATCAGAAGTGGGATCCGAACTCATATCTTCCTGACCTGGAGACTAGTTCTCTGTATAAACAGAGCTGTTTCTTAGTAGGTGAAATGTCTTGAAAATAAAAACTTACACATATAGATCCTTAAGTTTATAAAGTATGTTGTGATAAAGCATACATCCCTTCATAGGATCACTGGAACTGTTATTATCCCCATTTTACAGATGAGGAAACAAAGGCTTTAAGAAAATTAAATGACTTTCCTGAAGTCAGACCCGGCTTAAATAAGTAGCAAGGTTGGGATGGGATCTCTATCTCCTTATTGCAAGTCCAATAAGCTTTCAACTACTCCCCAGTGACATCATGCAGCCCCTCTGGGCCAAAGAGGCCTTCAGGGGAGAGCCTAAATTATTCAGATGCCCCAGTTCTTTATTTTGCTGCTATAATAAAGGGGTAATAGCCTGCCTGTGAATGTTGTAGGAAGATTTAGGATTAATATGCCAGTTTTAAGGTTCTACTTTTAAAAAAACCCAACATTTTGGAAAATAAGGATTTTCCAGTTTGCCAATTTTTTCCTGGAAAACTATGTGTCCTGGTGAATAATGGACTTATTCGAAGAAGAAGACAAATTGAAAGCTTCTCAAGGACAGCTTATGAAGAGGTGAATGACACTCAGGAAGGATCAGTGACTCGCCTGTGGCCACACGACTCCCATCATGCAGTAAGTTATGGAGGCAGGATTTGAACTCGAATCTTCCTGACTCCAAGACTAACGCTTAGAATGACAGAACCATAAACCTAGAGCAGGAAAAGGCCTCAGAGACCACCTGTTCTAATGCCATTGTTTTCCAGATGAGAACACAGGTCCAAAGACAAGAGTGTGCTAGTAAACGGTTAACAACTGACTTTCCAAAAATGTACATATAACCCATTTTTAGACTTAATTTGCCCTATTAATATTTGCTCTGTCACTTTCTTAAACCTAAATCATCCATAAAATCATAAACCAAGCCCTGATTTATAGCAAGGCACAAAGGCTCATGTTCAAAACTTAACAACTGGCTCTGTTAAGTGGGCCAAGCTCCAGCCCAAGCTTAACTTGCCCAAGGTCACACAAGGAGTTAAATGGCAGAGGCGAAAGTTGAAGGTAGTTCCCATAACTTGAGATCCAGAATTTTCCCCTTCTACTATGCTGCTTTCTTGTTTTGTTTTGTTTTCCCTTTTTGTCCTGTGGATCCCCATATGCCAAATAGACTGAACAAACACTAAGTTGGGGGGTGAAAAACTATCATTGGCATCTGACTGTGTAAATGAAGGTTATTTTTCTTGCTTGTCATGTTTTCATAATATGAAATATTCCTCATCACCGAAATGAATGTGAAGAGTGGAGCAGAGTTCACTTGCACAGGGGAAGTTGGCACTCTCTTCCAGTTCCAGTGAGATGGAATTTTCTAGTGCATCAACACTTAATTCTGCAACCTGAATCTCGTTGTTCAAAGATGAAAAGGGAGATTCTCCATTGATAATTACTTCATTACTGCTTTATCATGAGTGTTTGTTAAAATTATAAAGCAGTAAAAATTCACAGGAAGATTCCGTGCTTTAATTGTGACTTCTAAGTGGAATAAGCATCCTCTTGGAAAAGCATATTCTTGGTTGGAAAATTCAGATGATAGCTGAAGAAGTTTGCACTTCATAAACAGGGTAACTTCTATCAAAAGCCCATTATTTTAATGTACTCTTCATGACTACAAACTATTTCAGCTTGATTGTGTTTCCAAATGTTTCACTTCATTCTTAATAGCCTTTGCCTTTTACATGGATCTGTTTTACATTGTTTTAGCATGCATGCATTATCAGCTAATTTAAACACAAGTCCATGATAGCTGTAAGGAGCATTTAGAAGAAAAGTGACCTTTAAAAGAATATTTGTGTTTCTTTTCCAAACAACAGCTCTCACAAATTACATATTTGCATTTATCACTTAATGATGAATCCTATTTCTGAATATTTTAAGGGAACAGGGGCTTGATTTATTCAAAACTCTCAAATATGTGCCAATTAACTTGGTCTGGTTTTTTTTCTACTCACTTAAAAGTTCAGACCTTATTGTGTAAGCAAATTTTGTTGATTGAAAATGTGATCTCGTGAGCCTTTTGAATAATTAGGGTTAAAAGGTATGCATCCAAAATGTCACACTCCCAAAATAACCTCCCAACCATGATTGACAGCAGACAAGTGTTCTGTCACTGCCCTGCAATTGATACCTTAGCAGTTGATTCCCTTAAAAAGTCATCAGTGCTTAGCTGATACCACATGTATTTTATCAGAGCTATTCTTGGTTGTGTCTCCGTTTATCGCTGAGTAACATAACCTTGAGCACTTTGCACAGACATAAAGGAGTCTGTAGCTGGAGGACACATTTCTAATGCCTGATTCCATTCTCTAGTTCCATTCTAAAAATACGAAATCCATTTAAGAACTTAAAATTGGTCGAGTGTGCTGACATGCTAAAGCATTACACATTGCCCAGGAACACTTTTCACATGCAATTCAAAATTCAAGGAAACAAGATTTAAATGGTGCACATGGTACCCCAGGAACAAATTACTCACATAACACACACACACTTTTGAAATTGCCTATACAGTATACTGCATGAAATAAAGACCCCAAAAGAGATAAGTGACTATCAAAAAAAAAATGCTACTGACCTGATTTCTCAAGAGTGCCTAAAAAGAGTGGGCTAAGCCCAGTTTTCCTTCTGAAACGACGTCCTTATCCAGAGTTGGTTTTTTAGACAATCCCAGACATGAATCGTTGAGCCTCTAAACCTAAAAACAAAACTACACAGTCGAAACAGTGTAGTTTTGCTTTATGCAATCCCTACACCCGAGGCGAGGCTGGGAGTGCACGACTGCTCAAGAGTGTTAACATGGTTCTTTTCCTTTATATACTCCCCAGATCTGCTGACAGCTCCACATCACTGAGATGTTGCCATTCCTGATTGGCTCCCAATGGAAAGCATCACGGGAGAAGGATCCATTTGGTACAGTCACATACCACCTGTTCCTCTGATTGGCGGTGCTAAATTTAGCACCCTACAAGTGGACTTAACCAAGGAAAAAGAGGACTATTTTTTCCTTTTCAGAATAACCCTAGTGCGGATTACGGTAGAGCATTTGGTTAGGCAACTGCTAAAGTCTTTAGACTTGGGGGCTGGAAAGAAGATGTGATAAGAGAAGAATTTGTTAGATAACCAGAAAAGAGAGAAACAAGGCTAATGGCTCTGCCACTGTCAGTCCGGTCTAGACCATTCTCTTCCTCATTCCCCTCAGTCCCTCCTCATCTTTTCTCCCCCACAACTCTATACCCCTCCCCCCATAAAAGCAACCAAATGCATCTGTCAATCACAAAGCAAAAAAGTAAGCTAATTTCCTCCATATGGTTGAATCATATTGTCAGAATCCTTTAATTTTTTCGGTTGTGTAAATAGCTAATTTATGTTGACTACAGAATACACTTGGGTCTTGGGGAAATTGTTGGAATCTTCTTAATGATCTGCTGGCTTTTTACTAGACTTTTCAAAGATAAGAGTAAGTAGGGAAGTGGGAACTCCTGATGTTTAGTCAGTGGAGTAAAATGATTGTGATTTTGTCAGATACTGACAGTAATATTTACAAATATGTGTGACCTGTGCCTTTATCAGCAACTAAGTCTTATATTTTAATCATTCAAAGGCATTTCTTCAGACACATAAAATTCTGCCTTTGTAATCTCAGGAGTTTGCTGTAACTAATGGGAAGAAGTAAGGGAATTATATAGTTATGATTTTGGTAGCCAAATTTAATTTCAGGGAAGAGATATTTCAAATACAAGAGACCATACCAAACGATCTTTATAATACATCATTTGAGAGCTTTATAATGCACCATGTGGGCAGGGGGAAGATAGTCATCTCTTTGTTAATGGAAATAGTCTTTTTTTTTTTTAAGTGAAATGGTCTTGCTTTTTCAAAAGTAAGTGAAACACATTTATCTCCCAAATAAAATTTTTTTTACTGTTGTGGGAGAGGATAGCTATGTATCAGACAATTCCATTTCTTGATTGTTTCATAGACTATAATTGTTTTACATGATAATGACTCTAACAGCATTCAACAGATTTGTAATCTATTGCACCACAAAGTGCAGTGCCTGAAGTAATCTTAAGGACAAATTATTTCCTGTATTTATTCAAGCATTTGTTACCCGAACCAAAGTAAAGGTATCTCTGTTGGTTCAGGTAACAAATGCTAGAATAAATAAAGGAAATAATTTGTCCTTAAGATTACTTTATTTAGAAGAGGACTTCCGTATTTCTATTTTATAAATTTTATTCTAAAAATAAAGGTATTTTCATACTATGTATCTTCAAAGTTTGGAGACTGTCATTTCCATTCACATACACAGTTCAAGAGAAAAACAATTAGTTGTAAATTTGGATACATTTCAAAAAAGTAAAATAAAAGGGGAAAAGTGAAACTAAAAATATTTTGGGATGATTCTATTTTAGGTTGTTCCTAAAAGGACAGCTCATTTAAAAAATATTTTGAAGAATAAATTGATAGTTAAGGCTTATTGATTAATTGGCCATTATGTTTGTAAAAAAATGGCATGTTTTCTAGTAACATGGGAATAAGATTAGGAGTTATTAGGTATCATATATGGGATCATGGAACAATACCTCTTTGGGTATTAACTTCCAGAGAAGTTAATTCATTGTCCAAGTTCTCACAGACAAGAAGTGGCAGAATTGTTAATAAACCAGATAATTGCTAAAGGCCTTGCTAGTTCTATAAAATGTTCCTCTATCTAGCCAAAACTACAGAAGGCAGTGTGATATAGAGAACATTGGACTTATTATTTTTTAATTAAATGTAAAAATTTCAACATTTAAAAAAATTTTTTAAGTTCCAAGATCTCTCTCTCTCTCTCTTTCTCCCCTTACCTTCCTTGAAAAAGCAAAGTGTTTGCTATAGATTATACATGTGTAGTCATGCAAAACATATCTCCACATTGGCCATGTTGCAAAAGAAAACAGAACAAAAGAAATCCAGCAACAAAAACAAAAAATTTTTAATACACATTCAGACTCCATCAGTTTGTTTGTTTTTTTCCCTCGGGAGGCATTTTTCATCATAAGTCCTTTGGAATTATCTTGGATCTTTGTATTGCTGAGCATAGCGGTCATTTACAGTTGATCATTGTACAATATTGCTGTTACTATGCACAATGTTCTCGCTTCATTTTGCATCACTTTATAAAAGTCTTCCCATGCTTTTCTGAAACCATCCTGCTCATCATTTCTTAAAGCACAATAGCACCCCAGCACAATTATATGCCACATCTTGTTCAACCATTCACCAATTGATGAGTATTGCTTCAATTTCTAATTTTTTTGCAACCAGAAAAAAAAAGCAAGTATTGGATTTTAATTGAGAACAAAGACCCGGGTTCAAATTCTAGTTTTTAGAGGAACAGCCAATATGACTTGGACTTAACTTCCCCAGGCCTTAATTTTCTTATTTGTAAAATGAAGGATTTAGACTATAAGCTCTCTGAAGTCTTTTCTAGTTTTAAAAACCTCTGCCTTTACAAGGAAATATCGCGATGTGAAGAAGAGTATGACATGTTAGAATCGGAAAGCCAATGAAGGGTCTGTGATTCTTGGCTCTGTCACTTACTGGGTGTAAGGCTTTGAAAGGAAAGTCATTTAAGCCTCCTGACACTCATTTTGTCTTCCATAAAACATTAATAACAATACATTCACATTTGTTATTTCTAAGGTTCCTTTCTGCTCTGATATTCCATTATTTTATACTTATCAAAATGTTAAAATCAGTTTTTTTTAAATTGAAACAAGAGGGAATATAGTACACAGAACCATTTCTTAAACTAATTTGATGTTGGAATACTTTGGGGCTGGAGATAGAGGGTGTACCAGAACGCTAAGTGCAGACCACCCATAAATGTTGGGACACACTGTCTATCAATGGATCTCCTACAGTGGGTAATACTAAATCAAAGAACCTTAGAGTTTCAGAGTTTGAAAGGAGCAGCCTTGTAGTTCAACCTACAGCTGAAATGAAAGACTGATCTGTCATACCCAATGAGTGGTCATGCCTGGACACCAGTGTGGGGAATCTCCCAGTTCCTGAAAGGATTCTTTCCATTTTTGGACAGCTCTGATTGTTAGGAAGATTTTTTTTTCTGATGTCAAGCCTAAATTTACTTCCTTGCGATGTGCACCCACTTGCTTCTGGTTCTGACCTTTGAGTAAAGCAGAATAAACCTAATCCCTCTCCTCCATGACAGCTCCACAAGCGCTTAAAGACAGCTGTCATGTTCCAAAGTCTTTTCTTCTCTAAGCTAACCTTCCTCTGTTCCCTCAACACATTCTCATACGGCATGAATGAGAGGGCCTTCATCATCCTACTTGCTCTCTTCATGACACTCTCCTGCTTGATCGACATCCTTTCTGCAATGTGGTGTCCATAAATGAGCACGATATTCTAGATGGGATCTAATGGCAGCAGACTAATATAGGGACCAATACCTCTTCATACCTGGAAGCTGTGCCTGTCCTTGTGCTGCCTAGGATAACACTGATTTTCTTTGCCTTTCCTAGCATGCCAGAGGCCTGAGAAATTTGGGGTTCATAGAATGAGAACCAGAAGGGACTTTAAAGGCCAGCCAGTTCAACTTCCTCATTTTACAGATGAGGAAACTGAGGTTTTCAGAGGTGAAATAGCTTTCCCAAGGTCACACAGAGCATAAACATCAGAGGCAGGATTTCAACTCATGTTTTCCTAATCCATAGTCAGCACTCTTTCCACTGTATGACAAAAATGGCACAAATTAATTGTATTTTATATAAACATTATTGGAATACATGTTTGCTATATGTATAATTTTATATTTAATATCTTAGAAAAAGAAATAGTTCTAGCATTGGCATTTACCCAAAAAACTCTCTTCTTTCACACTACATGGAACATCAGTTTGGGAAATTCTGGGGTAGAGAATCTTTCTAGTTGGCATAATCGGTGTATATAGTACCTCATCTACTGATGAAATTGAATGCCCTATTGCTGTAGAAGTTATTGAGGGTTTTGGAACTGGTGAGCACCTTCCAGTTGACAGGAATTCAGGAGAAACAGGATAATGGAACCTGATCATGGTGGCCTGGCCCTAAGAATTTACGTATGCCAGTAGAATGTCAAATCATCAAAATAGAACAGGGGTTTTTTTTTTGGTTGAATTTGACACTTTGCTGCTTTTTTGAACCTTTAATTCCTAAGCCCAGGGAATTGTTTATTACTATCCCCCACCCTCCCACTAGGTTGTGCTACTGGTTTTGACCTATCTTTGTCTTTCACCAGTAGAGCCAGAACTGAGGAGGAGGTAACCAGGTCTTTTCTGTCAGGGCACTGACATTACTCAAGGTGAAGCAAGTCTAGAGAATTCTATCCTGGGCATTTGCTGGAGTCAGATCTAACTAGTGTGGGAGAGGATATTGTCAAATTTTTAATGTGAGTGTTTACACCTCAAAAATCCCAAACACTACAAAACTGGACTTGATTTACTGTTTTGTTGATTGTGCAGATTTAAGAAAGAGTTAATAATACAGATTAAACTTAAAAGAGGACCTCTAGGTGGCATATCTTTGCCAAGAAAACCTCAAATTGGGTCACAAAGAGTCTAATATGATTGAACAACAACAAAAGCTCAAAAGTGTGTGTGTCCTTTGTTTTTGTTGGCTGGAAACCATTATTAAACATTTACCAGCACACCCCCACCTTCATCCCTGAACTTCTTGCTTTGTCCTTTGCTAGGTTTCACAACCTTTTTTCCTCATCTGGTCCCACCAATCATCGCCTCATCACTCCCTCCCAACCTCTCCTATGAGCATAGGCCACCTCCTCTCCCAGTGTGACTCTCCTTATGGTAGGACTCTCTGCTATGCCTACATTGCTGTCACCCTCCACATCAGACTCTATTGCTTCTGGCCCCATCAACTCGGCAATCAGCAAGTGGCCTTGGCTTCTATTTCAGACAATGTTACTTTGAGTTCCCACACTTGTATCCCTGACCTTGACCTTCAGTTTGTTTCAGTTCCCACCCTATGATCCCATCCCCACCCTAACCCATACTAAAACTTCCACCCTGTTTTCCCAATGTAGGGAAAACAACAACAAGAATACATTTTTTAAAAAATCCATCATGACATTCAAGTAGCCGTAGCCTCTGTCAGGGACAGAAAAAATAGCACATGCTATGGAAGTTCAGATAGCTGACGACAGTCAGATGTCCAGTATAGATATGTCCAGTATAGACATGAACTACTCTGCCTACCCACTAATACTTATTTTACAGACACTCAACTTGTTCTCCTGTAGACTTTGAGAAATCAGGAGTTTTTTTGCTCTTTGGGCTTTCACAATCCTCTGTGCCTTCAATTTCAAAATGAAGCCGGTTACTCACTAGCTAATGCACTGTGAATTCAGGGGTTGTGTTTAGTATTGGTTTAAATGACATCACTGTAAACAATGAGCTTTCCAAAAGGGAAAAAAAAAGGATAAATGAAGCATGCCACAAGTGGAACATCAATAATCCCACAAGTGAGAATGAAACACCTCTCCAATTTAAGATTTTGCTGGTACAGTCTGCTCTCAATTAGCCACAGTAATGGAGAGGACAGCAGCCCAGATAAGCCAAAGCAGCTGCTAAGTCAAAACTCACTCCCATTTTGTGCTACAATACAATAGGTGATTTTCTCCCCCTACTATTATAGACAGTGTAAATTATTGAGTCTTTACTGAGTCCCTATTCTAAATAACACTTCCTTAGATAGAACTAGGGGGGTGTTGGTTAATGTTTTAACGATAGACTTTCTGAGTCACATTTTTCCATCACTTTCTTAAATATAGACAATCATCAAAACAATACATCGAGCATTTGCAAATACCAGTATAATAAGATAATAATAATAATGCTTGTGTCTATTAGCATAGCCAGCAAGTTCAATGTGGCAGAACTGGGGTTGGAACAGGGTGAGGAGGGAGTTAGAAAGAGGTTCTGCTCCAGAATGGGGGTCTAGAATTTCTTCCCACCCCAGAGCTGCATTTAGCCTGGCTGTTTAAATAGTAGAAATATCATCATCCTTGTCTGGGTGTGTGTTACTGGCCCCTTCTAATTCTTCTTCTGTCAAGTGCATGGAGAGAAGAATAGGATCATTGATCAGGAACCTGTATGGATATCAGGAACTCTGGTCTAACTCCTTCATTTTGCATTTGAGGAAACTGAGGCCCAAGGAGATGAAGTGATTTGCCCATCCCAGAGTGGAGAAGTTGTGAGATAGATTTCAGCCCTCTGCCAGTGGTCTTTTCACTGTACCACAACAACATACATAGAACTCTGGTTGCTCTAACAAGGAGTTGTAGAAACAATGGCTCAGGGTGTTTGAGAGAGTCTGCTTTTCTCTGTGTATACCAGTGTACTCTGCTTATTGATTAACTCCTGGACTAAAGCCAAAAGAAGGGACAGCTGTGAGCTGCAATGCTCTAGAATGATCTTGCTCTAGCCTTGACTGGTTTGGGAGTAGTCTGTGATGACTTGTGCTTTCAGATTCATCACAATTGGCTTACTGCCTGAAGTGAGCCTACTACATCACTCGGGAACCTGATAGGTTCTACTGAACCTCCAAGGAAGAGAAAATGGGATGATGAAATTCCTTGGGATCATGTTACAAAAGAATCAGTTGGTCAATTGGAGGAACTAAGGATATTTCACCTGGGAAAAGAAAGACTGAGAGGACATGTGTTATCTGCCAAGTATTTGAACCTGTGGCATGTGTATGAGAAATTAACCTTCCTCTTCTTGGTTGCAGAGGGCAGGAACAGAAAAAATGGGGAACAGGTGTAGAGAGGTATATTTAAGTTAGACGTGAGAAAGATCCTTCTCAACAATTAGAATTAAGCTAAAGGTGGAATGGGTCACCTCAGGAGATAATGGGTTTCCCCTCATCAGAAGTCTTGAGGCTGAGGCTGGCTGACCACTTGTCAGGCAGGTAGTGAAGGGAATTCTTGTTCACATATGACTGGAACAGACATCCTTTTCAATGTCTGGTTGCTCCCAGTTCTGAGATTTGGTGAGTCCATAATTCTATGAGTGACATATATATCTATATGTATATATGTGTGTGTACGTGTGCATGTGTATGGATGTGTGGATGTATATATGACACTTTCATACTATTGTGACAAGGCTCAAGTAAGCATAGAAGGAGGAAAAGAGAATGATGGAGAGAGAAGAGAAGAAGAGGGAAAGAGACAGCTAGGTGGCATGGTGGATTATAGTGCTGGGTCCTGAAGTCAGGAAGAGTTAAGTTCAAATCTGACTTTAGACCAGTGGTTCTTAACCTGTGGGTCACGACCTCTTTGGGGGTCAAACAACCCTTTCACAGGGATCGCCCAAGACCATCGGAAAACACATATTTCCGATGGTCTTAGGAACTGAGACACCGCTTTTCTATCCATCTGCAGGCGAGTTGGCCCACATACAGATACGCCCACATACAAGTATTAAAGGGTTGCGACATTAGGAGGGTTGAGAACCACTGCTTTAGACACTTTCTAGCTGTGTAACCCTGGGCAAGTCACTTAACTTCTGTTTGCCTCAGTTATCTCGTCTATAAAATGATGATGATAATAGTGCCTACCTCCCAGAGTCATTCTAAGCCTCCAAGAAGATATATATTTGTAAAGAGCTTAGCAGAGTGCTGGGCACATAGTAGGTGCAGTATAAATGTAAGCTATTATTGTTATATGTGTGTACATGAATGTACACATATGAGATTGCTGTCATCAAAAAGGCTTTGAGGTAGACCTGTGCCAGGGTAGGTCAGTAGCTTCTCTCTGAACATCTCTACCAGAAGACTTTGAGGAAAAAAATGTGGATAGATCCTGAGAGTGGATTTACCAGAGAATCATGTATGAGGTACCCACACAGCTCACCAGAAACATCTAAGAGGTAGAGACAGGCCAGAAGCATGGTGGCCACAAGGAGGGTCTCTTCCTGTTGCTGAGTCTGTAGCTCTTGATTAATGACTTCACTTACCTGTAGAGGCACCAAGAAAAGCTGAACCTTGGTATGGGTGGTTGGGGTAGCTTGGAGTGCCTGGCTTGCCAAAACCAGCCATGATTACCACATTTGTTCTCTGCGTCAAGCTGTAGCCCCTCTTGGTGAGCTAACTGGAATGAAGGACTGTTATAATCCCTCCACTCCTACAGTATGTGAAGATTTAAAAAATATTTTTAAAATGGGTGCTCTTTCTCTCCCAGCTGAGGAGACTAAAGAGAGCAGAAGCGGATTTCAGCTAATATGTGGGATTTGCCTCAGAGACTGGAAGTGGAAGTGTTTGGAATGTCACGGTTTGTGATACAATGGGCAACATTGCTTGATTTTTACCACGCTTTTAGTAATTTAGTCACATTGTTTATTTATGACCTTGAGGTTTGAATTTCCAAAACAATATGCTCTGTCTTGAAGGAACAGGAGTAAGTGGTGAGTGGGAGCCAAGCCAATGAATGATAGGTCTGTAGTGACAGGCACTCATAGATAAGGGTCTGGGATGTAATGATGAGGGGGCAGGGAGTCAGGTGCCAGTTACCTTGCCCCAAATTCTGAGGCAAATGGAAGAATTCACTTCCTTATAAAAGCAACCTGCTATGTATGTAAAACACATTGCAACTGTGAAACACCATATACTTGAGAGTTATAACTTTTATCTTTGACATAAACAATTGCCCAATAGTATATAACTCTCTCTCTATAATATATAATAATATATAATATATTATGTAATAATACATAATATGACATATAACTATATCTAAGATATAGAATATAACAATTTTTTTCTAATGCAAGTAAATATGCAACAAATATTTGCCCAGATCAATAACTGAGTTCAAAGGAAAAGGTTCAGACGTGGAAACGATCTTAGAGACCAATCGTTTTCACAGATGTGGAGAATGAGACAGAGAAAGAACTGCTGACCTGCTCAGGGTCACGTTGTTGTTGTTACTTGTCCTTCCTTCTCAAAGAGGACTGTGACATCAGGGAGGTGATGCCATGACTTGCAAGTGAATTGGATTTAAGTGAGGCAGAGCTGTGCAAAGCCATCAGCCTCACTTTCTCCTCTGGAGTCATCTTGGTCCAGTGGCCAGATACAGATCAGGACGACTGGAGAGGGTCCCCTCAGTGGGGCCTGACTTCAAATCCAGTGTTCTATCCATTATGCCTCAGAATTGTTTGTATTAGAGATGACCTAATAAAGAGTTGGGTTCAAAAGTATCATGAGGAATACTTTACATAGACTGGAAGAAAGATAGACCCACAGATCAAACTCCTATTCAAAAATATGACTGTGCAGGGGCTATCTGACCAATTACTTTGGCTCAGGTTGTTTTCTTATCACCAAAATACATTAACAAAATGAGTAGTAGTGGAATGATGTTCACTGGATTTTTTAAAATGAGTAGTATCTCAAGGAGAGGTTTAGTCCTGCCCAGAGGCAAAGGGACACATTAAATGACTGAGTTCCTTTCCATCCATCTAATTTTTCAAAGCTCAGATATCACCCTCTCACTCAGCTGTTTTTATATGCAGAAACAGAATAGGAAATGGAAGCACATGAGAAAGATCATCCTACTAGTCAATTCTAATTAAATTACTGAGGATGCCCTTAAGTGAGACAATAGGAGCAAGACCTTGGAGAAATTAATTAACCTCTCTGAGCTTCAATTTCCTGATTTGTAAAATGAATGGGGGTAGAATCTATGATACCTGAAAGCTTCTCTGTCAGAAACATTTATCACTCATGCAACCTTGCTAACTGGTGTGGCTACTTGTTTCTGACATAAGAAGTGAAAACCAGTCATGCATGCCTTAGAAAGACACCACATGACAAAGAACTGGAAATTGCAGGGATGCCCATCAATTTGGGAATGGCTAAACAAGTTGTGGAAGATGACTGTGATGGAATACTACTGTTCTACAAGAAATGATGAGCTCAATGGTTTTAGAAAAACATGGAAAGACTTGCATGGAATAATGATGAGCAAAATGAGCAGAAACAAGAGAACATTGTATACAGTAACAGCAACATTTTTTTAAGGACAATTTTGAACAAGTAAGTTATTTGACTATTAGAAATACCCTAATTAACTATGAAGGACATATGAAGAAAGATACTATCTTCATCCAGAGAAAGAACTGATAAATATATGTATATATAGTATTGCATCACACGTATATGTGTTTATACACATCATATATATGCACATAAACACGTTTATACACACACACACACACACACACACACATACAACTTTTTGTGTCTGATGATAGTCATCTCTAGGGCAAGGGGTGAGAGGAGGGGAGGAAAAAAAATGAACATGATAATTATGTATATTTGAAAAAATAGCAAGTTGTATATAGCAGATTCGTGGTTTTATATGGATTCATCTTTTTTTTATTGTACTATATTATGGAAATGCCTGTTTTATTCCATAAATTAAAAATAAAATAAAATAAAGAAAAACAGCGCAGCTCTCTATAAGACACCTGGCTCACTTCTATATACTTGTTCTGCATTCCCCAATGTCCTACCAAATGAGCTATGAAAGCTTGGTGTAATAACATGCCAACTTTGGGGGACAGCTCTTGAAGGACCACTGTGGAATCCATCCCTCTGGTCATTACCTAAAAATTGGCATCTCTGAAATTTCTGCAATGTTCTGGTTGTATCCATTCCATATCCTTCCCCATTTCGTTTTGGAGGCCTCAGCTTTTGATTTGTTTTGGGAGATGGGTGCTGCCCTAGCCTTCTCTGCTTTTTCCTCCATGCCGTTAGCCTTGGGTTTCTCCAGTTCAGTCATTTTGCTTTCTGTTACAATGCCATATAAAAGCCTATTGCTTTGCCTTGAATTATTCTAATTTCTCATCATCTCTTTTTTTCTGTGAAACATTTTTTAAGAGTCCATGTATCAGCTAAGCTCCTGACTCTCCATCCATCTTTGGTCTCTAATTGGCAACCATGGGAATCTAGCTCCTCAGCTCAGCTCCCAACAGGAAAATACCTTCTGCTCTTGCTATATATGTATGTCACTTCAAGGCCAGATAGAGCAGCTGTGGAGTCACGGTGGTTTCAGCTGGAACAAGAGACTGTATGGTTCCTAGTCAAGATCATGCAGAACCCTGATTTTCCTATCACCTTTATAGGATCTGATTGCCAGTGTAGCCTGGAGGTCATCAAAGCACTCATAGTGATGTTACACAGGCTGACCATTTGGAGGTTTAAAGACAATGTACAAACAGGGGGTCAGAGGAAGCAGATGGTCCCGTGTCTCCAGGATGCCTTGTTGTTTTGGCTGTCTTTTTCAGACAGACACATTATTTGTGCATTGAAGGCATGTTCAACACCAATATGACCAACTGATTCATGGTATCCCAACCTTATTCCAAAGCCTCCCTGTCAGGACAAACTATGAAGCTCTGGAAGACCCATGCTGAACAGAACCAGACTTAAAGGATATGGACCTTAGCTAAACCACAAAGTGGTACTAACACCATCATCTTTTTAACTTTAGACATGAATTTTATAGAGGTTTTAAAATTTATACCAACTGATTAAAGATGAATGAATGTCATTAATCCTTTTTTTAAAAAAAGATCATTGCAAAGAACTAGAACAAAGACTATTTTGCAATAGGGTGAATGAGTAGTAAAGAAGGCCTATGTGAGGGTAGCAGTAAATGGTACCAGAGAGGAGAATAGGAATGATAGCTCTTATGGAAGTAGAATTGACAGGACTTCAAAACTGATTAGATATGAGAGATGAGGTAGAAGAGACCATCATAGAATCATAGCTCAAGAGCAGAGATTTTTAGCTTTTCTTCTACCACGGACCCCTTGGGAAGTCTGGAGAAGCCTGTGGACCTCTTCTCAGAATCAGGTTTTTAAATGTATAAAATAATTAGTTAGAAAGAAAATTCTATTGAAATATAGGTATTAAAGTAGTGAAAATTCCAAGTTCACAGACCCCCGCTCCTTGGAAAATCCCTCCCTAGATCCCTCGAGGGAGACCTCAGTTCAAAAAACCCTGCTCTAGAGCTAAAATGGAACTTAGGGATCATCAAGGCTATTCCAAAGTCACACAAGTAATACATTAAAGAGGTGGGATCTGAACCCACGGTCCTTGTCTTCAACTCTGTCTTCTTTCTATGTCTCATTTGAAAGCCAGATGTGAAAGTTTGTGGGATCTGCTTCTGCAGCAATGCAGACACCACGCAAACATCCAAATATGCTGGGAGTTCAAATTTACATTTTGACCTAATTGTCAAAGTCCTGTGGCTTTAACTTCTTTTTTTTTTTTCAACATTTATTTTTTTTTTATTTATTTTTATTTATTTTTATTTTATTTTATTTTTTTTTATATGAGATTCTTTATTAAATTTTTTTGAGTTACATCTTTTCTCCCCATCTTTCCCCCGCCCACCACCCCAAAACAGCCATCCCAGTATTTCCCC
>CM053582.1:292522118-292558435 GCA_028627135.1 Pseudochirops cupreus | reverse complement strand
GCTTCAGGCCAGGCTGGTTTCGGTTCGCAGTGCTGATATGGTTCCTCGTAGCCGAGCTGACTTTAGTGGGAAGTATCTTTGTGTGCTTTTTGGAGTTCCAGGATTGGTTTAGAGTCCTATTTTATGGGTATTTTGGGGTGGCTATGTGAGAGCTGCGATGTGTTGCTGCTTCTACGCCGCCATCTTGGCTCCGCCCCCTGGCTTTAACTTCTAATAATGTGAGAAGAATGAGTATTGTTTTCAAAGGGCTTGAGAAGTGAACATACCAGAAGTCAGAAATACTTCAATGTTGGACCATTAAAACCAGATGTCTTATATGACTTGCACTGTGCTTCTGGTTTGGAAGCCTCTGCTTAAAGATCTAAGGAGTAGGGCAGCTAGGTGTCACAGTGTATAGAGGACTGGCCCTGGAGTCAGGAGGACCTGAGTTCAAATGCAGTTTGAGGCACTTACTAACTGCGTGACCCTGGGTAAGTTACTTAACCGTAATTGCCTTAAAAAAAATAAGGATCCAGGGGGTAAATGTTTAACTAAAACCTGCCCCTGATTGTCTAAGTGTCCTGATATCATCTAGGAAATGACTTCTAGGATTCTCAGTAATCAACAGGTGAAAAGACCCTTAGATAAAAGGCCTCTGGTGAATAATCATGGAGCTAAAATGGAGCTCAGAAGACATTTAGTTCACCCTCTGTGTTCTCCTCCTAGTCTCACAGATGAGGAAACTGAAGCCATTTAAGATTAAGTGACTCACCCAACTCAGGCGCTTACTAGGTGTATGACCTTAGGCAAGTCATTTACTCATGTTTGCTTCTTATATGTAAAAGAGTCAGAGAAGGAAATGGCAAACCACTCCAGCATCTTTGCCAAGAAAACCCCAAATGGGGTCACAGAGTTAGACATGACTGAACAACAATGAGTCTTACCCATATGTCATACCTATTTGAATATAGATAACAAGAATCAGAGGTAGGATTTGAACCCAGGTCCTTCAACTCCAGAGTCAGTGCTCTTTCTCCTGAATCAAACTGCCTCCGTAGTCAGGGTAAATACTTGCTCTTCAGAGATCCTAGTCACTAAACGTGTGTGTAGGTGAACGAACAACTTGCCATTTTCAATATATCTGGCAGATGGATTGCAGCCAAGGAGTGCTCATTTGAGTGTCCTGGTTCTTTAAAGTCTACTCATCTCTCACTCCCCACATATTGCAAGAGGAAGACTATCCCATCTACTTTGGTGGTTTCTGTTACTATATAGAGAAATGCCTTTTCAACCCTGGCCTATCCAAAATGCCACCAGGCTTTGGATTTGGTTTAATTCATATGAGTGACAATGCAGCATAGTGACTAGGGAATGAAATTTGGAGTCAGAAAAACCTGGGTTCAAATCCTGTCCCTGACACTAATAGTTGTGTGACTCTGGGCAAATCCTTTAACCTCTCTCAGCTTCATTTTCCTCATCTGCAAATTTGGTGATAGAGGGAAGACATTGGATGCAATGCCTCAATGGCCTCTAAGTTCTCTCCTAGCTCCAAATATATGATCCTGTGAATTCAATAAGCATTTATAGTTTTTGTTGTTCATCTTTTGTTTTTGAAGGATGCCTATGACATCACCAAAGACATCACTAGATTTGTGTATGAATTGGATTTAGGTGAGGTAGAGCTTCACAAAGTCATCAGCCTCACTCTCTTTTCCAGAGTCATCACAGACCAATGGCAGCATAAAAGTCAAGATGACTGGTGATGACCCAGGATGCAGTGGATGACCTTGGTGTCTTCAATGTCTGACCAAGCTGTAAGCACTCCACAATGCCTGCTTCAGCACCTTCCTGGCCACCTTTATGGCCATTGGAACAATCGTTCTCATCCACCCATTCCAACAGGGGAAGTCTTCACATGCTTGGGGTGGACATCCTGTGCCCAAAATCCTGTTAGGCTTTAGGTATGCAAAAATAAAACAAAACAGTCCTTGTTCTTGAGGAGTCATAGAGACTTTTCTTCTTACCTCAGCAAGGATTCAAATCCCAGGAGAAAATACAAGTCAGAAGAGCTAGAGAAGATTACCCAACCTCAAACTCACACTTTGGGTGATACAGAGACTCTTCAGGATTTAATAGAAAAGAGTAGGAAGAATTAGTGGAGTTGATTTATCTGCAACCCAAAGGGAACAAGAAACACAATTTTGTGGGATACCTTATAATCTCTTCTTTCAGAGTTCAAGGTGAGCACAGAGAACCACAAAGAACATTGCAGCTTACAAAGAACTAGACAGGATCCTTCATACTAAGTCAGCATATCCTTTGACGCTCAGTGACATTGATGCAAAGGTAATCAGATGGAAAGAAAGACGGTGAAACATGTTTTGGAAAATAAGACTCAGAACTGAAAAAAAAACAGGCTGAAAGCTAATAGACTACTCTGAGATTTCATACGCACATCATTACCTACGTTCATGAAAATGTAGAATAATTTCTTCCAGAAGATGGTTAGAAATGCTGGATATGTTGTGACGGCTGTAAGCTCTTTGAGGGCAAGGATTGTCTCAATTTTGTATTTATATCCCCAGAACTTAGTGTAATGCCTAGCCCTTAAATAAATGGTTTTCTTTTCATTCATTCATCTACTCATTACCTATATCACAAAAATGAAAATAACATATTTTAACAGGACACAAATAATTATTGATGTAGGCATCATATCCAAATAATTGAAGTAAAGATCAGATTCCAGAAACCTTCAAATAAGAAGAAAGGCTAAAGAACAGGACCCTATAGATAATTCTGGTAGCTATAAGCCACTAGTTCTAGTTGATCATCAATTCTGCAAAATGGGAAGTAGAAAAGGTCAAAGATGTTGACCTCTGTTGTCAGTGTGGTATAGAGGAAAGAGTGCTGGCTTTATAGGCAGAAGCCCCGAGTTCCACTCCTGACCCTTACTACTCCTATGATCTTGGAAAAGTCATTTTCTGGGGCTTAAGTTCCTTGTCCATAAATGAGATAGTTGAACTTAGATGACCTTTAAGTTTTCAGTCAGATCTACATTAGTGACCCGATGATAACCATTTCCTGCAAATGTTTAATCAGTATAAAATATTTACTATAGTGAGGAGGTCAAGAGAGTCTAGATGTTTCCTTAGCCAACCAACACTTTATTTATTTAATTTATTAAAATTAAATTAAAAATTTATTATTATTTACTTAATTTATTCAACTGTTAAATGGAGAGAAAGGACAGCCTAGGGCAATATTAGGTGAGAATAAAAAAATGTATCTGTTAAAAAAAAAGACTAGGCAGCACAGTAGATAGAACATCAGGCCTGGAATCAGGAAAGCCTGAGTTTAAATTTAACCTCAGATATTTACTAGCTTTGTGATGCTGGGAGAGTCGCTGAGCTTGTGTTTGCCTCAGTTTCCTCTCTGTAAAATGGGGATAATAATAGTGCCTTCCTCACTCAGCTGTTATAAGGATCAAATGAGATAATAACTGTAAAAGGCTTAGCACAGTGTCTGGCACATAATTGGTCTTATTCAAATGCTATTAGCTATTAGGAAGACATCAGAATAATATGAGTAGTGTTGTCTTATCAAATAGGGAAAATCACTGGAAGAGAAAACAACCCTGTTCAAAGTATGTAATGAGATCTGCAGCGGCAACCACCTGGCACACACAGGATGGCTGCTAGCACAGGTTTGTAGATCGCTTTACTAGGAAAGTTGGCTGTTTAAGAGATCAACAATCTTTTGAGTTCAGGGGATAAGTCAGTACCCTGAACTTCAGAGAAAATACAAGTAGAAAAATAAAGACCAATAGACAGGGCTGTCTGAGAAATTAGCACAGATCAACAGACAGATCCAACTGTCTGACCAAGACAATGCATACCTAGTTACCAGAGACAGAAACACCAACATCTGGGTTTTTCAAAGCTGGAGGACTCCTTAACAGCTACCCAGAGTCTCATCTGGTCAAATCACAAGGACATTCTTCTAATGAGCAAACCCCAAAGCAAAACACTAACCTCAGAGTATATATACCGTTTTTTTAGAGCCAGAGGGCATCAAAACCCTCATGACTCAGTGCCTAATTAGAAATTAACAAAAGGTGTGAAAGCCTTCCTGCAAGCAAGCCTCCCTTAATGGACTCCACATGAGGCCTGTTAATGAGTGGAGATCTTATATTCATTAACATTAGAGACCCAACTAAGCTATATCATTCCAAGGATGTACTTAGATATAAAAATGTAAAATGGAGTGACTTTGTCATTCATTTTATAACAATCTAATTTCATCATCAGTGATAAGAGGAACCAAGATATTTGGACAATAACACTCAGGCTCTAATGAAATGTATAAATGGATCAAAGTAGCACCTAGAAAGATGAAATCAGGAAGAGTTGGTGATTAAACCATACCAGTCACAGACCCAGGAAATCTATGGTCAAGGTAACATAATTCTAGCTAGGTGGTGCAGTGGATGGAGTGCTGGACCTGGAGTTAGGGAGACAGGAATTCAAATCTGGTCTCAGACACTTACTAGTTATGTGACCTTGGGCAAGTCACTTAACAATGTTTGCCTCAGGTTCCTCATCTATGAAATGAGCTGGAGAAAGAAAAGGCAAACCATTTTGGTATCTCTGACCAGAAAACCCCAAATTGGGCAAAAAAGAGTTGGACACAACTGAACAAACATACTTTTATAAGAGATATCTGGGAAGGGATAACTACCCTTCAAAAAATTTTTTTAAATAATGGCTATTAAGCCCCCCCAATTAGTAGAACTCTAACATTTTAACGAGTAGGTTGGATAAAGGTATAGAAGACAGGCTTAGCGAATGGCATAAATAAATCTGAGAGCAAACTCACACTTGGCTACAGATTAAGGGCTCAAAAACACATGCTGAAAAAAGGGCCAAATCTACTGAGATGAAATTTGATAGAGATAAATGTAAATTCTTACACTTGGGTTAAAAAATATAACAAACTACATCACATAGATCCAATAGAGGAGTCATCATAACACAGCAAGTTATTTCAAAATTCTCTAGGGGTTTATGTGCCCTGCAAGATCAGTATGAGTCAGCAATGTGATGTTGCAAGCAAGAGAGCTAATTCAGTCTTAGTCTGCACAGGGAGGAATAGCGTCTGGGATAAAGGAGGTGACAATCCCATTGTACTTTGGTCCGTCAATAGCTATCTGTCCCTGGGCAAGTCACTTAACCTCTGCCTGCCTCAGTTTCCTCATCTGTAAATGGAAATAATAATGACCTCCAGGGCCGTCATGAAGATCAAATGAGATAATATTTGTAAAGCATTTAGCACAGTAGGAGCTTCATCAATACTTATTCCCCTTCCTCCTTCCCTCTTCCCTAGTCGGAATACATCTGGAGGATTGTGTTCAGGTCTGGGCATTGAATTTTAGGAAGAACATTGATAAACTGGAGTGAGTCTAGTGGAGGACAGAGAATACAGTAAAGATGCTCAAGTTTATGTCAAGTTGAAAGAACTTCACCTAGAGAAGAAAACACTCAGTTGTCTTCAAGTGTTTGGATTAAATTCAATAATTCTATTCAATAAACAATTATTAAGCTCCCACTGTGTGCCAGGCACTGTGGTAAGCACTGGGGATACAAAAGAAGAAGAAAAAAGTGCCTGCACTCAAAGGGCTTATCGTCTAATGGGGGAAAATACACAAAAGGAAGCTGGAAAGTAAGGGGGGAAAGAAGGAAGGGGCACTGGGGAGGAAAGGGGATACCCTGCACAGTGGCATGTGGAAAGCAGAATGGCTGCAAAGTTCAGTTTCTGCCCTCTATAAAAGAAGGCTCTATAAAAGAGGGAGTTTAGCATTCCATGCTCCAGTCTTCCAATCAGAGGGAGAAAAGACTGAGGTGGTAAGGTGTTGAGTATACACACCCAAATTAGCAGCTTGGTGCCTCTTGTCCTGTTGAGTCAAAATCAAGCAGAATTTCAGATGGAAAGTGTTTGAAGAGCTGTTGTATATGAGAGGTATTAATTAGATTTTTTTTTCTGGCTGATGTGATTGGACAAAATTAAGGGTAACTGGTATAAGCTGCAAAAGGGGAAAATTTAGGCTTGACATAAGGGGGAGCCTTCCTAACAATCAGAGATACCCAGCAGTGGAATGGACTGCCTTGGGAGGTGGTGAGATCACTTTCATTGGAGGTCTTCATGCAAAAAACGAAGTGGTCTCTTGTAGTTTGTACAAAGGGATTCATTTTTAGGTACAGGTTGAACTGGATGCCCTATGACTTCTTTTTAGTTCTGGGTGCTTATGATCTTTATGAAATGCTTATGGTAATGGTCTACATCCAGATTAAGGGTTTTCTTGATGAAAATAAGAAGAGGGAACAGATAGCCTTTTGCAAACAATTTTATTTTTTTAATGACAGCCCACGCCTTTGCGACCATACCTTTGACACAGAATACAAGAACCCACTGTGTTAACTTGTTTCTGGTGGCAGAGCAGAGACAGTGTTGAACTTGGAATCATAAAGACCTGAATTCCAGTACTCTGACTGGCCACTTGGCCATGGACAATAAGTAACTTGACCTTTGTGGGCCTTAGTCCACTATAAACACTTATCTGCCAAGTCATAGATGGTTTCAATCTTTTTACCTCACTGAAGTTCTCATACCCATTCCAGAGATTAGGGAGTACAAAAATGGGGAATTCTATATGCTGATAGAACCCAGATCCTTTAGGCTTTCTATTTGAGAACATGTAGGTAGAGAAAATTCAGCCTTAAATTTCTAACTAGAAATAAGTGAAATTTACCCATTTAACTTAACTTACTCTTTAAAAATGAATAAATGTTAAGGTCATATAAGATTCCTTATAGTGTGGAATGATGGAAAGAGTACAACTGGATTATGGTTTAAAGCCAGAGGACCTGGGTTCAAACACTGGTTTTTTCTTTTATTAGATGAGTCATCTTTAATAGGTCACTTACTTTTCTTGGCCACAGATTTCTCATGTTTGAGGCAGCCAAGTGGTACAGTGGATAGAAAGTTGAGTCTGCAGTCAGAAAGACCATAGTCTCAGACATTTAATAGCTGTGTGATCCTGGGCAAGTCACTTAATAAACTTCCTCAGTTTCTCCATCAGTAAAATGGGTATAATATTAGCGCCTACCTCCCAGGGCTGTTGTGAGGCTCAAATGAGATAATATCTGTAAAGCTGCTCAGATACTTACTAACTGTATGATACTGGGCAAGTCACTTCATCTCAGGCTGCCTGTTTCCTCGACAGAAAATAGGGATAATCACAGCATCTGCCTCACAGGTTGTTGTGAGGATGAAATGCAATAATACTTGTGAAGTGATTATTAGCCCAGTGCCTGGCATATAGAAAGCACTGTAAGGATGCTTATTCCCTTGCCTCCTTTCTAACATTAGGGCTGGACTAGATGATCTTCCAAGTCCCTGATAGGTAAAATCCTGAGACAATCTCACCATAAATATGTTCATGACTCTCTGACAAGATTCAGACAATAAGTGCTAGCATCAAAATAGCATTTTAAAGTTTGCCAAGTGTTTTACATATATTATCCCACCCTGCCGCCATGGAGGATGAGGGCCTAGGTTTGGATCAAAGCTTGCTGGCTGTGACTATGGCCAAGTTATTTAAACGTTCTGAGTTTAGCTTCCCTCCTCTAGGAAGCGGGGATGACATTTATGCTGCTGACCTAATAGGGTTGTTGTAAATGGCAGCCAGAGTGATGCATAAGCTAAAGTGCTTTATAAATGTACATGTTGACCGTTTGGCTGATAATGCTTTACTCTGAGTTCGAAGGGCGAAAAGGGAGAGAAGACATCGACATTTAGAATCATCATACTTGAAACTGGTGTTGGTGGTTGGGACTCTATTGGACACAGAGTATCAGTATCCTCTGTATAAGGTTTTTTGTTTTTGGTTTTGTTTTTTGTTTTTTGTATGGCCAGAGGTTAGTAGGAGTAACATCCTCAGTGAGAAAAGGTCTGGTTTGATATCATTAGATAGGATTCGGGGAGAACAGTGTATCTTACGCAGAGCCATAACCAGGGTGAGGTGGCTGGGGCTTTTTCTAGGGTGCCAAAATTAAAGGGGGGCACTGATGGCCTTCAGTCCTTTAGCTACATAGAAGCCACTGAACCTCATGTCTGAGCAGCAAGAATAATTAATCAAAACAGGAAGTTACAAGCTCATATTTTCCACCTGGACTTCAGTCATTCCCCTCCTACAACACCGTATCCCTGGTTTATTCCTATCAAGTGTCTCACCCAATATACCCCTCCCACCACCTTTGGTGGTTTCACAATGCCCCAAGGTCTTTTCTATCCTCCTCCTGTTCTTTCCTAATTGATTTAAGGGACGTTTTGACCTGAGTGCAAAAATTCTGTTCGTACCAGACATGAGAACTCTAGAGACCTTCTCATCTAATATTATTGAGCAGACACTGTGCCTCGTGGCTTTGGCAGATTTGTGTCAGCAGCAGAGGGCTTGATTTACCTGAGAGAGACTCCTGATAGCACCTGTGGGACCTGTGGAGGATAGGAAAAGCAGTAAACGGTGCCAGGTACTTCTGCATCCAGGAATGAATGGGGCTAGGGGGCAAGAGTGGTGGGACCAGGCAATGCCTGCCAGGAACCCTGTCTAGAGGCTTCACTCTTGGCAAATAAGACCCCATATAGAGTTTGAGGAGAGAGTGGTTTATTGGAGTATTTCTTTATTTCCCAAGAGCTCTGTTGCGAATTCTTCATTGTTCTCTTCTATCTTTTAATAAAAGATTCCCTGGGTAATTTTATAAATTTGGAATTGCTAACAACAGTGACAATTTTGAGCGCTTACTACGTACCAGGCACTGTGTTCGGTGCTTCGGGTAAAAAAAGTTCCAGCCCTCAAGAGGTAGACTTCCTACTGGACATTAGCATGAAAGGTATTGGTGTCAGGTGCTGATTTTACCAGATTTTCTAGAGGACTCCAAGCCAGGGAGATGAAAAATTCCCTACAGTTAACCTGAGTCCTTTTTATGCAGACAGCTTCTGAGGCGACTGATGCTCCCTGATGGCAAACACTATCTTTTGTGTTTGTATCTAGAGCATTTCACATGGTACCTGACATGTTGTTGTTGAGTCATGTCTGATTCTTCATGACCCCATTTGAGCTTTTCTTGACAAAGATAATGAGTAGTTTGCCATTTCCTTCTCCAGCTATTTTTTTTTTACAAATGAGGAAACCAAGGTAAACAAAAGTAAGTGACTTACCTAGGGTCACACAACTAGTAAGTGTGGGAGGCCAGATTTGAGCTCAGAAAGATGAGTTTCCCTGAGTCTAGACCTGACACTCTCTCTACAGTGTGCCACCTAGCTGTCCTGACATATAGGCATCAATTAGTAAATGCTTGTTGACTGAAGGATGAATGGACAGATGAAAGAATGAATGTATTCCATAGTTGGAGCTATTTCAGTATGGTCTAAAGGAAAGAGCATTGCAAGGAGAAAAATCAGAAGATATTGTCTAGTGTCTCCCATTAACCCACAGTGTGACCTTGAACAAATCATTTGTGTTTCAGTTTACTTGTCTGTATAAAATGGAAACAGTAATACTTTCTCATCTACCTTACAGGATATAGGGAGGATCAAATGATATAATATATATGAGAAGACTTTGTAAAAAGTAAAACATTATTCAGACTTAAGGTTTTGTTCCCATTTTTAATGCAGTCTTAACATAAAATCTTTCTTCCTAAATCCTCTTGTTCTTCAACCTCTAAAATCACTTTCCTATTGCTATAATTGACTAAGTATCTTTATCAGCTTTCTCCTAACAACCTTGGTGTTACATTTGACTTCTCACTTTCTAATCCATCACATCCTGACCTTGCCAATTCATTTTATCCTGTTATTCCTTCCTCTACAATGCTTCTGAAAGCTGGCACACTGATTAGCAAGGCACTCAGAATTATCAGCTCAATTCGCCCACTCATAGACAAAGAGAAAAAAAAACCTCTTCAACAAAGTTAAATGCCTGTGCCTTTCATTCTCATCATTCTCATCTACCAGCAAGAGCCTCCTATTAAATTGCCTACACAAAGATCTTTGGGTTTCTCTCCTCCCCCACACCCCAAGGTTTTGGAATGACACTTGAGAAGAGCTGGGACTCAGAAAAAAAAGGGGTCCTGGAAAATGTTATCCTTGAGACCTTCATACCGTCCTTGAGAAATCCAGAGAAAGGCTGCCAGCTCGGATTCTTTTGAAATGTCTTAAACTATAACATGCGCAAAACTGATTCAAAGGAAAGAAGCTAGAATACACAGATTCAGATATTGGAGTACCTCCCGAGAGGGTGATCCCTTTATTGGAAGCAAGGCCCACATTTCAATGAAAGATCACTTTGAAATGAAATTACAAGAGCTTGGTGGGTTTTGACTCCAAACAATACAGAAAAACAAACAAACCAAGAAACAAGCAATCAATCAGTCAAGAGACCAGTATAGCTAACTGGGGGTAGGTATTGAACTTGTGATTTTATTGGTATAGGGAACTTCCAAGTGAGGAAATTCCTTTCGCTGATGCAGGTTGGTACCTCCTCTGCTACTTAAATTCTTTTTTTTTTAAATTGAAAGTTTTGTTTTATTTTATTTTATTTATTTTATTTTTGCATTTTTTTTTCTTTGGAGGAGGGAAGGTAAGGCAATTGGAGTTAAGTGAGTTCCCTATGCTACTTAAATTCTTAAATAGTTGCTTAGAGCTGTTAGGGCAACTAGGTGGTACAGAGACAGGAGGACCTGAGTTCAAATCTAGCCTCAGACTCTTATGAGCTGTGTGACTATGGACAAATCACTTAATCTTGTCTGCCTAATTTTCCTCGTCTGTAAAATTAATTGGAGAAGGAAATGGCAAATCACTCCAACATCTAGAGATCCCCAAATGGAGTCAGAGAGAGTCAGACACAGATCTGAGCCACCCTACGTATTATCTTATTAACATTTTCTATGTTGTATTTTTAAAAATTTTGTTAGATATTTCCCCATCACATTTTAATCTGGTTTGGGCCTCACCTGCAGTACTGTGGGCCATATGCACCTGTGTGCTGCATGTGTATTTGACACCTCTGGCCTAACGCACTAAGAGGTTAAGTGACTTGCCCAGGGTTACACAGCCCATGTGTTCAGAGCTGGGATTTGAATCCAGACTTCACAGGCAGGTCTCTACCTCCTGTTAAACATCTTCTAATTCAGCTTGTTGGCTGACTCTTCTGGTGTGTCCTCTCCATAGTTAGTGGCCATTTGTGTCGACATTTTCTTCACATCCCAGATTCCGTCTTCTCTGTGTTGCAGGAGTTCCCCTTCGTTTTTTACCTGAGTAAACAAACATACATGACTCAGCACTCTGTCCCTGATTTTTACACACACACGCACATGCACATGCACATGCACACACATGCCACTTAAGATCTATTTCTAGTCCCAGATGAACCCTTTCCTGAACACCCTGATATTCAGTGATTGTAGCTTCGTGGTTCTCAGATTAATGGTTACAATGGGAATCAGAAAGGACTTAAGAGAGACTGCGGTGGGGGGAGAAGTAGAAAAATCTCACCTCTTTCTAGACCTGAGTGTTCTTGGCTACCTCTGGAATCAGAATGTTCCTATCTGTAGGCTTTTTGTTAAATGTCTATTTAGATGTGCAAATGATAAAATTATGTGCCAAGAATAGAATAATTAGACTGATGCAAATGACTTGGCCAGGGTCTCTATATTAGTTAGCACCCACTTTTTCCCCCCTAGACAGACTAGAAACTCCTTGAGAATAGAGGAGGTATCATTCATTTGTATTTGTATCCCCCCAACATCAAGCATAGTGCCTGACACATAGTAGGCCAGTAATAAATGTTTGTTGATTGAGTGATTGATCGGCAGAAAAATAGAGGATAGTGAGTAATAAAAAGAAGAGAGAGCAGAGAGAGTTGGGGAGAGACCTTTAGAAGCTCAAGTTGAAGGTGAATCTGCTGCCTAGAGAATTCAGCTTGAACCAGGAGTAGGAATCTTTAAGCTCCATTAAGACCAACTGACTCCTTAGGGATTTGGTAGCACTAAGCCTGGAATGCTTTCTCATATTGGGGAGGGTAAGGGGTGTCAACTGGTAGCAGAAGACTATTAGCTCATATTCAGATAGTATTTTAAAGGTTTAAAAGGTGCTTTCCTTACAACAATCCAGCAAAAAAAGAGCAAGCATCATGGGTCTCATTTTATAAAGAAGCAAACCGAAGCTTGGAGAATTTAATATTGAATTTCATTTAAAATTTTAAATGGAAAATATCACTAGCATTAACCTTTTATCATGGAGATGATATTCATATAGTCTAGAATAGTTGTCTCCAAAATTTTTTAATCATGTACTCCTATCAGCAAAACCTTTTAAATCATAAACCCTGATGTATGTGTGTTTATTTGTTTATAAATTTTATCCATGAAATAATGTACTGAAATACGTACATGATAGCACAAATAAAAATAAGAAATTTTAAAAGGAAATAATAAAAATAAAATAATGTTTGATCTTAGAATGGATTTTTAATCTAGGGGTGAAGAGTTTATGGAGAAAGGGAGTGACACGGTTAGATGAATACTTTAGAAAAATGACTTTGGCAGCTGTGTGGCAGATGGATTGGATGGGGGAGAGACTGGAGGCTGGGAGACCAATTAGGAAGTTATTGAAATAACCCAGAGGTAATGAGGGTCTTCACTAAGGGAGAGAAAGGGATGGCTGCTAGAGGTGTTATATGGGTAGAATTGATGAGATTTGGTGATTGAATGGAAGTAAGGGATGAAGAGTTAAGGATAATGCCAATCATACAATATGTGTGACTAGAAGGTTTGTAGTAGACGCAAGTACCCTAGGCATTAAGTGGGATGCTTAGAGAGAGAGATATGTAATGAGATTTTTTTCCCACCAAAAGTAAGAAGTGGGGGGGGAAATTGGACACAGAGAACAACATTTTCCTCACAAAGGGCACCTGCTAAAGTCACAAGGTGAAGGGGAGTGCATACTGTGGGTATGCTGGGGGAGGAATTTTCCAAATGGCATCTATGCAGATACTATGATAAGAACCTAGGTAGCAGTTGGGTTATAATTGCCTTGAGGCATTGATATCTAGTTAGAAAAGGGACAGATTGGGAGCTTACATGGTGAAAAAGTAGGCAGAATGGGGGAGTTTTGGGGGATAGTTATAAGTATGGTTATGTTGAAGAAATGCAATTGTAAGTAAAGGGGAATGGGATTCATCTTCCAAATTTCTGATCCCCACCCTTTACAGATTACTGATTTAGAAGACCAGAGTTCAACAGAACACAGAGAAATGTTTCTTTATCTAGATGGGTACATCTAGGCCCGTAACTGTATAGAACAGTGGTCCTCAACCTGTGGGTTGCAACTCCTTTGGGGGGTTGAACAACACTTTCACAGGGGTCACCTAAGACCATCAGAAAACACATATTTCTGATGGTCTTAGGAACCAAGACACTGCTCCTCTATCCATCTCCAGGTGGGTCCGCCCACATGCAGATATGTCCACATATGAGTATTAAAGGGTCGTGGCATTAGGAAGGTTGAGAATCACTGGTATAGAATTTCCAGTAGAAACAAAATTAGGAACTTCCATTCCAAGAAAAGAGTGTACTTGGATTATCATTTAGTTAATTTAAAATCAAGTAAAGAGCAAAACCAAGCTATTATCTGTCTGACTGGAGGACCAATACATCAGTTGTAAATAATGCATCTTCTTACTTTTAGCCTTAGAGAAATTCTTGAGTCCAAAATTAGACTTCCCTCAGGCCTGAATTTGATGGGTGGTCCCGAAGGATGTACCAAGGACAAAGTTCAGTTTTTTTTAGAGCAGCAGTTCTCAAACTTTTTGGTCTTTTTATACTTTTATACTCAATAATTGTTGAGAACCTTCCCCACTCCCTGTTTGTGTGTGGTTTTGTTTGTGTGGTTTTTATCTATAGATATGTAATATATTAGCAATGAGAACATCTTAGTATTATTATGAAATAGTTTTGGCATCGTGGACTCCATGAAAGGATCTCAGGGATTTTCAAGGGTCCCTGGACCACACTTGGAGAACCATTGATTTAGAGGAAGTGAGGCAGGAAGAATCAGATTAAGAATCTGGAAATAGCTCTGACACCTCAAAGGAATCCTGCAGTCATCTTATCTGCACTGCTCAAATGAACACTCTTCCCTACAGGGCAAGGCTGCTTAGGCTTGTGGTCAGTAAAAAGAATCGGATCTAGCTGGGAGTAGACTAGAGGGTCTTTAAGCTGTGAGACTATTCCTTAACACTATGTTCTTACCAACAAGTGAGAGACAAAAGTGGTCTTGAAATTAAATGAAACTGGCATTTTTTTCTATTGAGATATTTCTTGGCTTAGCAAGTAGATGATTGGTGATTTCCCAGACTCGTAGAGGCTCAGCTATGTTGGAATGTTGTATTTCAAGTCATATGTTAGCAATGTTTCACTGAATGTCAAGGACTGTTGTGAGAAGCAGCATATGGAACACAAAGAGTATGTTTTAGAGTAAGGAGGACTTGAGTATGAGTCCTGGCTGCCACATACTGACTGTGTGACCCTGGACAAATGACATCTAAATGCCCATAGGCAATTTTCTAGGATTATGAATTATGGAGTAATTGTTCACTTGTTTGACAGAAGGAATCTCTCACTGGGGAGTCCCTGTACCAACAAAATCATAGACCCAGTAATTTTTTTAAAGGAGACTTAAGTGGATTTTTCTGTATTTCAGAATATTTATGGGAGCTTCCCCTTGAAATTTATTCTTACCAAGTAAAATGTAGCCCACTGGCAATGCCACTGTTGCTCTTTGTGACCCCATTTGGGGTTTTCTTGGTAAAGATACTGAAGTAATTTGCCGTTTCTTCTCCAGCTCATTTTATAGGTGAGGAAAATGAAGCCTACAGGGTTAAATGATTTGCCCAGGGTCGCACAGCTAGTAAGTATCTGAGGCTGGATTTGAACTCAGATCCTCCTGACTCCAAGCCTGGTACTCTATCCACTGCAGTGCCCAGCAATGCCTTAAGTCTTTTCTGAGGCACAAAGATAAGTGAGATAAAGACCTGAAGCAATTTATCTTTCAGATGTGTCTTTGAAATAAATGTACACAATTTTAATATGATGCATTTGTGAGGTCCTCGTAACAACTAACGTTATCCTCACTTCTTTTTCCTAGCTTTCATTTATAGCAATGTCTTAGAAAACCTAAATTGTTTTCTGTTGCCTCACAACTGCAGCAGTGTTGTCTTTCTTCCTGGACTAACCCTAAATCTTGTCTTTAAAAAAAATGGTGTCCATTAATATGAATATTCTGTTTCTCATAGTCACTGTTATTGTGGCTTAATCTTTGTGGAATGAATACCTCCAGAAGCTTCTTCTTGTTTCCTCTCTTGGCACTCCAGATGCTTCCTGGGTTACCACTGCTCTGTTTTCTCTTTCTCCTTTCTCAGAGTAATGATGTTCTTCCATCCCTGGGCAATGTCTTCTGCAAATTGTCCTGTATGCTGCGTGGGGAACTGCAAAATCTTGGTAGGGCTCCCAAGCTGCAGGACATCTCCTATATCATGGGAACAAAGTATTTTCTGAACATCTTCCAAATCTTTGTGGTTTTGACAAACTGGGAATTTTGAAAACATGTCCTGGGTGGTATGGGACAGTGCCTTGCTATACAGAATAATCATAGGCAGATGATGGAAACATGCCCCATTATCAGAGAACTTGCCACGGGGTACCAGGCGCTCCTAGTGATTAGGACCTAGTCACTAGTAGGGTTCTTGTAAACTGGCTCATTAGAGGCCTTTTATCATGACCTTGAAGGTGCATGTAGGATGCAGGTTAAGATTAAAGCGAAAATAGGTGACTTGAAGCCAGCTCAGAAAAATCTGTCCTAGCCTTCGGCCACTCCCAAAATTTCACAGAAACTTTCTACCATTGCTTGACAGACTAGAGTGACAAATAATTTCCAGTATCTCCCTAAAATTTCCAATGTATTTTAGGGAGTTGTTACAGTGTCTGGACTAATCTATAATTTCCCCTAAACTCCACTCTATAGACTATAAACCAAGGGAGCAACTTAGAAACCCCTCCCCAACCATGATCTACAATCTTCCTCTAACCTTCCCCTCTCTCTTTCCTACTCTAGAGAGAGTCTCAGAGCAACACGAATAATTAGTTGGGAAAATATTCAGTCACTTCCCTCCTCATCCCCACCCCACGGCTTCCAAGGACTTCTGGGACTGCCAGAGTTGAGAGAAGTGGTTATTAAATAACAAATTAGTGGGGAGATCCCGGACATTTCCCCAAAATGTGGCCGATCAACACTATCTTATTTTACAAAGAATTTAATCTAAGGTGAATTCTGGCCCATGGTATTCCGCTGGTCTGGTTAGGGCAGAGAGGTAGATCCCTTGTCTACATTTCCCGAGGCTGGAGGTGATTTGGAAGTAAATGACACCATCAAAGTCACATCCCCCAGACCCTCATTAGAATAGGTCCACCTCTCATTATAATATTCATTTTCTCTCGTTACTTGTTAACTAATCAAGAGTTGATTGCCACCCTTAAGAACACGCATATTAAGTGGATTCCGTGAAGGGTCTTTGGCATTTGAGAAATGTCACTGACACCTTCTTTGACTATGTGCTAGCATGATCAATAGAGGGATTAATTATCCAGAAATTGTGTCTCTTGAACTAGGACTCAAAACCTATATGAAGATTTAGGGAGCAGACCATTAAGCCTCCTCTAAAGCCAGACATTAGGGACAATACTCCCTAGTAAATTATTCACTGCTGCCACATAGATTTTAAATAGTGTGAGCATCCTGAATAGTTTTTTGTTGTTCAGCGTTTCATTCTTGTCCAAATCTTTGTGACCCTATCTGGGATTACAACAAAGACAATTAGGAGTAAAAGCAAAAATAGTATATTCCATTTTGTGATTTATTTCTTCATACATTATATACTGAGAATCTGTTACATAATAATGCTCTAGTTGTTACAGGGGCTACAAAGAAGTTTAGCACAAAGTCCCTGTCCTCAAAGAGCTTATAATCAGTCTGGAGAAACAGAGATTCAAAAGCCTTGGTTCTATCATAGTTTCAGGCTTTAGGGACCTACTGGGATCCCTAATTTCAAGTAAATTATTCCAGTCATATTATGAAAGAAACTAAATCAGTACAATTCATAATGACATAGGTTAGGTTATCCATTTTTACACCATTAGAATCATCTGCATCCATATTTACAAAAGGAGTTGAAGTTAGAGAACACAGGTTCAAATCCCAGCTCTGCCACTGACTAACTGTACGACCTTAAATAAATGGCTTAACCTCTCTGGTTCCCAGTTTCCCCATTTATAAAGTGAGAGGATGGGCCCATGTGACATCCAAGGTCCTTTTCAGCTCTAAATCTCTGACCCTATGAATTTAGCCAAGGACCAGTTACCACCTTATTCTTAGTCTAATATTTGGGAAATTATAAAAAATTCATTCTAGCCTTTAAATGTGTAAAATTCAGTGTAGTGGAAATATTGATTTAGTTGTCTAATTTGCTCTCTGGCCAAGTAATGAGGCAGTTAGGTGGCGTGGTGGATAGAGTGCTGGGCTTGGAGTCAGACTCATCTTCTTGAGCTCAAATCTGGCACAGACACTTGCTGTGTGACTCTTGGCAAGTCACTTAGCCCTCTTTGCCTCAGTTTCCTCCTCTGTAAAATGAATTGGAGCAGGAAATGAGAAACTGTTCTAGTATCTTTGCCAAGAAAACCTCAAATGGGGTCACAAAGAGTTGGACACGACTAAGATGACTGAACAAGAATAAGAAATAAGCAGAAAATAGACAGCCAGTGAATTCACACATGAGTCAGGTATTAACTTTGTACTTCATACATTAGTTAGTGACAGTGAAAGGAAGTGAAATTTTGAAAAAAATGATTCATAGATGCCTGAATAAATAAATATGTTTTTACAGGTTTTGTTTTACACTTGCCAACTGATTTTAGAAGTTCTCCTTTTTCATTATGCTTTTGAAATGGAGAGAATAAAATAAGTTGCTAAAATGTAATTATGAAGTCTCCTAGGATTTAAAGCAGGAAGGGAATAAACAGATCATCTTCAACTTTACAGATGAGGAAACTGAGACCCAGATTCTTCAAGGTCACACAAGTAGCAAGGAGCAGAGGCAGGATCATAGCCCAAGTTGTGTGGCTAGAAATCCAGCTTATCTTATACTCTACCACACTATTTTCTAAAGCAGGGTTTCTTGCCTGGGATGTGTGACCTTGTTTTTAAAAAATATACAAATTTGATCATTATATTTCAATATAACTTATTTCCTTTGTAATCCTATGCAGTTTATATTATGCATTTCAAAACAATTTTGGAATTGGTTCACTGGACTTACAAAGGGGTCCATGACACAAAAAAAGTTTAGAGCTTTTCTGCTCCTGATGCTGACTACAGAAAGGTGACCTGCTATGGTGAAAAGAGCACTGGATTCAGAATAAGGAGCCTTGGGTTCAAATACTAGTTCTGCTACTTATTTTACCACCTAGGAGTCATCACTTTATCTCTCCAGGCCTCAGTTTCCACATCTGCAAAATGAATAGATTTGAGTACATGACCAATAAGGTCTCTTCAGCATAAAATCTATAATACTAAATAAATTAGTTACAAAGAGCCGACTTTATCTAAACAACATAGAAACAAATTCCTATTTTTGTTTGTTTTAGACATTTAAATTAAAAAAAACCAAAATGTTTTCTCTTTCCTTCTTCTTTTCTTCTCTTCCTTCCTTCCTTCCCTTCCTTCTCTTCCTTCCTACCTACCTTCCTTCCCTTCTTCTTTCCTGCCTTCTTCCTTCCTGCCTCCTTCCTTCCCTTTCATCTCTTCCTTCCTACCTTCCTTCTCTTTTTTCCTGTTTCCTTCCTCCCTTCCTTCCTTCTTTCATTCTTTCTTTCCTTGTTTCATTTTTCCTTCTCACCTTTCTACTTTCTTGTTTGCCCACAGATGCCCATTTTTAAACTTTTATATATATGCATGTATACATATATATATATATATATACATATATATATAATTTTTTTGCTTTTTGGAGGGGGAAAGACAGGGCAATTGGGGTTAAATGACTTGCCCAAGGTCACACAGCTCATCAGTGTTAAGTGTCTGAGGCTGGATTTAAACTCAGGTCCTCTTGACTCCAGAGCCAGTGCTCTATTCACTGCGCCACCTAGACACCCCCATAGATGCCCATTTTTAAAATCTTGTAATTCTACATTTTAGATATCTGGATACCTAACCCAAGCAACCTGCTACTTATCAAGGTCTGTTTGTAAAGTGGTTGTTTGGAACTTAGAATATATTTTCCCCAAAACCAATGTTATAAATAGTAGTTAGGTTTCAAAAACCCAGTACTACTTTTAAAATATAGTAGTATTTCAGCTTTACAAAACTACAACTTATAGTGAAATTTCAACAGAAAATCTTCTACTCCAGGCTTCCCCTTGGGTTGCCAGGAACAAATTTCTCCAAGCTATAACCTTAATGGCTGGAGAGGGACTCTCCAGCTTCCAAACAGCTGCCCTTGTGACCTTCTGCAAGTGCTCCACAGAGTGAGGACCTGGGAGAGGATGAAGGGCAGAGTCTGGAAAGCATTCACACACTCAAGCCAGCAACTTAAAATTGAACTCTTTCATGTGCAGTGTCCACAGAAGTCTTCAAGCCTTCCATGTAACGCATGGAACTTGCCTCATCACAAAATCAATACCAAGTTGTCCTGGAGGGTAGAATGTATAACATGAGAAACATGTAATCTATGAAAGGAAATTGTTTTAAAATGGCCCTCATTTTAAGTTACTGAATTAGGTACACTGGGACGACCCCTGTTACAAGGTGCTTTTCTACTTTTTTATCCCTAGTTTCAGCTGTGAGGGTAAATTGAAAAATGAGACAAGATTGGGTGAAGGCATGTGAATTTGGGGTACAGAGCCTAGGGTGAGGAAGGGGACCTGGGCTAGACATGGAGAAAAGTAAAAATTGGAGAGAGACAGAGAGAGAGAGAGAGACAGAGAGACAGAGAGACAGAGAGACAGAGAGACAAGAGACAGAGACAGAGACGGAGAGATGGAAGGGGAGAGAAAAACCTGTGCAGGGCCTACTAAGCAGAAAAAGGAAAGAGGTGGAGACAGAGTACTCCCAGCTCCTTCTGGATTTTTACACTTAGAATAAATAGTTTCTAATTATAGAACTGAAGTCACCTCACTGAAAACTGTTTTGTCCTTGTCTTCTGACTGTGTGTAGCTGGGCCCTGCTCCTTTCTCTCTGTGGTTGTACATTCCAGCAAAACCTTGGGTCTGCTTTCACCTTTTGCCTCACTTCTGCAGTACTTCTCTTCTCTTTTCTTTTTCCCTGGAAGAAAATGCAAACGCCACCTCTGGACACGTGCTCTGCTTACTCAGACGAGTTCACTTGGCAGAGTGTGTGCAGGACACATTACCTGTAACTATGATGCTTGCTGAACAGCTCACCTCTCCCAGTGCATTTCTTGCAGAGCAAATGTATTCCCCAGTATCTGAGAGGATCACGTTCTTTTTGAAAAGGTAATAATTATCACCTAATTTCTGAATCTGCAAATACAAAATATGAATACAAGAACGTGTAATTCTAAGAGTCAGGAAATAGTTTGTTCTTCTGTAAACAAGGAAAAAACACAGAGGGCATACATTGATGTCTCCTGCTGTCACTTGAACATTGTCTTTGGTCCAAATTACATTTGGCCTGGGCCTTCCAGAGACAGTGCAGTGTAGAATTAAGTCTTCTCCCTCCTTCAGATTGGCAGGTCCAAATTTTTCTAAGAACTTTGGAAGTTTTCCTTTTACTAACAAGAAAAAAAAAGATATTTTATCCTTTAAAATGAAACAGTCTCATTATATCAAATTTGTCCATATTAAGAAGTATTATTGGATTATAGCCTTTGCTTTAATTAGTAGAATCAGAGGGAAATAAGTCATGGTGGTTAGGATTTAGACAGATATAAGCATCTTATAAATTTCTGTTCAAGCCTCACAGTGATGGAAAGAAGAACTACTGGGGGTTTAGCAGGAAAAAACAATACAGCCTTTAATTTGATCAAAGCTCATTCATCAACATGGTTACATACTTAAATATATATATATATGTATATATATATTAATAGCATAATAGTAAGTTAATACTGTTATATCTCTGGGGATACGATAGAAAGCAATCCAGAGGACCACAACATCTGCTATAATTAACTCTATGCATATCACTTTTGGTGAAAATTTGAGCTAAATTCCTTCCATATATGTATGTGTGCATGTATGTATGTGAGATGGTTCTCACATTATACATGTATATGTATGCACATATATATATATATATATATATCGTGTGTGTGTATGTGTATGTACAAGATCTAGGTCCCGTGATTGTGCTAGGAAAAGAGTTTTATAAACATCAGAGCACATTAGAAATTTGAAATAACATTAGTATGACTATTGCCTTGCTTTGGAACAGTATTCAGAAGTTTAAGCTCTTAAAAACCAATAGGGTAGATTAACTTTAGTAATTTAACCAGTACTGAAACAGCTCTGTTAAAAAAAAATCCTTATAAGCACAGGCTTGAATAATGGAAAGATGGTCATGTAACTTGGAAGGCCAGACTATAGGATTAGTAATATAGAGTGATGAGTCAGTTGGCAAATTTCAAACAGTTTTTTAATCTTTTCTTCAGTGCTGATGTTCTGTCTTCGTTATGCCCAAATGGATCTTATTCACACATAACTTTAACATTTTTTTATTGTGAACTTGACAATCATACACAAACACAAACACTCCAACATGCAAAAGAGGAATACATATCTTTCAGGTGATTGACAATGGAAAACAAACGTCCCTGACCTTCAGCTATGCGATGACATGTACATTTTATACAAGTAACCCCTCTAGAGGATGCTTTTCTCAGTACCCCAAACACTTTTTTTCAGAGTGGGGAGGGCAGGGCAATTGGGGTTGTGACTTGCCCAAGGTCACATGGCTAGTAAGTGTTAAGTGTCTGAGGCTGGATTTGAACTGAGGTCCTCCTGACTCCAGGGCCGGTGCTCTATTCACTGCACCACCTAGCCACCCGCTAATTTTTTTCTTAAAGTGTGTTTTATTACATGACCTCCTTGAAAGTTTCCAAATAATCACAGCATCTCAGAGTTGGGAGGAAATATAGAGCCTATCTAATTTAATCCATACTCGAGCAAGGGTCCTTTCCACAAGAAACGTGACAAGTAGTTAGCCGGCCTTTTCTTGAAGACTCCAGGAGAAGGGAACCTGCTATCTAATGGGTTCACAGAGGTGGGGGGGAGCTTAGACATCATCAGTTCCAGCTCCCTCCTTAAACAGACAAGAAAATAGAGGCCTGAGAAGTTGAGGGGTTTGCTGAAGATAATACAAGTAGAAAATGGGGTTTAAATTCAAGTGTCATGGACTCTATGTTTAGGGTCCTTTTAACTGCAATATTCTTCCTCCTACCTTTGAATAGCTCTAATCATTACAGCAATTTTTTTCTGTTCATCCTAAATTGATAGTTCCTCCTGATACTCCTACTTCTCTCTGGGCCAAGCAGAACAAGTCTTTTTTTTCACCTAGAGACAGTAAGGTGGCACAATGAACAGAGAGCTAGGTCTGGAGTTAAGAAGATCTGAGTTCAAATATTACCTCAGATTCTACTAGTTGTATGACACTGGGCAAGTTACTTAACTTCTATCTCCTTCAGTTTCCCTAAATATAAAATGGTACCTATCTCCCAGGGTTGTTATGAGGATCAAATGTTACTTAGGAAGGGTTTAGCACAGTGCTTGACACATTGTAGGTTCTTAATAAATGTTTCTTCCTTCCTTCCTTCTTTCCTTCTTTCCTTCCTTCTTTCCTTCCTCCTTTCCTCCCTCCCTCCCTCCCTTCCTTCCTCCCTTCCTTCCTTCCTTCCTTTCTTCCTTCCTTCCTTCCCTCTTTCCTTCTTTCTTTCTTCTGCATGACAGCCCTTGGAATACTTGAAAAGAGCTATTAGTTTCTCCTTAAGTCTTATGTCTCTAAGGTGAAGGATTCTACTTTATTCAACCAGTATTTGTATGGCATGGATTTGCAGCCCTTCACAATCACAGAATTCCAGACCTTGAGAGAGGGAAGGGACCTCAGTGACCGTCTAGTTCAACTGCTACACAAATGAGGTCCCTCTATGACAAACCTGGCAAATGGCCATCCAACTTCTGCAGGCAGATCTCCCAAGGACGGGGACCACACCACATCTCCAAGTAACCCATTTCCCTTTTGCACACTTTTAACAGTTATGTTTTTTTCCTGATAACAAGCCTAAATTGGTTACTTTGTAAGATCCACACCTTATTTCTGGTTCTGCCTTTGAGGGTCAAACAGAACAAGACTAATTCTTCTTCCATGTGATGGCTCTTTAAGTACTTTAAGTCTTGGTTGTCTGAATGGTCTCTGGCTTGTCAATGTCCTTCCTAACTATGTAGCACCAAGAGCTGAACACAGTGCTCCATGGTCTGATCAGTCCAGGGTACAGCAGGGCAATCACCTCCCTTATATTCATCCACTCTTAATGAAGTTTAAGATTGCAAGGTTTTTTTGGCTGCCAAATCATATGGTTGGCTCATATCAAGCCCTCAGCCACTAAAACACCCAAATCTTTTTTCAGAGGAACTGCTATGTAGATCCACCCCACCCCAATCTTGTAATTTTGAAGATTCTGTTTAATCTAAATATACTTTTACACTTATCCCCAATTAGTTCCATCATAATCAGATTAGGGCAATATTCTAGCCTGATAGGATTTTTTTGATTCCTGACTCTGTTCCTCCTAACTTTGCATCCTTTATAAATTTGATAATTGTGCTATCTGTTCCTTTGTCTAGGTTACTGAAAAAAAAAGTTAAACAACCCATGATCCAACAAAGATCCCTGGGATACTCCATTGGAGTTCTCCTTCCAAGTTTCCATCAAAACCACTAATGTTGACCCTTTGTGACCCGTCATTCAACTGGCTCTGAATCCACTTATTTGCACAGTTGGCTAAATTATCTTCATCCTATTAATAGGAATAGTATGAGAGTCTTTATCAAATATTCTATTAAAATTGAGGCAAACTACACCTATAGCATTCCTTTGATATAACAGTTAGTGAAATTCATATCGTCATATCATCATTACATGTTTAGAAATTCCTGTTGGATAGAACCAAGAGAACATTGTACATCATAACAGCAATATTGTCTTAAGAACAACTTTGAACAGTTAAGTCATTTTACATATCATAAATACTCAAATCAACTACAAAGGCCTTATGAAAGAAGGTACTATCCACGGATAGAGAAAGAACCGATAAATAGAAGTATGGTGTTACATATATATATGAATGGTTGTGTCTAATGGCAGCCTTCTCTAGTGTGAGGTGGGGAGGGAGGGAGCAAAAAATGAAAAGTGTATGGTGGAGAGCAAAGAAAACTTAGAAGGGCGCAAGGAAAAGCAGGGTAGCTTTAGAATGATGTATAGTATTTATTACACAATTAAAAAAAATAAACAGTGTGAAATGGAAATTCATGGTTTTATATTGAATCCTCTTTTTATGTTTTGCTATGTATGCAGAAACATTCTTTTTTTTGTCTTTTTGGATTTAAGTTCAGAATGAATAAAATATATACAAAAGAAGTTCATATTGGGAGAAACATCTGCAACATTATTGGAATATAATTGTAAAACATGTTCACAGAGTGAAACGGATGAGTGAGAGACAGGCCCTGTATTTGTGTCTACTGTTGCATCTATGTGTGGCACAGACTTCAGAGCATTATGGCCTACCCTATATTATAATAATTACAGATATCGGAGGAGAGGACCTGGTTGTTTTTTTATAAGTTTATAGAAATTGGTCCACTCTACAAAATGAAACATATTTTGTGCTAGAAATTCAGGATGGGACTTCCTACCTTCTTTTTTCCCCCCTTATTACTTCTCATTCCTCACTCCTCCCCATCCATCTTGATTCAGGCCATTTTTTTTCTAGCCTTCTGTGTGAAAATAATCCCACACTTGTGCCATTTTGATGGTGTAAAGAGATGTTCCACAGGAAAATTTGACATTTGAAGGCCTCCAAGGAGAGAGAATTGACTTACTCTAAAAAGCAAGTCATTCTACTCTTGATCATCACCAAGGGTTAGAGTCTTTCTTGACAGCAAGCTGAAGTTAACTCTTGGCAATTTCCCCCACTGCTGCTGGTTCCATCCTCTGGGGCCAAACAGAACCTGTCCAATCCTTCCTCCACATCACAGGTCTCTTCGAGTCTGAGGCATGGAACAGGAAAAGCACTGATTTTGCCATCAGAAGAGAGATTACAATCCCAGATATAGTACCTGTGACTCTGGGCAAGTCACTTTTCCTCTTTGGGCATCCATTTTTCTTATCTATAAAAAGAGAGGTGAACTAGATGACCACTAAGATCCCTTTCAGCTTAAAAATGTATATTTTTTTATAATTTAAATTGGGTGAATTGTCTCAAATCTGAAAAAAAAAGGATTTGAAATATTAATAGACCAGAATTCTCTCTAGGTGCCCTACGTTTTAATCCCGGGATGGTTTTGAAAAATTTTACTCTCTTGTTGGGATCAGAAAATGAAAATCAGTAAAGAAAACGTTGAAGCCTGTAGCTATGATTTCTTTGGCATAGGGTGCTCCCAACAAGGAGAGTCTCTTTACTTAGGTAAGTTGGTACTCAGTCTACAGCTTATAGTCTTAGCAAGCTTCCTTTGGGTAGTAAGGGAGAAAGTAATTTGCCTAGGGTCAGGGACTTGAACTCAAATCTTCCTGAGCAAGCTATCTATTCATGGACCCATATTTCCTCTCACTGCCTCCCTCTCCCCACCCATTATCTAGTTTTGGTGGTAGGAGGGAGTGGATGGGAGGAGATGGGGAGGGTCTTGGGCTTGGGCTTACTTTTAGCTTGGGAAATAAATGAAAGCTATTCCCCACTTCTAATTATTCTGGGTATAAATGGGAGGGAGATCTTTTGAAAAGCTGGCTTTAAGCCCCATTTGTTTCGCAGAACTAGAGGCTAAAACCAAGCACCAAAGTTAAACCAAAAAAGCCCTCCTACACGTAATTTTAAAAATATGTATATATACTGTTTAGAGAGGAGCAAAAGAGGATTTCAAAAGTAATCATCACAGGAAAAAAGAAATTCATGTCATTTCATTCTAATAAAGGACGAGATTGAAATGTGCCTAGAAATGTACTGAAGTTTTCCTAGAACAGGTGTTGTGTGGGTGGACAAGCATATACCATCCTCATTTAAAGGGTAGGTAGCTTATGAGCTAGCCTCCACTAAGACTATAGCAGTTATTCCAGTACAAAATCATTCATAATCCCACATCTCAAAATGTCCCAGCCCCTTCTACTGTACCACTACACATGTCTAAAATGACCCATGTCTCAACAATGACAGGACAATAAGTTTAACCAAAAAGAATCTTTCCAAGATAATTCATGTTGTCATCCACTTACTGTCTGCAGATTCTATGTAAAATATGCTTTCACCCACTACCCTCAAAGAAAGTTTAAAAAGCTCATCATAATCTACAGGGTGGATAATTCTCTCCTGGGTTCTGGTCTTCCCAGAAACCTGAGGCATCAGGGCTTTAAGGTTGAGAACTGAGACCTTTGAGCGTAAGATTGTCTTGGCATGTGTTTGACTTTAACTGTATTTAACTACTTCATGCTTCAGAGTCCTGTTTCTGTGCTTTCAAATTGATTTGCTTCTTGTCTCAATGACCAGAAGGGATTATAGGGTCATAGAGTTAAAGGAAATCTGGTTTAACCTACTCATTTTACAAATGAAATCGAGACCCAGTGATGAAATGCTTCATCTCTCCCAGAGCATCTTTCCTATGTCATTTTCTTTCCTGTTATAACTTATTTTCATGCCACCTTGTGTGCTAAATTTTGTTGTCCTTTCAAATAGTTTCCCCCAGTACCAAGTTTTGGGCATTGCCCTGTGAATGGCAATACAGTTTCAATGACTTCACCAAAAAACAATTTATCATTCATGGCAGAAGTTTATGCAGAGGTCGATCTATTAGTTAAGTCTAGTTATATTTAGTTAATTAATAGAGTTATATTAACAATAGTTCATTTTAAGGCTGCTGAATATGCTAAATGGGTCAATACCCAGCTGAAAGAAGTGAGGAATTTTTGCTCATGCTTCTAATCAATGGGAAGAACTACTTGAAGACAGTGAGTAAGAAATGCTGTTATCTTCCAATGTCTGATTATCAAAACTGGAGAGTTAGAAATATAATCCAATTTTAAGCAGCTTGCCTATTTGTGTATGAGTCTAAATGACACATTAGAACCATGCTAATGAGTGGTTGCTTATGACGCCACTATTGTGTTTGCTGACTGCTTAAATATATTATGGACACCTAGCATGGCATGGTGTGTAGAGTGTTAGACATGTCAGGAAAACCTTGAGAAGGAAGGCCAGATTCTGCCTTTGACATAGTTATGTCATCATGGGCAATTCACTGCACCTTTCTGAGCCTCAGGAAACTCTTTCAATGTCAGATCATAAGGACTATAGCACTGGAACCAGAAGGAACCTTACAGATTATCTAGGCCCTCTCATTTTTATATATGGGGAAACAGAGGCAATGAGAAGTTGATTGATTTGCCAAAGACCACAAAAGTGGCAGAAGTAGAATTTGACCCCAGGTCCTTCGGTTCCAAATCCATTCTCCAGAAGCAGTTATGTGGCGCAGTAGATAGACTTGAGTCTGGAGTAAAGAAGACCTGATTTCAAATCTAGTCTCAGATATTTACTGTTTATATGACCTTGTTTATGCCTCTTAACTTCTGTCTGCCTCAGTTTCTTCAGCAGTAAAATGGGAATAACAGCACCATGCACAAGGTTATTGTGAGGATAAAATGAGATATTATTTGTAAAGCCCAGCATCTGATACATGGTAGGTGCTTAATAAATACTAGGTTTTTTTCCTTCCTATAAAAGATGAACTATACATGTCTAAAACCTGGGAAAATCAATCTGCATGGGTGGAGGGAGTTCCCATGCCAATGACACCACAAACTACTGATGAAAAATGGTGACATTTCGGTAGAATATATAATGCTTTAACCTGTGTTTTCATGATGACTCATCATTTCCACTATGGCTGTAAAAAAGAAAAGCAAAGACAAGAATAGTACACTTGCAGAGCAATCAGAGTTTAATGATCTTAATGAACATTATATAAAGGCTGCATTAAATTCTCCATTAGAAACATGACACCTCCTCCTCCCTGTCCTACTCTCCCTAGAGGGGGAATTTATATCTTCACTAACAACTGGGTAGAAAAAGCCAGTGTTTGTCCAACAAAATACCAGTTATGGGTACCTTAAGTCTCCTCTTCCAAGACACAAATCTCACACCTCTCCTTCCTAAGATGGTAGTTCGGTAGGAAGACTAGCATTCCTTACCTCATTAAGAAGGCCAGTTTTGTCTATACCATCTAAAAGGAAGTGACAACCTGGCAGTTTTTTGGTCTGACAAATGATCGGTGTATTCATCCAAATCAGACAATTCAAATCCCAAATCAAAATTACTTTTTTTACTTGAATCATCCAATTTGTCTCAAATTAACCACTTGATTGTCATTGTCAAATGAATATTTTGTACTGTGTAAGCTAGTGTAATGTAAAAATGATTATTGTATGATCGACAAAGCCTCTGTGGGCTTCCTAGGTGACCGCTAGAGAAACAGAGATTAATAATAATTAGTTAATATTAATCAATCACAGGATTGCCAAGTAAGGGAGAAGGCATTTTATTATGAAAATGTCCATGAAGGCTGAGATCCTTTGTCATTATGGAGTTACAGGGGTACTGGGGAAAGCAGACCGATTCTGGCATCAGAGAAGATGGGTTCATGATCTGCCCCTTCACTATCTGAGTGCACTTGAGAAAGTCATTTGGCCTCTTTACTGTCTTGCAATTCTCTCCTTCCTTTCCTATTCTTTTTTTTTCTCTCTAACCAGTCCTTTTTGGTTTATTGCTGAAACTGGGATGGCACAATGGAGAAAACTCTAGAGTTTAAACTCTGCCCTTATCACTTATTACCCATGTAGGCAATTCCTCTGGGCCTCAGTTTCCTGAAAAGAGGGGACTGGACCCCTGAGGTCTTTTCCTACTCTCAAGCTATGATCCCATGAGTTTCACTTAACCGTTCACTGATACAAGGTCAGTATCTGGAAATATATCTTACAAACTTAGCATTCTAGAGGCAATTAAAATGTCAGTCTGAAATGCTGGCTGTGAGGTGACACAGTAGATAGAGCTCCGTGCTTAGAATCAGGAAGACCTGAGTTCAAATCTGGGTTCAGACGCTTACTTTGTGACCCTGGACAAGTCACTGTTTGCCTCAGTTTTCTCATCTGTAAAATGAGCTAGAGGAGGAAATGGCAAACCACTTCAGTATCTTTGCCAAAACAAACCCAAATGGGGTCATGAAGAGTCAGACCAGATTGAACAACAACAACAAAACTGAAGTGCTAATCCTTCCTTTTATTTTCTCTGACATACACTGTCTGTGTAACCCTGGGGAAATCATTCAACCTCTCAGTGCCCTTGGCATTTCTCTAAAACTCTAAGTTGTAGAGAGAATATCTATAATGAGAGGAAATTTCCTTATTAGGGGACTCCCTATATCAATGGAATCAAAGGTCTAGTCCAAAAAAATAATAATAGACACACTAGATTAAAACTCATTCAACAAAGTTTTGTTAATCACCTACTGCGTGCTAGGAGCAGGAAAACATAATTTTTATGAGAAATAGCCCCAGCCCTCATGGAGGTCATCTCAGAAGGAAGACACTAGCATTAATGCCAAAACCTTCTTACAGATAGTGGAATTTTAGATGAAACTTGAAGACGGTGAAGGTCTATCCATAGACCATCCTTTGAAAACCAACCTGGTGAAAGTCATAAAGACTCACGACTTCACCTCCCTGAGCTTCAGGGTTGGACTAAATGTTTTATGAAGTCCCTCCCAGATCTAGAGCTATGGTCTTATGAGCCTAGTTTGGCTACCTTGTCATGAATTGTTCTTGGTCATAGCAACCTGTTAAGCCATGTGCTAAGGCACAGACCAAGGACCATTCTGCCTTAGTGAAGTTTAGACTCACACAGATAGAATTATGAATTCTTTAAAACATGAAAGTAAGAACATAAGTGTAAAGAGTCTGCAGGGCTGAAGGGGAAACATGCTACTCACTTCCTGCCAAAAAGGTGATAGATTTAAAATGCAGAATGAGATGCACATTTTTGAATATCACCAAGGTGGGAATTTGTTTCTCTGGATTATATGTATTTGTTATGTCTTTTCATTGCTCAACAGAGAGAGGTAGGGACAATGGGAGACAGAGATGATAAATGTGTGTAAAAATAAACAATGAAAAAGAATACATATATGTATATATATATATATGTGTATATATATGTATATATATATACATATATACATGTTACTGTATGCATATGTATGGAGTGTATGTTCTCCTCGAATAAGATGAAGAAGGAAAAGTAGAAGTGAAAATAAGTAATTAAGTGAATCAGTAAAAAGAATGAGAATTTGGATCTCAGAATATATAATTTGCCATTTGTACTTTCGAACCAATAAACAAACACAAATCATCCTTGTTTCTTAAGAGCAGCTTACTTGTCAAATATTTAGAAAGGGCTAGAAATCACACTATCTTTATGAATCCATAAATCCACTTGAAATGAAAACCACATGAAATAATTAACTGATGTTTCTAATTGAAATTCATAGTGTCTTACCAAAAAAAAAGTTTCAATTTTTTTCTATCTAATTTTTAAGAAAATAAAAGGAAGATTTTGTAGACCCAAACAAACATCACTGCATTCCAATCTATTCTTGGGCAATACATGCATTGTCCTGTCCCTGAGTTCCTTGCCCTTTCTTCACACCAGGATGGTGGGGCCAGCATTTGTCCTTATGGTGTTATTCTTGCTTCTCTTTCATAGTTGTCATGCTTGTGCATTAGAAGGAATTCAGTTTCAAGTCCAGTGGATTTCCTCAGCACAGTTTGGTTAGTCTGAATACTTCTCCGTTATATAAATTGGGCTAAATTACTTAGGTAATGCCTAATCAATCACTGCTTGCTAACTGAAATGACCACAGTTATCTCCCCCTTTCTATCCAAAGCTCCTGTTCAAGTAAATGATGTGATGAGAAAGGATAGGAGAAATTAGTTCAATAGCTAGAAAGAGATTCCCCTTTTATGGAGAAGGTATGTACCACCGTGAGCGGCCAGTACATTAGGCTTTAGAAAAGCAATTGTAGTTTGCTTTGATGACCCTGGCCTTCTATGGAATTTGCCACTGCTTCTGCCATGGGGCATTAAGTAGGAGCATGACCCCTATCAAACATCAACCATTATAATGATTTTTGCAATTTTTCCTCTTGAATTGAAACCATTAAGGACATTTGCAAAGTAATATTCATACAAGAATAAGCATCCTCTAGCTGCAAAGGGATGAATAAGAAGACGGGAGCAAATTTATTATTTTTATGGGAATATAAAATTTAATGGCAAGCTTGGAAGAACTCTAAATTGTATTTGAATCTCTTTCCTGCTAGCTCCTTCCCCACTATCTCTAAATATGCTCATGTATTCCCTATCTTTAAATAACAACAAAACCAGTTACCATTTCCTTGATCCTGGCATCTCCTCAAGTTATGATTCTATCTTTCTTCTTCCTAAACTTTTAGAACAATTTTAAAAGTTTAAAATTTAAAAAATTTAAAAAAATTTAAAAAGTTTAGAAAAGACTAGAAAGTAGTCTATACTTTTTGTCTCTACTTCCTAATCCTGATTTAATTCTTAACCTCTCTGTAATCTAGCAACTGCTCTCCATCATCATATGGAACCTGTCCTTCCCAAGGTTGTCAATGTCCTCCTAATCACCAAATCCAATGGTCTTTTTAGTCTCCATCTTCCTTGTCACAGTTCTGGCATTTACTAGTTGTATGACTAAATCACTTAAGGACAATGAGTCTCAATTTTCTCACCTGTAAAATAGGTTTTATAAGATACCACCTACTTCGCCATGTTGGTATTTGATTAAATGAACAAACATCATAAACCTTAAGACACCATATAAAAAGGAGCTATTATTACCTTACATCATACTCATCTGTGCTCACATCTTACTTCCACTTTTAGACTGTAAGCACCTTGAGGGCAGAGACAAGGCTGTTTTGTCATGCCTGTGCCATTAATGCCTAGCACATGTTAAGTTCTTGGTAAGCACACATTGAAAAGAATCAGTAGAAAGGATGCCAATTTGTCCATCAGAATATGTAATTCGCCATTCGTACTTTCAAATGAATAAACAAACACAAATCATTCTGGTTTCTAAAGAGTAGCTTATTTGCCAAATATTTAGAAAGGGCTAGAAATCATGCTAGAAATCATTTATGGATCCAGAAATCCACATGAAATAACCAATTAAAATTAACTGATGGTTTCTACCTAAGTGACATTCATAGTGTTTTACTACCACACCTCTCTCCACACTGCCCCTCGTCTCCCATGTCTCAAATTTCTTTTGAAAAGGATTTGAACAGCCTCCTATTTAGCTTTGGTACTTGTTTGTTCCCATTTTAATGAGCTCTTTTCCTCATATTGGAAAAACACTTTCATTTGTACTGGTTTATAATGAGCTACCTTCAGTGAAAGTAATTGGGCACACAGCCTCTCATAGCCTCACGGGATAAGAACTTAAGCAGAGCTGAGGAGTCCTTTCCTTAAGTCTACCATTAGTTATTCATGGCCCAGCATGAATAGCAAGTGACATATTTTATCTGTGGTGTGTGTTTGTGTGTGTGTATGTGCATGTCCCATCTGCACACCCCCTCCAGCCTCCACATACTTGCCAAAGTGATTTTCCAAAAGTTCTAAGTCTTACCATGCTTACTGTGTCACCCTTCCCCAATCCCCTTTGTTCAATAAACTCCAATGCCTCCTAATTACCTGTTTGGCACTTAAGGCTCCTCACCATCCTGCTACTTCCCATCTTCGGTGTCTTCTCACGCTATTGACTCCAAGCAATCCAGTAGCCTACCTACTGTTCCTCACATACAACATTCTATCCCCATTTCTGTCCCTCTTGCTGTCTGCTGTGCCCACAATGCTCTCCCTCCTCATACCTGCCTCTTGACGTCACTGGTTTCTCTCAAGACTCAACTCATATGCCACCTTCTACAGGAGGCATTCCTGGTCTCCCCAGTCCCTGAGGCTTCCCCTCTAAGTTTACATTTCTTCTACTCTCTAGCTACTGCATATAGAGCCACCTTGTAGGGAGCTGTTTATCAATGTGTTGTCTGCACCATTTCTGCACCATGCTCCTAGAAAACAGGCAGGTTCTGGTGCTTTTGCCTGTCTTTATATTCCAAAGGATTTAGCTCAATGTCTGTCACATAATACATGTTTGTTGGTTGAGTATGTTCTATATGTGTGTACGTGTATGGAATATATATATATATATACACATATATATCTGTGTGTGTACAAATATATGAATACTGTATATGTGTGTTTGCGTACATATATATGGGTATATGTGTGTGGGGTATATATTTATACATGTATGTGGATTATAGGTACATACCTGTATAGATGTATATATATATATATATATATATATATATGCACATATTTAAATTTAAATATATATATCCATACACATATATAAAAATATACACAAACACACACATATACATATGCACACATATATAAACACATCAGTATGTCTACCTAAAATCTCATATCTGGAGACATACATACATCCAAATATAAGTATAGTCACACATACTCCTTGTAAAAGCTTTAGATTTTATATTTGCATGGCAATACATTATAATATATTTTCATGTTTCCACAATGATTATGTGTCCAATTTCAATTTCCAGTAGTTTAGGTGTCATCCAAAACTACTTAGTTCTGTAGTTCTGGGTCAGATGAAACTTTCCCTACATTGGGGTTTTCATACACCAAAAGTTCTGGGCACAGCATTCTGGGGCAGAAAAAGGTCTTGTCTAGAGGGATATTCTTTGGAATTTTCCTTAGCATGCAGACCTCATGCCAACATTCTATGAAGTCTGTGGTATATATCACAGATAACAAAAGGAATTTCTAGCTGAGCCCCAAACGTACAAGTTCTCCTTCCTTTCACTTTCTTCAGCTTGTTCAGCTGCAAGAATGAGTATGATTTTTGAGGATTCTACTTGTCAACCCAATTTAAAGTCCAGGAAAAGACCTTTTCCATGGCTCCATTGAAGACATTTATTAAAAAGCTTTTTGGTGAAGGCAAATTCAATACAAGCATATGCTGGCACATGAGTTTTCTTTTGCTTTAATGCTGCATAAAGGTTAAATGCCAGCCTTATACTGAGTAAGTGAATGATGATAACAAGTTACCAAAATTGACAGTTGAGAGCACACATAATGAAATGGAAGAAAGCATGTTTAATTTAAAGTACAGGCACTGTTAATTTCATTGACACAGACATGGATAAAGAAAATGTGGGTGCCAAAGTGCCTGTTCATATTTTATCTTTTAATTAAAAAATAGACCAGGATATTTAACTTTGCAAGACCAAGTATTTCTCTAAAGTTGAATGAGTCAGAGTTATTTTGGCCTCAGAGTTTTCTCGAGTAATCACAGAAATAATATTAGCAACATGAGCACAGTACTAGCTGGAGGGAAAGTGCTCACCAATGGGAAGTAAATTAATTCTTCCAGGACAGTAAAGCACCATTTGATAAGTTGTCACTCCTTGGATTATACTTTGGAAACATAAGAGGACTTTATTTTTTTCCCTAAAATTATTTTGTTATTTAATCAAGATTTTTTTTAGAGAATCTTATACTTGCTATAATGTTTAATTTTGCTCTGGTATTCTGGTGATCATGACAATTCAGTAGCAAATGCGTATATTTGCTATTAGTACTCTATAAAAAGACAGCTGAGTGACACAGTGGATAGAGTGCCAGGCCTAGGTTAAGAAAAACTCATCTTTCTGAGTTCAAATCTAGCCTCAGATACTTCCTAGTTGTGTGACCCTAGGCAAGTCACTTATCCCTGTTTGCCTCAGTTTTCTCATGAGATGGAGGAGAAACTGGCAAACCACTTCAATGTCTTTGCCAAGAAAACCCCAAGTGGGGTCATAAAGAGTAAGATATGAGGATGGAGCCGAGATGGTGGAGTAAAAGCAGGAACTTGCTTGAGCTCCCACTCCAACCACCTCCATTACCTGTAAAAAAATGACTCTAAACAAATTTTAGAGCCACAGAACCCACAAAGTGACAGAGACAAACAAAACTCCCGCTGAAGGGAGCTTGGCAGGCCGACAGGAAGGGTCTATCATACCAGGCTGGGAGCTGAGTGCAGTCCTATGTAAACTGCTCCAGCCCAGACTTACAGCCCAGACCAGCATAGCAGACCTTAGGAAAGTGAACTGCTGGCAGCCATGATGGTTTCCAGACTTCTTAACCCATAAATGCCAAAGGGAAAGTAAAGGGAACTCTGTTGGAACTGGGTGAAAGAAGAGCATGGCCCGGCCACTGCCCCTGGGGTGGCAGAGATGGTGGTGGCATGGTGGGTGCAGCTGCTGCTTCATGGCTGCCTATGGAGCTCCTGGCCTGCAGATCATAGGTGGACCAAGCAACCATTCAGAGGGTAATTGCTCTTGCTTTGACCTGCTTGGATCTGGGTCACAGTCTTGGGTGGTACTCTTAGGGTGAGGAATGCTAATGTGCCAGAGCTTATGGTGGCTATAGAGAGTGCCTTCCTCATAGCTCTGACAACAACTCTGGCAGCAGCTGCAAAAACACTAGCAATTTGGGACATAGCTGTCTCCACTCTGGAAGCAGAGTTCTACCATGGCAAAGAGCTCAAAAGTCAAGTAACTGGCTGGCAAGATGAGCAAACAGAGGAAGTACAATCAGACCATAGGATCTTTTTTAGGGTACAAAGAGCATCAAAACATAGAATGAGAAGAAGACAACAAAGTCAAAATTCCTGCATCAAAAGCTTCCAAGAAAAATATGAATTGGTTACAGGCCATGGAGGAGCTCAAGAACGATTTTTGAAAATC
>CM053582.1:292476876-292521618 GCA_028627135.1 Pseudochirops cupreus | reverse complement strand
GACTACCTGAAAGCCATGATCAGAAAAAGAGCCTAGAAATCATCCTTCAAGACATTCTCAAGGAAAATTGCCCTGATATTCTAGAACCAAAGGGCAAAATAGAAATGGAAAGAATTCACTGATCACGTCTTGAAAAAGATCCCATAAAGAAAAATCCTAGAAATATTATAGTCAAATTCCAGAGTTCCCATGTCAAGGAGAAAATACTGCAAGCAGTCAGGAAGAAACAATTTGAGTATTATGGAAACACAATCAGAATAACACAAGATCTAGCAGCTTCTACATTAAGGGATCATAGGGCTTGGAATATGATATTCCGGAAGTCAAAGGAGCTAAGATTAAAACCAAGAATCACCTACCTAGCAAAACTGAGTATAATGCTTCAGGGGAAAATATGGTCATTCAATGAAATAGAGGACTTTTAAGCATTCTTGATGAAAAAAACAGAACTGAACAGAAAATTTGACTTTCAAATATAAGAAGCAAGAGAAGCATGAGAAGGTAAACAGGAAAAAAATCATAAGGAACTTATTAAAGTTGAACTATTTACATTCATACTTGGAAAAATGATCATTGTAACTCATGAGAATTTTTTCGGTATGAGGATAGTTGAAGGGAATATATATGTATGTATATATGTATATATATATATACACACACATACATATATATACATATACACATACATACATATATATAGGAGGGTGTATAAAAGTGTGTATAAATATATATGTGAGTGTGTATATATGTATGTACATTTATGCATAGACAGGCACTGGGGTATAGACATCCATCTTGACCTACTAGAATGTTGGGGGGAATAGGGGAGAATATAAGAGAGAACAGATTGGGGGAAGGGGTATTCAATAAGCTCACTATCTTGGAGTGGGGGTAGGGGAAAGATGGGGAAAAAATTTGTAACTCAAAATCTTGTAGAAATGAATGTTGAAAACTAAAAATAAATGAATAAATTGAAAAAATAGTCAGACCTGACTGAACAACAATAACTCTATAAAAAGATCCCTTTTTTGTTGTGTTTCACTCCTATATGTATTTATTCTCAAAACTGGGTTATCCATCATAGGAATCTACCTGCAAGAGAAAGTGTAAGGAATCGTGACTAGATAGTACAGATCTGTGATGTTTAGTAACCATTCCATCAGAACAATAAGTAGAGAAATCTGAATTCATCCTATCCAGTTTTACCTCTTATTATTCCTTGGAGTACTCCTTGAAAAATCCCTTAACTTAAGTTCCCAATCTTCTTTAACAACTTCCAAGTGGATCAGCTTGCTATTTATTGAAAATGTGGAGGCCATCTCACATGAGCTTTTTAATACAGCCTAATCTTCACCCCCAACTTGTCACTATCAATTCAGCAAATATTTATTAAGCACCTACTATGTATGAGGCAGAATTGCCTTTGGCAAGTTGTAGACTACTTTTAGTGATTTCCTACTTCTCCCTGAAAGAGGTCCTTTTTAATATATATCTATATAGATTTAGATATAGATATTTATATCTATCTATCTACCTATCTATATCTATATATTCTGGTGGTGTTATATACTTCAGGACACTATGGTCTCCAAATAACTGAAAATGAGAATCAAACAAAAGATACTGGCAATTCACAAGATCAACCTGAACATATTATGAGCAAGAAATTATGATAAAAAAATCAAGAATTTATTTCAGGAAATGCATAATAATAAAATATAGGCTGGTCATGTGGAGAAAGCGAGGAGTCATCGCTGGCTAACCTGTGCATTTTATCAGTGTCCTCCAATGGTAGGCCATTAGCACATTGGTGGCAAACTTATAGTGGGACATGGATGAAAATGTCAGGATGGAGAAATATAGCATGGCAAATAATCTTTATCAAAGAGGGAATACCACTATCATTGAGATTATAGATCCATTTGAATATCTGCAAGTATGTGTAAGGCATTGTCCCTGACACTGGGGATACAGTTTTCTTGGTTTTGTTTGTTTTTTTTTTTTAATGACGTAGTCCTTTATGTTCTACCAAAGTAGAGTGATGATGGTGTGGGAGTAAATGATAATACTTGATTGAGTGCAATGAGGCCAAACAATCTAAACAAAATGCTTTTAAAAAATTTGAGGAAGGAAGAGGACTCTTTCAGTTAACAGGGATCAGGGAAGGCTACATATAAAATGCAGCATCTCAACTGATCTCTGAAGGAAGATAGAGTTTGTGAAAGGCAAAGAGGAGAAGAAAAAGCATCCAAGGCACAGGAATGACAAGCACAGGGGCAGGAGATGTCCTGCCAGCCATAGCGAATAATCTAGTTTGGGTATGTTTTGATTGTTCCAAAGTAATATACAAGGAAGGGAGATTTATCTAATAATATCTGCAAGAATTAATTCAGGAAGGTTGGAAAAGTAGGTTGGAGTCAGATCTGGAAGGCTAATTTTGTTCAAAAAGCAATAGATCCCTTGAAGCTTTTTTTTTTTTAATGTTGGCATGACATGGTTAGGTCAGTGATTTAAGGAAGATTATTTTGGGAGTTGTGTAAATGATGGATTGGGGCTGGGGGAAGGGAGGAGATATAGAGATTGAACATAGGACAATAATTTGGAGCACCAAAAAATAGATCAGGCAAGACATGATGAGGCCCGAATATGGTGATGGGTAATATTAGTGGAGAGAAGGGAATGGGTGCAAGAGATGTCCTGAAGGCAGAACTGACGGGATTTGGCAATTGACTAGATATGAGAGGGGAAAGAATGGGAAGCAATAAAGATAAAAGGATCATAGAATTAGAGCCAGGAGGACCTGAGATACCATCAAATTCAACCCCACCACCCCCACCCCTTCCCCAGGTCACCATTTTCCTCCTTGAAGCCACATTCAATAATCCTTCTTACTTTCCAATTCACTAAATGCTTGTTGTACAGAATTGAATATTAATGGATCTATGACCCCCCAAAGATAATTTTTTTGCTGGTAATGACAAGGATAATCTCAAATAAGGAGGGAAGACCTGATTTCTAAGTAACAATTTTCCTCTATCATCAAATACTGATTTTTTATCTTTTCTGACATAAACATTTGGAAAAAGCTTCAAAATATGGTTATGATGGATGAAAGGGAGAAAAAGTAAAGAATATTAAGATCTAATACTTCATTGTTTTAACTATTTTGTTTAACGGCTCTCTGATGTAATAAGAATTATAACTCACATTTAAATATACTTTCAGGTTTGTAGAGCACTTGACAAATATTAGCTCACTTGACCTAAAGTCATCAGGAAAAAAAATTTTTTAATTCTCTTTTTATATCAACAAGGATAAAAATGTCAATTATTTCAACAAAAAGGAAAAGGAGAGAAAAATACACAATGCATCTTGATTTTATAAAAAAAAATATGGGCTAGAGACATGGGGCAGGCTAACTCCATTTTTATCTTTCTGATTTTTTACCCATCAAATATTTTCCATACATGTATCAGAAGGTTATAGATCTAGAGCAGGACAGGACTCCAGAGGTCATCTATTCCAGTCCTCTCATTTTACAGATGAGGAAACTGAGACACAGACATGTTGAGTGATTTGCCCAAAGTCACAAATGACAGTCAGAGGTGGAATGGGAACCAAGGTCATCTGACCCCATCCTCACAATACCACATGGCCAGGTTTGTGCCACAAGCCTTTATTAGCCAAGCTACTTCACTCTGTGGATGCTCTTTGAACATGGACCAGAATGTGCAATCCCACCAGGTGGAGAGTTGGAAAGGGGCCAAATTAGCAGCTTTGGATCTTTTGTTTTGTTTTTTAGTTTGGATTCACATATAGTTGATTAAATTCCAATCTCATTTCATGTGATGAAAGCAGAGAAAATGAATCGTTATTGAATTAGGCAGGACACTGTTTCACTTAGTGAATGTAAATCTGGAGGCTGTCTGATGTGGCTATGTACTCTGCTGATTACAAATGGGAAACAGGTTGTCTTGCCTTTGCATTGGCAGGAGCCATCCCAAAGCACGTTGGGAGATAATCTGTTTTGTTTCAACTCACTTATTTGGTACTGCAAGGTTGAAAATACTGACTGTGCATATGACAGAAATATGAAAAAGTACAGATGACAATTTTCTTAGAAAGAATGCTCAATTAAAAAAAAAAAGAGCAGAAAACTGAACAGAATGTTACCACCTTTCTTTCCCTGATTTGGAATTCAAATAATCCAAATTCTAAAATTTTATATCACTGCAAAGCATGATTGCAGTATGCCTTTTTAAAAATGGTTTGAGTGTCTCTAGAATTTTTGAACTCTCTAAATAGATGTTAATATCTCATATGTAGCTATCTCTGTAGAGAACTAAAAACCAAACCAAAGCAAAACATTTTGTCTGGAGTGGCAATTTGATCCTGGTCATCTGGAGTAGAGCATATGGGCACAGGTGAATTTTCAAGAGAGTCTTCTCCAGGCATCTTTGTGATATTTCTGATAACCTAGCTTTAGAAATTTGGCAAAATGGAATATATAGAGTGTCTGTTCCTGAGAGCCTAATCTTGGGGGGAAAAAAACTTTGTGTAAGGGAATGCAATAGTATTACTACCTTACCACTTATCACAGAACAGAGAAACAAAAGATTCTTTAGAAATAATCCTGTTCCCAACCTCTTCATTTTATGGATTAAGAAACTGAGACCCACGGATAAAACAATTTGTGCAAAACAGAGGAACAATTTGAACCCAGATCGTCTGACTTTCAATCTTTTACCCTTTCCTTTAGACCACAAATATGTCCTGAAATGTCATTTCTTTCCCCCTTTTCCCTTCTAGGCTTCCCTTAATTTTCATTTTGACCTAATTGTACTAATGTAAATATTGTGTGTGCACGCATGCATGTGTTGTGTGTGTTGTGTGTGTGTATGTGGTGTGTGTGTGAGGGCTACAACCATAGTAGGAATTGCTACAGACTGCACACCTCTAGCATGGCATGGAAAGTTTTACCCTAATATAAGCAACTCTAATGGCTGGTGGGAACATCTCCCTATCTCCCATTCAATATGTGTATGTGGTAGTGAACCCTGACACCTCTTGCTTCTCTGACATATTCTATGTGTGTATTTTATAAAGACTTTAATCTAAGACTCAGCTGTTGCCTAATGACAACAGGAAAGAACAATTAGCACACTAATAAATTATCTTATTCATACCTCCAGTACACAAGGTAGTTTTTTCTTGTAATCAACATTTTAAACCAATAATTTGAGTCTGAGTCATGATTATGGAATATTAATGACAATTATTAAATGAAAATATGATGGAATCAGAGGAATTAGAGCCAAATCAGATATCATTTAGGTCAAATTACTCCATTTTTTACAGACGAAGAACACAAAACCCACAGAGGATAAATAATTCATTCAAGGTCACACAGGTGGTGACTAGTAGATCCGGGATTTGAATACAGTAGTCTGAGACCAAATCCAGGGCTCTAGCTACAATACAGCTTCTTCTCATGAGACTTGCATTTTATTCCAGGAAGTCAAACCTAGTTATCAAACTCTAGAACTGGAAAGGGTCTCAGAGGCCATTTCATCCAGCTCACACAGGAGCCCCTCCACAACATAACTAACAAATAATTATCAAATTTTTGCTTGAACTGCCCCAGAAAAGGGGTGAGAGAGTCTTCTGCGGCCTCCCATTCCACTTTAGCTCTAGCTGTTTTTGCTTGAGTTGAGCCCAACTTAAATTAAGTCTAAACTTTAATGCAGAAAAGCCTTTGATCAGGCCAGTCACTAAAACAAAAATAACACTTAGCTTTTGGGATTAGAACTTAAATATAAGGTTCACTGATAAGACTTGTCAGTTTTCCCCCATTTTCCTATTAATATATATCTGATATTAATTAGTATTTAAACTAGCAACAGTTAGATGATATAGTGAATGGAGCACTGTTCCTGAAGTTAGAAAGGAGTAGGTTCAAATCTGGCCTTGGCCATTTACTGGCTATGTGACCCTGGGCAAGTCATTTTACCTTTATTTGCTTTACTTTACAAATATGTAAAAAGAGAATCATGGTAATCCCTACGTCCAGGGCCGTTGTGACAATCAAATGATTTTATATCACTTTACAAATTTGTAAGGTGCTTTGCAGATCTGAAATTGCTTTATAAATGCTAGCTCTTTTGAATCTCTAGCCTTAAGATTTATGTTGCAACTAAATCTTAAATATCATGCAATATTTTTGATCAAGAAGTCTGGCTAATACATATGTAATCTTTGTATTTCTAAGTCTCTGGGTGTATATTTATTTAACAACTAAAGATTGAATATGAACTAATGGATCCAGTAGCAAATTAATGAATTGTGCTTCAGATTATACTTTATTTCCCCAAAGTAATGGTTTGTTTGTTTGACTTTTAACCTGATTTCTTCCCTTAGCAGAAAAAAATACTAGCCTATAATTATTCTTAGGCATAAAATCAAAGATTTGTGCAATTTGAACATGCTTATGGAAATAAAACTTTTGTTTTCGTTTCTTAAGAGTGGTGTTTAAGGAGAAAAGACTTTGTTAGACAAAGCCCTCAAGAAAGAGAAATGGAATTCTAATCGCAATGTATGCATGTGCTAAGAATTCTTTGCTTCAGGCGTTAGCTTCCTCAGAGACCCTTATGTAGACCTGAAACTGGGGAAAGAATGGTGCTATTAAGACAATAAACATTCTATAGGATGCTGTCTGTAGGTTTCTACTGTCTTTTGCCAAATTTCTTTATGAAGTTTAAAGAAAAGAAAAAAATTTTCTAGAAGTCAAGAAATCATTTTTATTCGGCTGCTTGTGCAAGACCTTTTGGATGAAACACAGGAACTTTTTAATGACAAGTTGAATATATTATTATTTAAATATTTTAATTATTTATAGTCCCTCAGTGACATGATTCATTTTTTTGTCTTTGTCAAATTTATAATGAATTATTCTTTTAATTAAAGATTTTTCTTTGACATAAGGTTATGCTTTTAATATTTATCTGATCTTTTGAAAAATGAAACCAATAAGATACTCCTTTTTCTGAACTGATGATAATACTATGACTCGTTCAAAAAGATCAAGTAAATTCTTCATGATTTTTTATAAGAAAAAGATGGCCATTATCTGAGCTCATGATTCATTTTTCCCCCTACCATATACACTGTGAACACCCATGAATTTTTCTTTAAGACTATCTATTTCAGGGCGGCTAGGTGGCGCAGTGAGTAGAGCACAGGCCCTGGAGTCAGAAGGACCTGAGTTCAAATCTGCCCTCAAACACTTGACACATTTACTAGCCATGTGACTTTGGGCAAGTCACTTAAACCCAATTGCCCTCCCCTAAAAAAGCAAAAGAAAAAAAAGGCTCATTATTTTAATTTTAGAAAAGAATGGAAAGATATGCGTGAGACAATGAAGAATGGAATGAACAGAACCAAGGACAGTATTGTTCTAAGAACAACTTTGAATTACTAAGTCATTTTGATAACTAAATACTCAAGTCAACTACGAAAGACCTATGAAGGAAGATGTTATCCATATTCAGAGAAAGAACTGATAAATAGAAGTATATATGATACTGTTTTTCAAATATATACATATTTGTGTCTAATGGTAGCCTTCTCTAAGGTAGAATAGGGAGGGGGGGAGAAAAATAAAAATACAAAGTACACAGTGGAAAACAAAAGAAGACACAGAAGGAAGCACAGAAAAGCAGGATAGCTTTGAAAATGATGTGCAGTATTATTACATGTTTTTTTTAAAAGTAAACTGTGAAGTGGAAGTTCATAATTTTTTATATGGAATCCTCTTTTTATGTTGTGCTTTGTACATGGAAATGTTATTATGTCTTTTTGTATTTAAGTTCAAAATGAGTAAAAATATAATTTTAAAGACTGTATATCTTTGAAAAGGATTTAGAGAAAGGAAGCTAAAAAATGCATTTAAGCTTCAACTTAGGAAATACCATTGGTCGTTTTTAGTGGGAATTGTCTGCAGTCCAACATAGACTCACAGTTTAGAATTGAAGGGGACCCCAGAGGAGATCTAATCCAATCCATATAATTTTACAGATGAGGAAATGAAGCCCAGAGAAGGTAATATGCATCAGAAGTTAGATTTGAACTCAAGATCTCTGACTTCAGAGACAATACACTTTTTACTCTATCATACTAAACATGAAATATCTTTCTCTTTAATTAAATACATCAGAATAACTAGGGCATTTAAATGACAGTCCTGGTCAGAGATAGGGTGGATGAGACACAGATGAATATAACGGTAGATTTCACAGCCACAAAAATTTCACAAATACCATAATTATTTCTAGTACTGACACGCTGCCTTTTATTTCCCACGTCTTTATATGGCACTAAATGAAATTTCTCAGCTCCCCTGAGAGGTAGGTAATGAGACCCATTTTACAGATGAGAAGCTGAGACAATAAGAGGCATATGTTCCCAAATGCTATAGAAGTTGATCAACAGCAGAGCCAAGATCAGTATGCAGGAAACTCTGGCTCTGTGTTGTGTCCTTGGTCCTTCCGTTGCCAATATATTGATTTAAAAGCATAGCTTGTGTTTCATCTTGTAGTGCTAACTGAGGCTTCAAACCATATTTTAATTTTGTGGGATACCTATATACCTAGTAGATGCTTAGGTCCCATGAAATCACATCACACACAGTAAGAGGAATTTAGAATCTGTCTGCAATAACCCTGAGATTATTAAATAATGCAACCCATGTTAAAAACAAATAAAGGATAGTTTGATAAACCAAGATCAAGAAATACGCACTGACATTAGTATAACAATGAAAATGACATGGACTACTGATTTCTGGTGGTATACCCTAAAAAGAGACGTTGGTAATTGTACACAATAAATAAGTGATCAAAAAGAAATTGGATTTCGAACTTTACACACGTCCATATGTTGATCTGAGTTTTCCACCTGTGTTCACCTAAAGTCCCTCTGGGAGGTAATAAACATGATATAATTTGATTTTATTACATTGAAGACATCTTTCTAGAGCACAAGATATATTCTCTATTTGTTGCAAATAATTTACCAAGATTGTCAAATAAACATCGAAAACAACAAAGGAAAAATAAATCATCTCACGTAGCGGTGGCATTAACCAAACAAGGAATCTGTCCAAAGTGAAGGAGGAGAAGCGGACGGGGCCCTTGGTGGGGGAGGTGCGGCAGAGGAACACAGATTTACTGTCCTTTCAGCTTGTGGCAATGGCATCCAGTGGGGTCAATACTCTAGTTACTATGTGAGTAGCCAATACATTAGTGAAACGCTAATATAGATGACACACAGCGTTATCCAGTCTATTCTCGTGATTGGTGGCCCGATGTTACCTGTCACGTAGAGGATGGCACTGGAAGAGAGAGTGCCGCTAGTGTTTTGGGCCCGAGCAACATAGAGGCCTGCATCTGTCTCACACACCTTCTGTATGAACACTGTGTGCTTTGTCTCCTTGTGTAAAACCTTTAAGTGACCATCTGCTGTCAATCTCTGGCCCTTCTTGTACCTGAAGCAGAGAGTCAGTTTGTCAAGTCAGAATCAGGTTTGTTTTATTTTAATCAACACAATTTTCCCATTTGTAACACCTTGTATAATACTACATGCGACTTCTATGATAATTCCTTAATAATAGACCCAACTTGATGACTCCAAATCCCAACTCAGTTTTTAATCAATAAATATAGGTACCTGCTAACTAGGGTTGGCTGCATTATCATGGTCAAACTACAAATTCCGCATTAGAAAATGCTATCTTTCAGCGGCTGTTATTATGTAAATTACTAGTTGGTAATATCAGTTGACAATTTTATTCGTTGATTAGCTGTCATAAATATAAAAATAAAATGCTTCCACTAGTGTAGCTGTCTTGTCAAAAATTGTGAACAAAGATAGATTTTGTGAATAATTTCATGTTTTACGTGGGCAAAGGGGCTAACTCCTGTTAAAGGAATTAGTGTTACATTCCATTAAGGAATTCCTCATTCTTCTATTAAGCAATGAAGTATTCCCTAATTTATGTATTTGAAAATTCAAATTTTTGCATATTGAGTTTTCACAAAGTGAGCCATATGTGAAGAGCTATTTCATTCAGTTGTCTAGCTGTCAGTTTGGAGTTTACACATTTTACAAAATTCAGGATTCCTTCAAACCAATCCATTGTTAATTTAATGACCTCATTTTCAGATTTTAGTTGCAAAGATGATTGCCCCATCATTGTTGAGACCTTTAGACATATGTATTATCCAAATTAATAATTTTTATGGGGGTAACAAGTAAAAACTCAAACAACATTTTTGGGTTAAACTAATATTTAATAAAAGTGAAAGTTAAATATAAATGTTTCCCCCATTCATCAAAATCAAATTCCTGTTTAATTAATTAAATCAAGATATATGTATTTTTTTTTAAAAACAAAAGATAATACTTCTAATGTAGGTGCCACCCTTTGCTTTTAGTAGAACAGACATTTTCTCACACATGTTTTAGGGGACTGGTAACCATGCCCAGTCTCAAGTACCTTTGCACTAACACACTTACTTAGAATGTAGAAATCTTTCATTAAAATTCAGACTATGCTAACATTATAATAAGTAAATAGCATTCTACATATGTTAGTTCATGGTTTATTTAAATAAATAAAAACAGAAACAGAAACATGCTCTCTGCAAAGTCTGCAGAATTATCATTGATTCTTTACCTTCAACCATTATGGAAGTCTGGTCGAAAGCTAAAATTTTTCAAATATTCAAAAGTATCCTATGTTTTGAGAAAGTCATAACCTTTGTAACTGAGGACAGAAGGTACTACTGCAAATAATAACAGGACTTCAAAAACCAATGCTTTGTGTTTTAATTTTCTTTACAAATTTTAAAAATGTTTAGAATTACATATTGAAATCCTCTAGCAAAGGTGCCGAATTCAAACAGAGATAGATCCCTAAGGACAGCATGTTGATTCAGAACATTGTGAATTAACATTGTTTATATTGTACAGTATTTTCATTTATTTAATTAAACATTTCCTGATTTTGTTTTAATCTGATTCTGTCTGCACTCCTGAGTTCTGTATGTGCCTTTGGAACCATGAATTGGACACCTTCGCTCTCTTGTACCGATTTCATCTTTGTTTTTCACATTTTTTTAATCCATCACCTGGATCAATTGTGAAACATTTTTATAATCCACCTTTCACATGGGAGAAACTATTTTAAAGAGTATTAATAATATAAAAAATAAGAAAACATAACAGAGGTTTTGCAGCATGTGTAATGTGTTGAACAGAAGGGAGAAAGAAGGGAAATGAAGAGAAATGGAGGGGAAAACAAAACGCTTAAGTTTACACTTTTTTTCTCCTTAAATAGCAGAGGTTAAGCCAAGACTTTCCCATGTTTGTAGAACTAGACAGGTGTCAGATTATGGGAGAGAATTAGTCAAAACATAACATTTAGAAGGATGGAATATTATGCAGGAAAAAATAAGAAAAAAAGGGAAAAAACCTGCCTTTTAGTGCTTCTTGAATTATTATTTTGTATGGTGACATTTCCCTGCCCCACCCACTCCCCTCTCTCAAAAAACTTATTAGCAGTGCTGTTATCTGAAAGAGCGTGTTTGGGATCTGGTGTGAGTTTGTACCATGCAGAACTGTGCAGGAGAGGGATAATCATTCTAAACCTTTGTTAGTGCCCACAGAACTACTGTTTTCAGTGACTTATAATTCATTTTGATTCACTGTTTTTCATTATAAGCTACCCACCAGGTCAATGTAGGCTCTGGAAATCCTGTTACTTCAACTTCCAAAGTCACTGGAGAACCTTCCATGACTGTGACATTAGACAGGAGCCTGGAGAAGTTAGGTGCCTGACCAGCTAGGCTGACTCGGCTGTTCTTTCCTGATGTACTCTTAATCTCTTCTCGGGTGACCTGGGAGTTTCTGCTGGTGTCTGACTGAAACAGGAGACCTGGGAATGCATCAGGGTTAACATGCAGCCTATCTTGGGTTTTAGTAAAGTTATTATGATCATGCAATTGTTCTTGGGTTTCGAGCATGCTTTTGTGAACTTGATGGCATTGTTGCAAACATGTTTCATGCACTTTACTCATCATGCTCTCCGGAGGTTTAGCATGGATTTTTCTGAAGGCTGTGCTCGTTTCCAGGAATTCCAAGGGAGTTAAAGGGGTATCAGCTTTGAACTTGGGGCAGTGTCCTGGTGAGAGAGGTAAAGGCCTCTCATCTGGACTTGACGCTTCTTCCCTCCAGCAATTGGAAATAAAAGCCACAGGTGTTGAAGGACCAGGTTTGTAGGTCACTCTTGGATCACCATTGTCAATCTTCATCTGTAGGCTGTAGGAGCTGATGTGCAGGCTCTGAGGGTTTTGCATGGGCAGCTCCTCAAACTCCACTTCAGATTGCAAGAGGTTTGATTCGGGGCTCCCAGGTAGTGGAGGCAAGGAGATATCATCTGGGGAGGCACAATCTGATTCATCCCCAGAGGGCCCTTCTTCAGAGAGGAACAGAGCTTGTGCGGAATCCACTTTGGCAGAAGATGATGCTTCCTGGAAAAACTGATCCTCCTCTGCTCTTCTGTGAACCGAAATAGCTGCCACTGGCTCTTGTTCCTTCAGGAAAAGAGAGACAAATAAAACCACAGACTTTTCATGAACCTTTTCCCCCAGATGCAAAGGAGCTAGAATAAAATTCAATTGCTAGAGAAAGAGCAGCTTGAGAAAGCTAAAAGCCTGAAGAAATGTTAAAGTCTCATTAGGAAAAGCCTTCATAATAAGTATTTTCTTTAACTGTTTAAACCCTTCCTCCATGGCTAAGGAAACACTAATTTGACCCAAAGTAGATCAGGATCTTTTCAAGTGAAAGTATTCCATTTAATGGAAGAGAAGAAAGATACTTAGGCTGGGGGTCAGTGGACTTGAGGACAGCTTAGGTGGTACTGTGGATGGAGGTGGAAGGGGGGGACCTGGAGTCAAGAAGACTCATCTGCCTGAGTTCAAATCCGGCCTCAGACATTTACCAGCTATGTGACTCTGGACAAGTCACTTAACCCTGTTTACCTCAGTTTCCTCATCTGTATAGTGGGCTGGAGAAGGAAATGGCAAATCATTGCAGTTTCTTTGCCAAGAAAACCACAGATGGGGTCATGAAGAGTTGGACACTACTCAACATGACTGAACAAGTGTCCAACTCTTTGTGAATCCATTTTTAATCATGTTGTGAAAGAAAAAACAGATCAAAAGCAAAATACACACACACACAAAGTGAAAATGAAAAATAGTATGTTTTTATCTTCATTCAGATTCTATCACTTCTTTCTCTGGATACAAACAGCATTTTTCATTTTGAGTCCTTTGGAATTGTCTTCAATCACTGTATGACTGAGAATAGCTAAGTTATTCATGGCTGATCATTGCACAATGTTGCTATTACTGTGTACAATGATCTCCTGGTTCTGCTCATTTCACTTTGCATCAGTTCATGTTAAGTCTTCAGGTTTTTCTGAAATCTACCTGTTCATCAATTTTAATAGCACGATAGTATTCCATTATGCTAATATGCCACAACTTGTTCAATTATTCCGCAACTGATGGCCACCTCTCAAAGTCCAATTCTTTGCCATCATAAAAAGAACTACTATAAATATTTTTTGTACAAAAAGCTCCTTTTCCGTAAAAAAAAAAAATCTTTTTGGGATACAGGCCTAGTAGTGTTATTGCCAGATCAAAGGGTATGCACAGTTTGATAGCCCTTTGGGCATAGTTCCAAATTGTTCTCCAGAACATTGGGACCAGTTTACAACTCCACCGATAGTGCATTAGTCTCATACCCTTCTTTAGCCTTCCTTTGCATACATAACACATTGTCAGGCATTTGCTTTTGTTTTACCATTTGTCTCTTAAGTGTAAGAGTGTTTTATGTCCTTAATTGTACTCTAAATTTCTTCTGAGGAAGAGACCTTGCCTCCTAAATCTTGACAATCCCAAGGCATCTACTCAAACACGCACTTTAAACGTGCTTTGAAAATAAATGAATGTTCAGAATGACAATTGAATTTAAAACAGAACAATATCCTTTTGTCTTATACCGTGGGAATTGTTTTCTTCCTTAAAGAAAAGGTGAGAATAGATTATATAAACCCAAGTATAAATGGAGAAAAAAATACTTTCCCTCCACTCATTTATTGAGTTTAAATTCTGGGCCTCAAAGTCACAACACCAATATGGTGTCCTTACTGTGCATTATACTGATAAAATAAACAATCTATATTGGGAAGGTCCTTGTCTATTCCATGGCCTGTTCAGGATGGGAGTTACTTGGGCACTCTCCTGCTGGCTACCCACAAATGTGAGTGGAGAGACTGCAATCAAGGTTCTGCTTTCTTTTGGTAGAACCCTAAACACTTTAAATGAGAGGCATGGCTGGAAGCACTGTGGGTCTGGTGGAATTGATTTCTTTTCTTCTCTCAGGGACTTTGAGAAGCATATGGAAACTCTGTCTATGATTAATACAGTTTTCAGAAGCTGGGAAGCCATTCTTTTCATCTGAGAATAAACCTGCTATACACAGATGCTCTCCAAGGCATAAAAGGGAAAGTCAAACTCATGTGGCCCAAGGGGAAAAGGCCTGGAAAATCACTTTTTCTGAATCAGAACTTTCTGGAAGAGTTCCTGACCACCGCCTGTCTAAAGTCTCAAGTTTGAGAGTTTGGAGATCTGGTTTTCTATAAAGAAAAGAGACATTTTCTGAGTGCACCTCTCTTGGTGAAAGGAGATCATGCATGTGACCTTTACATCTGGAGAAGCAGTTGCAAGGAAAAGGAATTGCGATATGGAAAAACAAGCAATCTAGACTTTGCACTCTGCTACTATGAGTTATTCAGTGTAGGTCCTATGGGAAGAAGGGAGGTTGCCTGTTTAACATGCCCATGGGCATTTCCTTTTGAACAGAGTCCAAGCCCTAAGAATAGTCCATGAGGTGGATGTTTATATGGGGCTATGTGGGATTAAAGAGGGCCTCACTGGAATGCCAGGGTGTTGCCTATCTAGGAGTTTCAAATTCTGTTCCTTTCTGAGGAGAGGTCTCAGCACCAGGGGAAGGTGCTGAGTGTAGAGCACTTTGGGACTATAGAAAAAGTAGAAACCATTGGAGAAGGAACAGAACTGCATGAATTGTATGCGGACTGTTGTTAGCCCTTTATATATTTTCTGTATTGCTCATACTCTCTCGAGTCTTTTGCATTTTTTGTCTTCTGCATTTTTTTTTGTGCTGCACAATAAAGGCTGTTCTGTATTGAATGTATGTGTTATAACCTTGACGACCTGGGAGAAAACGTTTAATCACATTTCTGGAGACAGAAATGTCACCTATACTCAGACTGTTCCGACATGTTTGGGTTGGGGCATAAACAATCCAAGAGATAGAACTGATTTTTGGTTCATCCCCCAAGATGGAACCAGTCCATATAAGATGGGGAACCTGGATTATTAGATGCATGTGAAATATACAGAATTTGGTTCTATCTAAAACAAAACTTCCTCACTTCTTTTAGAAATCCCTCCTAAAATTGGTTATTGGGATGTGCTGCTAATACTAGAAGGTAGATTTGCAACGTGATTTCATAAACTATCCCCTTACCCTCTTCACCATAGGTTTTGTTGTTGTTGCTGAGTCATTTCAGTCGTGTGTGACTCCTCGTGACCCCATTTGGGGCTTTCTTGGCAGAGATACTGGAGTGGTTTGCCATCTCCTTCTCCAGCTCCTTTTACAGAGGAGGAACTGAGGCAAGCAGGGCTAAGTGGCTTACTAGGGGTCACACAGCTAGGATCTGAGGCCAGATTGGAGCTCAAGAAGATGAGTCTTCCTGACTCCAGGCCCACCATTCTATTCACTCTGTCACCCAGCCACTCTCCATAAATTTTAATTCACCATAAAACCTCTATAATTTTTGAACTAGTGTAAATTTGTATTATTACTAGTCACTCTTGGATGTATTTACTAAAGTTCTATGACATTAATCTTAGGGTCTTCCCTTTGAGATTACCTCCAGTTAATTCTGTATATATTATTTATATATAGTTGTTTGCATGTTGTCTTCTGCATTAGACCATGAGTTCATTGAAGCATCACGGACTAATTTTTACCATTTTGGGTTATTTGCTTGGTTGGCTTTTTGGCCTTTCTTTGTATCCCCAGAATTCAGCAGAGTGCTTATTTCAGAAGAGGCGTATTTCAGAAATGACAAGTCTAATTTCTGAACAGCACATGTTGTGGTTTAGTTGTATCCAACTCTTTGTAATCCCATTTGGGCTTTTCTGGGCAAAGATGTTGGAGTGGCTTGCCATTTCCTTCTCTAACTTATTTTACAGATGAGGAAACTGAGGTAATCAGGGTTAAGTGACTTGACCAGGGTCACATAGCTAATAAGTGTCTGAAGTCAGATTTTTAACTCACATCTTCCTGACTCCAGGCCCAGTGCTCTGCATCACCTAGCTGCCTCTATCTAGCACACCCAAGTTACATAGTAAATGCTTATTGACTACTGTTAAGCAAAGAATTATTGTTTTAAATTATTTAATGCATTTCCTATTTTTCCTTAAAAGCTGCCCACCATACCACATCAACAGAGGCTCTTGAAACACCACCATAGAAGTAGTGATGGAAATCCTCAGATATTGGACTTTGGCAGGCCTGCCTCATTCTCATCTTTACTAAACAAGTGAACCCTGTATTGCTTCGGTTTGCTCCTAGTCCCTGAACATCCAGATACATGTGGCTCTTGAAAGGATCTCTGTGAACACATATCATAGAATACTTCACCATTTTGTTCATTGTTCATCATAAAGAATCCTGGGAGAAAATATACTTTCCCAAGGATCCACTTAACTGTCACTTTAAAATATGGCCAGAGTCTCTTCATGGGGTACTGAAGGAGGAAGAGGCATATTTCAGAAATGACAAGTCTAATTTCTAAACAGATTCACTGCCCTGAGTGCTCAGAATAAAATCATTATCTTGAAGGCAGTATCTAATAATGAAATACTCAGCCACAACCACTCCTCAAAGTATCCTCCAAAGCTAACCCAAAGATATCTAAAGGGAATGAATGAGCCTCACCAGAATGCACACTCAGAGCTGAGCAGCAGTTGGACAGATGATGATTCAACTATGTTTGAGCAATGACCAGAAGGGTTTAAGAGAAAACTTTTTGGATTAGTGAATGAATGCTCTCTAAAGTTCTAACAAACTTAGAACTCTAACAACTGCTTTATTCTCATTGGCCTCACCATAAGTGATTATGATATGATGAAAGAAGATTGTTCCTTTTGTAAGTAAAAAATATAAATCTGTGTCTACGTTAATGTTAAAGCAAAAGATGGATGTTCAGTTGTTTTCAATCATGTCTGACTCTTTGTGACCCCATTTGGGGTTTTCTTAGAAAGCTGCTGGAGTGGTTTGCCATTTCCTTCTCCAGCTCTTTTTACAGATGAGGAAAATGAAGCAAAAAGGCTTAAGTGACTTGCCCAGGGTCACATAGCTAGGAAATGTCTGATGCCAGATTTGAACTCAGGAAGAGGAGTCTTCCTGACTCCAGTTCGAACACTCTATGTTCTGGTCACTGTGCCACCTAGATGCTCTTAATTTGAATAACTCAGGCCAAAAAAGTGACTTTTTTTTTTTTTGCTTTTTGGAGGGGGGAAGGCAGGGAAATGGGGTTAAGTGACTCGCCCAAGGTCACATAGCTAGTAAGTATTAAGTGTCTGAGGCTGGATTTGAACTCAGGTCCTCCTGACTCTAGGGCCAGTGCTCTATTCACTGCGCCACCTAGCCACCCCAAAAAGATGACTTTTGAAAAGTTTTAAGGTTGATTTATATATTACAGCTGTTCATAATGATCATAATAACAAACGACTCATCAGCAGGTTGACCACAGAGTGAAGATGTTGGCCAAAGCAATTCTCCAAGACCATCAGCTCAGCAGCAGGGAGGCTGCAACATGGCTCAGTGGAGGAAATCACGAATCCTTGAAGTAATAAGAGGTTATGTTTACACAGTGCTTTACAAAGCCCTCCTCTTAAAAATTACTCTTTGTAATCTATCATGGGGTTAGCCTAATCAAATGTGGGAAAGTTTAAAATGAGATCTAGAACACATGCCAAAGGGAGCCATGTAGTTGTTCTTCATTTTTGAAGGGGATCAATGACATCACAAAGCGACATTGACTTGTGGTGAATTGGACTTAAATGAGGCAACCTTTCTCTCTCTTCCAGAGTCATCAAAATCCAGTGGCAAGCCAAGAGTCAAGATGACTGGTGATGGCCTGGGATGTAGTGGATAACCTTGACTTCTTTGATATCTGACCAAAGTGTAGGGTTAAATGTAACTAGAAAGATAGGGTGGAGGCATATTGTTTATGGACTTAATGGTGAGGCTGAGGAATTTCTTTATGTTCCTATGAGAAAAAAGGAACCTCTGAAAGTTTTAATGTTATGAGAATAAAATAGATCTGAACTGATGCATTAGGAAGATTAATTTGACAGATGTTTGAAAGATGGATTAGAGAGGCAAGAGACTAGATGACTGATTGAATGTGTGGGGTGAGAGTAAAGGGACAATGAAAGATGACCTGCAGTTATTCTTTCACAGGGTCTCTCAAAGCCATTTCCTTCTTTTCATCCTTACTATCATCGGTCTAGTTCAGGCCTTGATTTTCCCCATCCCAGTACCATGATCGGCTTCTAACTGGTCTTCTTGCCACCAATTTCTTTTTCCAATCTATTCTGCATGTCACTATTAGGTTAATTTTCTCAAAACACTGCTTTCCATATTTATTTCACTGCTCAAAAACTTTAAATGACTACCCATTGTTTACAGGATAAGGTGCATACAATCAGAATTTTCATAGGGTTATAGGAGGAAATCTCACCTTACCTTTTAGAAGCAAAGAAACTAACTTCCACCAGGTAAATTCAATAACTGATATAATTTATTCTAAATGATTAACTTTGCATTCATCAAACAGGAAATGTTGTTTAAATATTGTACATCAATAGGATTACCTGTTTCCTATCTATTTCTCACAGAAATTCAGAATTTCAGAGCTGAAAGGTACTTCAGAAGTCACTTAGCTTAACCCACACCTGAAAAAGAAGTCCTTCCCCAACATACATACCCAACAAGGTAACTATATAGCTTTTGTTGTATGTTTGAATACTTCCAAAGAGGAGAACCCACTTGGTCCAGAGGCAGTCGTTCTACTTTGACATAATTTTTATTATAAGAAGTTTTTTTTTTTCTTACAACAAACTTAAATTTACCTCTTTGTGATTTGTGTACATTACTCCTTGTTTTACCTTCTAGGGCCAACCTTAACATGTCTAAACCTTTGACAAAACAGCCCTTTAAGTACCTGAAGAGAATTATCATGTCCTTTCTAAGTCTTTTCAGGCTGAACACTCCTTGTTCCTTTAAATCATCCTCACATGGCATGAACTCAAGGCCCTTCACCATGACAATTGTCCTTCTCTGGTTACTTTCTAGTGTACCGATATCTTCTCTAAAATATGGCATGCTAACTTGACACAATATTCCAGATGTGAGCTCACGTGGGAAGAGTATAGCAGGACTACTATATGGAGATGGTCCCTCCCTTAAAATAATCCAAGATAACATTAACTTTCTTAGTTGCCATATATGCTATTAACTTATATTGAGTTTCAGTTGCATTAAAATCCTCTGAAATTTTTCAGAGGAATTGGGATCTGGCTACATGCACCATATCTTGATCTTATACTTGTGAAGTGAAGTTTTTAAACCTAAGATTAAGACTTTACATTTATTTATACATATTTGATTTCCTCTCATTCAGTAAGAAAAAGAGCTTTTCTTTAGGTGATAAATAGTCTAAGGAAATGAACAAATACTTCTCAAGGGAAGACACTCAGGCTGTGTATAGTCATATAAAAATGCTCCGAATCATTACTAATTGTAGAAATGCAAATTAAAGCAATTTTGATATTCCATCTCATTTCCATAAGTTTGACAAAGTTGACCCAGAAAGGAAATGATGATTGCTTAAAGGCTGTGGGAAACAGTCACATTAATGCACTATTGGTGGATCTGTGAATGATTACAATTATTCTAGAAAGAAATTTGAATTATATACAGAAAATTACTGAACAGTACATTCCCTTTGAGCCAGTTATCCCACTGCTAGTCCTATAGCCAAAGGACATCAAAGAAAGAGGACAAGCAAGGCCCTTTATGCACAAAAAATATTTGTAGCAGCTCTTTTTTTGGTGGCAAAAAATCTGGAAACTAAGGGAATACCTATTAAAGAATGGTTGAATAGATTGTGATACAGGAATGTGATAGAGTCCTATCATGCTGTAAGAAATGACGAAGTAGATGATTTCAAAAAGACCTGGAAAAAACTTATTTGAACAGATAAATGACAAAATAATAAGAACAATTTATATTGTTACAGCAATATTATACAAATAAGCAATTTTGAGAATTTTTATAAAAGTAGAACCTATATAATCTATATGGTAACCTGTAGTACAATCTATGTGGTAACAAATATAACACTATAAAAATAATTTTGGAAGCTATGAGAATGAAGATCAATACCATGACAATTCCTATTGAGATTCTTTGTCTCTCCACAATGTTTCAAAGATCATTGACAATGGAGCAACATTTATCTGTTCTTTCAGAACTCAAAAATATTAGTCCATCTAGTCCATGATTCCAAAAGATTGCTGATGAAATGTACTATTCATTATAGAGAGGTGATGGATTTAGGGGTGCAGGATGAAACATGTATGTGTGTGTGTGTGTGTGTGTGTGTGTGTGTGTGTGTGTGTGTACAGTCATTGAGGGAAATCGTTTTTCTTGATCAGGCATATTTGCTATAATCAGTTTGTTTTTCTTTTCATTTTTTTTTCAGGGTGGGCAAGAGAGAAAATAGATTACTGTTATTTTTTTTAATAAAGGGAGTATGTGTCATGTGAAATATTTTCTATACTTTTACATTAGGTCACTATATTATTAGTTTTACTTAACTGTTTTACTTTCGCATGAGTGAGAGTAATCTGTAAAAGCTTGTAACATAAAAGCTAAGTACAGCAATATAACTTTAAAAAAAATGACTCAATTCAAAAAGATCTTGTTTAAGAAAGAAAATCTTTTTCAATTTGTCATGTGGTGCTAATAAATCTTGCTACCAATTCTACTTTGAGTCATCTAACATTTGATAGAGATTTTATCTACTTTTCCCTCCAAATCACTGATATATCTTAGCACACAGTCAAGCATAGATCCCTGTAGAACTCCTTCCAAATTAAAATCAATTGATTTTAATCATTAATTTAGGGTCTCTCATTTCATCAATTGTGAATCCATCTAATTGTACTATCTTTTACTCCACACAAAACTACATCTTTTCCAAAGAATAGCCCAAGAAACTTTGAAAAAAAAAAACCCTTTGCTAAAATCTAAGCAAATACTATCTAGAGCATTCCTCTGATTTACTATCTAGGAACCATGTCAAAAAAGGATCTAGTATTAGTTTGACATGACTTGTTCTTGATGAGGCCATCTTGGACCTTTAGGATCACCATTTTCTTTTCTAAATGTTTACTAACCATCTCTTGAATACAATGTTCTAGAATTTTGCCAAGAATCAAAATCAATGTCACCAGCTTATATTTTCCAGAATTTATTTTCTTCCCTCCCCCCCCTTTCTTTAAATGGGGGCATTTGCTTTTTTTCAATTTCTACTGACATTCTTTGTTTCTTCACAACTTTTCAAAGATCATTGACAATGGAGCAACATCTACCTGTTCTTTCAGAACTCAAAAATGTTGTTAGTCCATCTAGTCCTTGGAGAAGTACTGGTATGATCTCTTTACTTGATTATCAGCTCCTCATTAACTATATTTCACAGAGATGTTGAAATTATTATTGGCATGTTTATCAATATAAATTCTAATGGGAGTTGATTTCATGTATGTAGTCTACAAAAAGTTCAAATTAACATACACATAAGATTTGCAATCTAATACATTATGTATAACACAGAATGGAGGTGCTCCATTTGGTAGAGAATAAACCAGGACATACACTTGTGCCTAATGGTCTTTTCATATCTGAACAGGTTCTTCATGAAGCATTTCATAAAGATATTTCATTCAAATTGGTTCATTTATTCTCCTGTACTGGAGGAAGGATTTACCGACAAAATGATTCTTTATAGTCATGTAGACAGATAGGATATTTAGCTGTGGGGGCTATTATGAGACTCTCTACCTAATCAGTTAACTGAATAGGGGATTCCATAATAGCTTTGTAGGCAGTACCAAATAAGTAGAAAGCCACCCATGTGGTATATCTTAATTAAGTCATACCACAGGTATGACCCTATCTCTCCCACACAAAAGCCAATTAAAGTCAATTCTTGACATTCAGGGCAAAAATGTATATATGTCACCTGAGAAAGTAGCATATTTATAGTTTCATCTTTGAGATCAGCCAATACCCATCAATTAGGCAGAAAGTCTCTAAGGAAACTTGACTCAAGAAAAGTAACTTTGAATGAGGAGTAGAAAGAGAAAGATGTGGAGCAGTGGAGGATTGGATGAGATACATGAGGGATCTGGGGCAAGCAGAGAGTAATTTGAGGTCATCAGGCACCTTGGCAATAAAAAAGGAAAATGGAAGGGGAGGTGGAATAAGTACATTTATTTAGTGCCTACTAAGTGCCAAGCATTGTACTAAGTACTTTATAAATATTATCTCATTTGATCCTTACAACAACCCTAGAAAGCAAATGCTATTATTATCCTCATTTTGTGGTTGATGAAATTAAAGCAAACAGAGGATAAGTGACTTGCCCAATGATACATAATTTGTCTGAGGCTAGATTTTCAACTTAGGTCTTCCTGACTCTACTCCCAGCACTCTATCTACCATGCCACCAAGATGCCTCCAAGGAAGGTGAGAGGAAGATGCTGAAAGTGAGCAGAACACAAATTTCACAAATTTGCCTGTGATGCACCTGTTCTTCCAAGAATCTTTCTCCTGATCCTGAGGTCACCTCTAGTATGCTCACGCTGAAGGGAGGAAACTCAAGGTTATCAGAATTTCTAATAGATGGACTCTTCCTTTCAAATAAATTCCTTATGGTTTTAAGTGAAGGCAGACCTTAAGAGAGTCTTGTAGTACAGTGAGATCACTAGTATTAGTCACCCCCATCACCTGTGTTGCCCCACCCAAAGGAACACTCTTTACCCTGTCTCATGACAAGAGTTACTGTACCTCGAGTTACTGTTTGTTACTACCCCAGAGACTTAGGGGTGACCCATTGAACTGTTTCTCCCAAACCTTTCAGTTTTATTTGCGAAGTCATTATAAACATGATAAAATGGAAAGGGGAAAATGTATTCTATTTTTTTTAAAGGATGCTATGTCAGCAAAACACTTGTTTCATTTAGAGACAGCATCTTGGGCGCTGGAAGGGGGAAGAAAGAAAAGAAAAGAAATGAAAGGCAAATTTGAGAGTCAGGAGACTTGGATTCCTAACTCACTTCTGCCATTAAACGGTGCAAAAGTATACTGAACTCCCCTCCATTTTCTCTTTAGGCTACCTATACATTACAGTATAATATCAGGATAATGTCTTGTTCCAATGACTGAGTTCTAATCCGAATGAGGAATGCTTGCCAGTCTTCCTTCAGCTATACATTTTCCAACAATGTCCTTCACTGAAACATCATTTTAACCAAAGACCTACTCACTTTCTGAGAGAAAATTGGATAAAAAATTTAACTCTAAGCTCACAGAAAATGCATGAGAGTGGTAACCACAGGGTAGCAATGCCTTAATTTAATGAAGGCCATGCCCTATCTTCTTTATACATCAGATATGTACAGAGTTGTTTGCATGTTGTCTCCCAATTAGAACATGAACTCTTTAAGGACATGGATTGTTTTTGTCTTTCTTTGACTCCCCAGCACTTAACACAGGGCCTGGCATGTCATAAGCTCTTAATAAATGCTTTTTGACTTGACTTAATTGAATTGAATCATTTAGGAAAATCATTCTCCAGAATTCTGGGACATTTTTAACAACTATAGTGAGGTTTGAAGAAGGTAAACTGTTCAGCGAACTTTTACCTGAACTCTGAACTCTATTGGATCATTATGGAATTTATCTTTGTTCTTGAACCCTATAAATTGTAGCTTGGAAATGTCTTGGGCAGAGAAACTTTCAAAGGCTGAGGGAAACTCTCCTCTTTGGATTTCTCTCTCTAGATAAGAGATGTTTAGAATAAGAATAATTAATAAATAGCGTCACTGTCAGACGCTACAAAAATGCGGGGTACTGATTTTTTTTTATTTCACTATTGCCTTGTAGCCTTAGGCAAGTGAAATCCTTCCAGTACCATAGTTTTCTAATTTGTTTCTACTTGCCTTAGAATAACGAATGACATTAAGCATTTTAATTAAATAATAATTTCATTAAATAATGAATGAGATTAAACATTTTATCTTTACCTTGAAAATTTACCTGGGGACAATAAGTTTTAATTCCTAGTAGCAAGATTACCTTTTCATTTACCATATAACTCAATTCTATTGCCTACATTCTCTGGTAGGGAGTTTGAGAGGAATCATATCATCTTGGGGAGAAAGTCACAATAGGAATTCTTACAATAGCTTTGGGGATTTGTTCCCTGTGAACCAAACATCTTTGCTAAGATCAGCACCCTCTAGATACAACATAGTTGATTACCGTGGTTCTTTGATAAGCTTCTACCTGATGCTGCTTATGGCCTGGCCAAACGATGCTTGGTGGGGAGCTTTGTATTGGAGCTATATTGCAAATAATTGTGACAATAAGAGATGGAAAGACATAATTGAGCTATTTAAAGGTGAAGTTTATTGCTGCCGCTCTTTCATTTTGCTGTCTGTCTGATTTAATGTCTTGTACCAATTGCATCAGAGCTTATATGTGAAATGGTGTCAAGCAGAGCTCCTGACAGCTGTAATTGTGTCCCATCACTTCTACACTGAACAACTGATGGTCTGTCTATCAGTGCCATGGAGCTGCTGGGAAGTACTTAAACTATTGGGCAAAGTTCCTTTGAGATTAGAGGAGAACTTGGTTGTTTTCAGTGAAAGGAAAAGTTCTTCTTTTATGAAAAAAATCTAAAGTAAGGTGATTATTTAGTAATGGTGGAAATGAATGTCTTTATGTTAGTGGGGAGTTTATACATCATGAATGATATACAGTTACTAACCCAGAGATTAAGAAATAATTCATTTCTTATTTTTATTTCTTTATTATTTCATCTTCTTATTTCTTAGCTTCTGTATTAGTAAGCATATACATCTCATAAAATGGTCTGGTGATATTTGGTACATTAATTAAGAAGGTATGGGGTTTTTTTGCTTGTTTTGACCATACTTCTAATTTTGTTGATAAAAGGAACTCCAGGTGAGGAAACTCCCTCTATTAATGCAGGTTGGCACTTACTCTACAACTTTCAGCCTTAGAGACTTACCTGGAAACTAAGACGCTAAATGATCCCCCACCCCTATACAGCTTGTATGGGTCAGACTGGGCTTGAACACAAGTCCTCCAAGCTCCAATACCAGCTCTATCCGTTATGCCATGGTAATGGTATATTATTTACCATAATTTCACAATAAAATTAGTATTATTTTCTGTTATTTAGATCACATAATAGCAACAGGAGGTATCCTTTCTGTTCTCTGTAATAAGGCTAAGTGAATATAGACCTGGCATGATGCCATTAGCCTTATAGGCTCATAACCATGCTAAGTAATGTCACTGCAGGGGGGCGGGGAATGACCTTGGAGGACATTCCTAGAAACTGTGAATTTTAACAGAGGACAGCTTTTTTTTTTCTCTAATTATAAAAGTGACTTCTAATGGTGATAAATGGGAATCTTTTGGAGCTTCCAGACCCTAAGAAGTCTGCTGGTAATGAAAGATAGCCTGAGATAAGGTGGTTGGGGGCTAGAGTGCCTGTGACTTCCTTGTTTCATGCTCACTAGAAAGGAAGCCTGAAAGGAGGCGGCTCTTCCTACCCACTAGCACAGAGCTAAATATAGCAGAGCAATTCAGCACGGGATATCATCAATGACTCTCTGCTCTAATTTTGGAGACTTTGTTTTTTATAAAAGGTGGTAGATTTGCTTTTCATTAGCCCTTGCATATTTTAATTGAAACTTTCTTATAGAATTGGAAGGAATCTCTGAGGCCAGCTGGTCCAGGCTTCTTGCTTTACAAATGAGAAACCAAGGCCCTTATAGGGTATGTGACTTGGCTAAGGTCATAACAATCACAAGCAACATAAGCAAGATTTGCAGTCCAGTCCTCTGACTCTGAAGTCACCGCCCTTCCCGTTCTGCCAGTTACCTCTTTATATAAACTGAATGGGCTGGGGTGGGGAATACACAGAACAACAATGCTTTAAGGTCTGCAGTTGTTATTTGGTAGTTTCAGTCGCACCAGACTCTTTGTGACCCCAGTTGGAGTTTTCTTAGCAAAGAAACTAGAGTGGTTTGCCATTTCCTTCTTCAGCTGATTTTATAGATTAGGAAACCAAGGCAAACAGGGTTAAGTGATTTGCCCAGGGTCACACAGCTAGTAAATGTTTGAGACCAGAATCAAACTCAGGTCTTACTGACTCTAGGCTTGATGCTCTATCTACTATGTCATATAGCTACAAAGCACTTCATAAATGTTATTTCATTTTATCCTCACAACTACCCATGGGGGTAGGCATTATTATTACCTCCATTTTACAGATAAAGAAACTGAGGCAGAGAGAAGTTAATTGGCCCGCCCAGGATCACATAGCTGGTATCTGAGGCCAAATTTGAACTCAAGTCTTCTTAACTCTATATTCAGCACTGTCTAGCTGTCTTTATAACAAATGAGAAAAGAGAGGTCAGTTTCTGAGGATTACATTGGTTTTCTGGTAACAGGAGCCTCTAAGTGAAGAACATGGTTATTCATTATTAAAGAGCACAATTTTGTTCATCAGATTTCATAAGGCTCGCTGACATGTAGCGTAAAAATAACAACAATGAAAGATTAGCAAGAGAACACAAGGGGAAAGAGAAAAAAGTTGGGGTGGAAAAAGCAAGGAGGGAGAAAAGTAGGGGGAGAGGGTTGTGTGAAGTAGTGACCTCAGACACCTTTACTACCTTTGACTAATATTCCAGTCTCCTCGTTTAACAGTAAGTTTCTGAAAATAAAGTCTCTGAGAAGAGAGAAATGGAGTTTGTAAGAGAAAAGGAGAACGGGAGAAAAGGCTGGGGAAAGAGAAGAATGAGATATGGTTGTATTGACAAAGTTGCTCAAGTAACAATACACACAACGGCAATGGATAATGAGTTCACTGGGGGAAAAAGACATCAAGCCATTGACAGCTCTGTTTCCCTAACTTTTGTCTTTAACTCATCCACAATTTCCTTGTTGATTCTCTACTTCTATGTTGCTGGTTTTTTCGGTAATGAGTTGCAAAATTCATTAAAATCATGCAAAGCTGCATTTCTCTTTAAAGCATCTCTCTTTTATACAAAGTGGTTGTTAGAGAAAGCCTAGGCCAAGAAAAGATAAGCCTCTTCCACAGTTGAGCAAATACTCATTTTTAAATAATCCATATAATTTTTCAATCTTTTGGCAGTTAAACATATGCTGCACAGGACTGTTGCACACCTATGTAGCTTACAAAGCTATTCAATTAAATCTAACTTTCATTAAGTCTGTATTATGTGCAAAGTCCTATGCTAGGTGATGGGGATGCAAAAATAGAATGGTCTCTGTCCTCATACAGCTTCTGTGCTATTATACAAAAGTAAACAAATACATAGCTTATGAAAAAGAACGAAAAGCAATTTCAAAAAATACAAATATGAAGATTATGAAAATAATAAAAAGTAATTTCAAGAAGAGTGTTCTAATAATTAAAGGTGCGAAGAAAGGGGAGCTGGGAAAGGGCTCATATAGGAGGTAGTATCTAAGCTGTTGTTGTTTGGCCTTCATTCTCAAAGAGGACGGTGACATCAGGAAGGGGATGTCATGACTTGCAAGTGAATTGGATTTAAATGAGGCAGGGCTGTGCAAAGCCACCAACCTCACTTTCTCTTCCAGAGTCATCTGGGTCCAGTGGCAATATTGTTTGGATGGAAGTTAGGGATTCTATAAGGAGTAAGTGAGTAGTATTCCTGTGAGAGCAGGGCACTTTTAATAAAGGTTGGTAGTTTGAAGACTCTTTGGGGGGAAAAAAAGTATCGCAGGAGATTTCTTTGAAGAGCAGAAGCATTGTAAACCAAAAACTACTCAGAGGAACTGAGGTGTTGGAGGTGGAATGGGAGTGTATTCAGTATTTAACTGAAGCAGAAAAAAATAGGAAGATGGGTGCCAAAAGCAAAGTGAGTGGGAGACATTTAAAAAGAGAAAGGAGATATCATCAAGTCCAGTGTAGAATATTGCTGAAGAGAATGGGCTACCAATGGCAGAGGCACTTTAGCAATTTGCTAATGGTTTGATGTAGCTCCATGGGGCTCTGAAACAGTCATGGAGAGAGGAGTGGGGCAAAAGTTTGCAGGAAGACAGAAGGCACAAAGAAAGCTAGTCATTGTCGCAGAATCATTAAGAAACCAGCTCTGGGTCTTATGACCTACAGATGGAGAGAGTTTGAACTAAAGGGACTTTAGAGGTCATTTATTGCAGTCCCCCTAATTTGGGGGGAGTAAAGCTACTTGCTTGAAATAAGAGTTGATGGTAAAACCTAGAGCTCTTACATTATTCTCTCCCCTCCTCTGAACTGCTGTAGAATTTATTTTCTGTATTCTGCATTTAGGTATTTATTCATATATTAGATTATATCATTATTTTAATATTCCAGATATGTACATCTTGCTTCAATTATATTGTAAGCTCTTTGCAAGTAATAACTAATGTGACAAGTGGTGCTATGGATAACATGAGAGGTGATGTATAGAATATTCTACCTATCTCAAGGAGTTTGAAATCTAGTTGAAGTGACACATGAGACATAAAACAGATGATTTAAGTTCTAGAAGTGTTTGAAGGTCTGTAATGGTAAGGGAATTTGAAGATCTTCTCTGCCCCTTAATAGCCCAGGGAATCTGAAGATCTTCCCTACCCCTCACTTGGATCCCAACAAGAGAAGCTTGCTTAGGGGATGCTTATTTTTCAGGAAGCCCCACACCTTTGTTACTTGGTAATTAGGGTCATGAAGGTTGTGATGTTCTCTCACCCTGGAGAAGGCTATATATACCCCTGATGTGAGGTTTTGCTTTGGGGCTCGCTTATGGGAAGAATTATGTGATTTGGACAGATGAGACTCTGGGCAGCCATTGAGCCCCCTGGCTTTGAAAACCCAGATGTTGGTGCTTCTTTCTCTGATAACTAACACTGTATGTATGTAGTGGTCAGACAACTGGAAGCCTTGTCTGTTGGTCTGTTGAATTATATTATTTTCTCTGTATTTTCTGAAATTCAGGGTGCTGACTTTTCCCCCTGAATTAAGTGAATTATACACACACACACACACACACATACTCATACACATACACACACACATGTTTGATTAAAGTAAGATTGTTAACCCTTTTTGAGTTGCTTTCCTTAGAAAAGCAGATCAAAGAACCTGTGCTAGCAGCCATCCTGGGTATGCTAGGGTGCTTGCTGTTACAAGGTCTCAGAAGGAGGAAAGAAACAAGTATTTATTCAGTGCCCTCTATTTGCCAGGCACTATAGTAAGTACTTCACAAATATTATTTCATTACGATCTTCACAACAGCCTATGGGGTGGGGAGAAGGGCATAGGTACTTTTAGTATTACCATTTTCTCAATTGAGGGAATTGAAACAAACAGAGCTTAAGTGACATGCCCAGAGTTCTACAGGTAGAAAATGTCTGAGGCTGGATTTGAACTCAGATCTATCTGATATTAAGCCGAACATTCTATGCATTGGACTACCTCTTTCAGGGAAGGAAGAGTCCTGTAGGGATCAGAGAAGGTAAGAAAGCTTTCATGTAGCAAATGAAACTTCACCTTGATATTACAGATAGATAGGAAGTAGAGAAGGGGATATAAGCGGATGGAGGTGGGGGACTCATTGTGAACAAAGACTTGGGAACAAGAAAAAGCATGGCTTCTATGGTAGGCAATCATCTGATTGGGATTGGAATGTGCTATGGAACAATGAGAGAGAAATCTGGGTTGGCAGAGTGAAGCCGAATTATAAGATCCTTCAGAAACTTTTCATGAAAGAAGGAATTTTTCATTTTCAGTCAGTTGCATTAGTTTCATCTAGATACTGTCAAATGTTTTCTTTCGATATGGCCCATGATGACTTTTATTCCATTAAGAATGGTAATGTTTGACTTGAAAGTTCATGAAAATCCAATGGATTATAAATGTAATGAAGATGTGCTTTATCTCTGGGCCCTCAATATAAAGAAAATCCATATCCATCATCTAGTAATGGATATATATATATATATATATATATAAATAACCTAATGACTATTAGCAGTTGCTTTAGTTTTCACAGTAAGCGTTTATTCTACTTTAAATGGCACAGGAAAAATATAATCTGAACAACCACTACAATTTTACTTAGCCTTCATTCTCAGTAATGTTTTCCCCCTCTGCAATGATGGAAAAGAAACAGAATTAATTATAGGAGACACCCAGATAATGATGTTGGAAAGCTGTGAAACAAATGTGCCTGTTCTGTCTCTTGAGAAGTTTCATTAACACATCTTTGTACCAGACATTTGATCAACACATTTTTATTAAAAGTGACTTGAAAAGACATATTCTGGTAAGAAGAAATTACCTCTAGCTTCTGTTCAAGTTCCGTTAGTGAGCCACACAATTCAGTAACAGATTCTAGAACCTCTTGGTGTTTTGTTATTATTTTCTCAGCGTACTTCTGCCCTTCTTCCAGACCTGGTAAAAGATGTGAAGGAGGGAATCTACTTAAAGGTAAATCTTTCAGAGAAAAAGTTCAAAAACCCCATCATATCATTAGAATGTTAGGGAGGTGATAGCCAGCCAGCTATCCTGGCAAAGTACCTATGAAAGTACCTAGTTCAGTGGTTCTCAACCTTCCTAATGCCGCGACCCTTTAATACAGTTCCTCATGTTGCGTTGACCCCCCCAATCATAAAATTGTTTTCATTGCTACTTCATAACTGTAATTTTGCTACTGTTATGAATCTATCTGATATGCAGGATGTAGTTTCACTGTTACAAATTGAACATAACCCACAGGTTGAGAACCGGTGAACTAGTTCAACAGGTGTCCTGTTCTTCAACCTCAGTATTCCATCTTCTTTCTCCTCATCTTTGTATGGACTGTTCTTCACATCTAGAATAGTCTTTTTCCTCATTTCAGCCTCTGGAAATCCCCCATCTCCATCCAAGGCTCTAATTATGTGCCAACCCATGCATTTTCTAGATCCCTGAGTTCTAGAAATCCTCACCTTACTCAGAACCCTAAGTTTTGTTGTTCTTCAGTCTTGTCTGACTCTTTGTAACTCCATTTGAGGTATAATTTTACTTGTTTCCTAAATGTGTGTTTTTGCTATTGAGAGTGTGATAAGAAGATTGGGGGGGGGGGAGAAACCTTTGGATGCTTGATTGCAACAAATTCCTGGCTCTTTTTGGTCTCCCTTGTTTTTATTTTATGTTACTTGTGTTGTTGTTTTATTTTCTGTCCCTCTGGAGAACCTAGAAAAACCAGAGTTGTAATGTAATAACAAGGAATCACATGTATATTGACTGAAGGATGTTGTAAGTCACCATGGTTACCCATTCCTAGATACTTGATCATGTTCCAAAGGGAAAATATCCCCTTGGCAGAAACTGTGTCATCACATTTAGCATTCTGTGGCCACCTGGTGCTGTACCCACCCAAGTTGGATTTGCTTGGTGAGTGAATACTGTCCTTGGTCTCATAGGAATGATACCAGAGAATTCACGGAACATACTCATCAGGTTCTTTATCATCACACTATCCAAACCCAGCTGACAGACTCTCAGATAGGAGAATTGTTTAAAGGGGCTTTAGGAAGGCAAGATTTCTCAGTCTGACAGATAAGATGTATTTCCTGATCAAGAGGAAGAAAAATGAGATTATATATTTGCCAAATGATAAGTGAGTAAGGGAATACAGGACAGGTATGGGAAGTAGACCTGAGATCTCATTGGCAGAAGGAATTCTCAGATGAGGAAATTCTATCAATGCTGGTATTCACCTTCTCTGCAACTTATGGGGTTAGGGAGTGTGATGTATGAAATGTCTGAGAGACATAATTTCCAGGTAATTACCATCTATTTTATTAATTACGGCTCTATTGGCAAGACCCCTACTAAGAGTTACCGATATCAAATTTAGTGACTTGCTCAGGGTCACACTGGGGGTCTCTCACAGGTGGGATTTGAATCCAGATCTTTCTGGTTTCACAGCCAATTTTCTACAAAATGACACCGTGTTCTTCAGGGGGTACATGGATAATATGATAACCTCTGTTTGTTTCAGTTTCCTCAATTAGGTAAATGGTAATACTAGTTATTTAAATCCTCGCTCCCAACAGGGTTGGGTTAAGGAAAAGAGGCAAGAAGAACGCCTTTTTCTTGTTTCCTCTACAATGAACTCAGAACATTTCACAGAGATTCAAGAGCCGTTTTCCTTAACTCTCTGTGTACTTAAAGGGTAAAGGGGTATTTTTATTTGTTTATTTTTTCATGCCTTTGTTCTTTAAGGTGTCTCAATTTCTTAGCTTCTGTTATTTTTTTGCTACCCAAAGTTATTATTTTATTCTGGTTTTGTCGTTCTAGAGATGAACAATGGAATGGGGTGAAGAGAAGGCAACAGGGAAGAACAGGCTACAGAAAGAAGGAGGTTAAAGCTGATGTTTTCCAGCTCATTTTTGCAGGATTTCCTCTCTCTGACCCACCCCCACTTAGTTTTGCTGCATTTGGGACTCCTCTTGAGTTGTAGAACAGGTCAATGTAGTGAGGAGCTCCAGGGGCTAGAAGCATGCACATTTTCCATAGGATCAGACTCCGTACAGATTTGTTCAACAGCACATCACCAAAGGCCTTAAAAGAGCTCTCACCATATAAGCGTTTAGCCAGGGCAGTGATCTCCTGAATCCTCTCTTCTTGCTGAGGCACCGTAGGCATGATAAACTTATTGAACTGCTTATGAAGAATGTCTATAGCCTCCTTTGTCGTGCACTCCGTGGAATATTTCCCAACTCTAACAACCGTAGCACTGGCTTCTTCGCACCAAAATTGACACTAAGTTAATGGGAAAGAGCAAAGAGATTGAAAAGGGGCCATCTGTGTAAAGTTCATGATGGTAGTCACTGAAGGGTCTATTTTTCACTTCCAAGAATTCCCTTGCTCATTTGGGAGTATTTTCTAAATCATAATAAAACAGATGGCAGAAAGTGATCTCACTGTTTTGTATTTGGATAGCAAAGAGACAAGGGATTACAGAAATATAGGATCTGATCTGGTTGTTTTTCTTCCTTAGATTTTTCTGAATCTTCTCTACAGTACCTTGAGAGAGAATTACTTTTTGCTAAAAAAAAAAAAAAAAAAAAGTAAACTTTACTTACAATTAACATTCAGCACTTAAAAAAAAAGTCCCAAAGATTTTTTTACAAAAGTACCAACTAGAACCCAATATATTCTGTGTTACATGTATACTCTACTGTCAATATAACATTTTAATGTGTCCAAATAAAACCACTTGTAGGGATAATATTTAACCCATGAATAGAAGGGAGCTTATTTAGGGAGGAGCATTGTGACCTATCATTCAGGAAAGATACCAGTCATATTTCCAGAGCCTAGAGGAGAATTGAAACTGTTTTATCACTAAAAATAAACAACAATGATGAAAGGAATGTGTCTGACACAGGACAGAAGCCCTCTTGCAGGGTGAGAGATAAGGAAAAGCCAACCCTGTTAGGAGCTAGGCTTTAAATAAATGTCACACAGCAGCGACAAAATTGTCAACTTGGTTCACATATAGAAGAATGATTAGCCTTGATGCAATGTCTAAGTGATGAATTTAACTGTATTAAAGGCAACGAATGCACACACTGTGCATTAGTCATAATAAATCTACCATATAGTGCACAATGCTTTCCTAGTATAAAGTTTCCTAGGTATGTAATATGAAAACATTTATTGATAATTTATTTTATGCACACACACATACACACACATATATGTGTGTGTATGTATGGTTGTATGTATATACGTAGGTATGCATCCATGTATGGTGTCATGGAGAGGCTGGGATTGAAGTTGGGTAGATCTGGGCTCAAATCTCCCCTCCAACACTTACTAGTTAAGTGATCTTGTATAAGTCACATAGTAGAAAATTATAAACAGGATCCTATATCCAGGCTTCTTAAACTGACAAAAATCACAGAGCAATTTCCTGTTCTTATATAGAGTAACCTAAATCTCATCACCATGGCTAAACACAAAAATATTCCCAGTATAATTCTTCCTACCAATAGACACATTAAGAAATATCTGAATCCTTTCAAAGTTTAAGCAATATGTAAAATATCTAATTTTTTTTTTTTACCAAATTCCAAGGTGATTATACATATCTATCGGCATATTTGCAACCTCTCTCATTTCTTCTATGCCTAAAAATTTAATTAATGAAATAGAGAATGATTTGCTTTGAGGGAAGCCTCCTGATCCACTCAAATGTTATGAACAACTTCAGGTCAATTAGACCAGTTCTTCTCATTATTCTTTGTCTACTCTGAACTGTAAAACCTTGTTCAGGCTGGGGTTAGTACCTCTTCCATCAACTCTTGAAGATGCTCAGTCAGATCCAAATTCTTCTTGTACTCTTCCACGACTCTGCCAAATTCATCTACTTGTTTCTTCAAGTCCTTTATTGATTCCAAGAGTATCATTATTTTGTTGGTTGGATAATTTAATGAAGAATCAGATATTTTGTTCTCAAAATTTTCCATTTTTTTCTTTAGGGTCTGAGCAAAAGAAAATTAATATTACATTTATAGTTATGATGATGTAAGAAAAATTATTTCTATTATAATGAGAGGCATTCCTAAGGACAATGAAAAAAAATGAAGAGATTCTTCACTATTGTCTTTTAAAAATCCTAATGATCACAAGTACATGTTTTTTTTAAGATTACTTTTTCTTTCAGGTTAGCCAGAGTTTTTTTTTTTAAATGTTTTCTTTTTAAAGCATTAGAATCATGGTAGTTAAACCATAAATGACTCTTTGATGAGAAGTCCAAGGACATTAGAAATAGTAAGAGTTACTGACACCCTGTCTTTGTCAGCTTCCTACAATGCACAGAGCCAATAGTTAACCAGGATTTTAGAACCGAAAAGTGAAAAGCAACAGAGATTATTATACAGTCCATGAGGTTTAATACATTACCTGCATTTTTTCAGCATAAATATCCACCTGTTGAATTTGGTTTTTGAGAGCTTTCAAATTGCGAGCCTTTTCTGTTTTCTTGGAATAGTTAAATTTCAAATTGTTAAATTTCTTTTTAATATCTTTGAATGATTCTCTATGCTGCAATTGGAGAAAGAGAAAGTCCATTTTAAATGACATTAATATCTTAATTTAATGATTCATTATTTCAATACATGAAGGTACTGATCAATCTTATGTACTTTGACATTTTTAGGACACTGTTCAATAGAAAATAGGTCTGCTCAAATGAATTTATGTGTATGTACTCTTGAGTGTGTGTTTATGTTTGCACATATTTTTGTAGATGTATGCATGCATTGTACATTATATGTGCATATATATGCATATTGGCTTGTGCATATGTTTATATGCACACATGCATGCACACAAAAATTATATAGTGTATATGTATATATGTATGTGGGCATATATGTATTTATACACACACGTATATTAATATGTCAGTGAACTACAGTCCCCAGACAAAATTCAGACTGCTGCCTGCTTTCTATGGCTATAGCTAATAATGGTTTTTACATTTTTAAGTATCATTAAAAACTATTATTTTAAAAATATTTCATATTAAATTAAAACATTAATTCAATGGCTATTAAATATTGTCATTTTTAGTTTGCCAGGCTGTTGTGTGCTAGACCTGTAATTTCATTCGTAGTAAGAAAACTTCCTCTATCAATGGAGATAAGCTATTTTCTGCAACTTACAGGCCTAAAGAGTTTCCTGAAGCACTGGATGATTGTGTGACTTGCCAAGAGTCACATAGAGAGACAATATCAGAGGCTGAACTTGAAACCAAGTCATGCTGATTCCAACAGCAGTCTTCTATCAACAACTCTCCTCTAAAGATGGAAAAAGCAGTGTAATAACATGGAACAGAACCTCTAATCTATTGGGTTTTTTTTTTTAACTTGTGTGTGTATGTGTGTGTGTGTGTGTGTGTGTGTGTGTGTGTGTGTGTGTGTGTGTGTATGTGTGTGATGGACCCTTTGGAAGACTTTGGTGAAGTCCTTGGATCCCTTTGGAGAATGTTTTTAAATGCAAAAAATAGAATACACAGGAAGACAAAAAAAACCAGAAGTTAGTGAAAATGAAGATGTGATTTATTTTTCCATTCAAGTTCTTGGACCTCCTGAGGTCCCTGCACCCCAGGTTAAGAACTCTAGGTTCAGTTTCCTAGACTTCTTAGGAAGACAATTTCTGATGCTGTCATTTTTTGACACAGTCTACAAAGCACTTCACATATACTGTCTCTCTGAGTTTTACAACAGAACTGTCAACTAGTTGGTGGAAATTTTATATCAGTGGAAAACTCAGATTGGTTGTTCAAGTGATCCCATTCTATCTCACCTCCTCCAACATATGGCCTCCTCTGTCATCCCCACTCTTGCACTTATTTTCAATCTCTCCCTCTCTGCTGACTCCTTTCCTACTGTCTACAAACATGCCCATATCTCCCCAATCCTGAAAAAAAACCTTCACTTGATCTTTCCAGCTGTGCTATTGTCCTATATTCTTCTGTCCTTTGTAGCTAAACTCTTCAAAAATGTTGTCTACAATATGTGCCTCCATTTTCTCTCCTCTTACTCTCTTCTTAACCCCTTATAATCTGTTTTCTGACCTTCATCACACAGAAACTACTCTCTCCAAAGTTACTCATGACCTCTTAAATGCCAAATCCAATGGTCTTTTCTCAACCCTCATTTTCCTAAACCTTTCTACAGTCTTTGACACTGCTGATCACTCTCTCCTTGAAACTCTCTTCTCTATAGGTTTTGGGGATACCATTCTCTCCTGGCCTTCCTCCCACCCATGTGCCCCCTCATTCTGTCTTCTTTGCTAGATCCTTCTCTACATCATTCCTTCTAACCACAGATGTCCCTTGGGGTTCTGTCCTGGGCCCTGTTCTCTTTTCCTTCTACTTCACTTGATATTCTCGTCAGTTGCCATGGATTTAATTACTATCTTTATGCTGATGATTCTCAAATCTACCTATCCTGCCCCAATCTCTCTGCTGACCTCCAATTTTGCACCTTTAACTGCAGACATCTTGAACTGGATGTCCAGTAGACATCTTAAACTCAATATGTTCAAAGCAGAACTTATTATCTGTCCCCTAAATCACCCCCTACTTTCCCTATTATTGACAATGTCCTTCTCCCAGGCCCTCCGGCTAGCAGTCTAGGAATCATACCGAGTTCTTCACTACCTCTCATCCTCTATATCCAAGCTGCTGCCAAATCCTGTTGATTTTGCTTTTGCAATATCTCTCAAACATACTCTCTTCTCTTTTCTTACATTGCCACCATTCTCATGTAGGCCCTCATCACCTCATGCCTGGACTATGGCGTTAGCCTACTGGAGAGCTTGCTTCTCTCAAAGCTCTCCCCACTCTAATCTCTTCTTCGTTCAGTCACTAAAGTGATTTTCCTAAAATGCAGGTACAGTTATGTCACCCGCCACCCCCACTCCACTCAGTAAACTTCATTAGCTTCCTATTGCCTCCGAAAGCAAATACACCAGATGCTCCGTGTGGCATTCAAAGTCCTTTATAACCTACCCAACCCTCCTACCTTTCCCATCTTCTTACACCTTACTCCTTGACAGATACTCTTCCATCCAGTGACACTGGCCTCCCGGCCAACAAGACACTCTATCTCTTGGCTCCAGGTATTCTCTTGGGCTTTCCCCTGTGTTTGGATCACTCTCCCTCCTCCACTCTGATTACTGATTTCCCTGGCTTCCTGTAAGTCCCACCTTCTATAGGAAGTCTTCTCTAACCCCTCTAACCAACTACCTTCCTTTTCTTAATTATTTCCTATTTATCCTGTATATATCTTTCTCTGTATATATTTATGTGGATATTGCTTCTCCCATTAGACTGTAAGCTCCTTGAGGGCAGCAGCTGTCTTTTGGTTCATACCTTAGCACAATGCCTGAAACATAGTAGGTACTTAATAGCTGGTAACTATAGAAGGGTAGGATTTTAATTTAGTTTATAAGTAGCAGAAGGGAATAAAAACCTAGGTCATCTGCTTTCACAGCTCCTTTGACTATAATATACTTACAAATGAATTATTATTTTATTACTAAGGTCCTGTAAAGAACTGATGGCTAGGTCCTGTTCAGTATGAATAATGAATCTTATGAAGTGGTCACAAAATTTTTGAATTTGCACTACGTATTTCCAATGAACTGAACCTAATCACAATATTTTATGGAATTATAACTTTGAAAAGTACAAATTTAGGAGTAGCTAGGTAGAGCACCAGCCCTGGAATGAGAAGGACCTGAGTTTAAATCTGGCCTCAGACACTTGACACTTACTGTGTGACCTTGGGCAAGTCACTTAACCCCAATTGCCCTGCCTTCCCCCACCTAAAAAACCAAACCAACAAAAAAAATGCAAATTTGAATACATGTAGCCATTTCCCAAACTAATCAGGACATGTCTGTACTCTAAGTCGTTCCATCTCTTATTATGCTATCATTCTTATATTCAATGGTTTGAATATGGGGTATAGAAAAAATATTAATGGTGGTTTAAGTTTTATTAGCTGAAACATCTACTAAGAGTTTTTGGATATCCTGTATATATACATGTACCCTAACTTTTAGTCTGGTTCTTTCCTTGTTTTTCAACTCAGATCAGCTCTCACAGTCACTATGTGCAAAATTCTCATAAGTCACCTAGATATGTCTGTGTAAAGATGGTAAATGGAGAACTGAAAATGAGATATAAGTGGTAGAAAGGAGGAATAGAACCAATGGGGATTTACAGATTCTTGTTCTAAATAATTTAACCAATTATATTCTTCATGTATTTTCTGGAAGAGATTTGCCATTTGTAGATCATTGAACACAAAGTCTAAGAGAAATCACCATTGCATCCAAGGAAAGCAAAATTCACTTATGACAAATGAGAATACCTGACCATGGAATGAAGAGCCTACTTTTTTGATGCCACATTTAATTGACCCATCCTAATATAAACCATGTCAGCCTGACAAATGTTTCCCAGAATTTAAGAACCTACTGAAAATATTGCCACCATAGGAAGGACCGGAAACCCCCTACTTTTTATGTTTCCCACCATGCTCTAAAGTAGTGAGAAAACCAACAATAAGCAATACTTGTTTTAAATTCTTATAGAGGCATTTATCTGAAAGGCTTGGCCATATTATAGCTGATAATTCGATTCAACAAATATTTATTAAGTGTATATTCCATGACACTGTGAAATGTGAGCTGTTAATAGAAGCTGGGATAACATGTAAACCATCTCTTAATGACAGCAAACAAATGATTTCAGAAGGAATAAAGATTGCACTCATGCCCAGTTATTAGTGTCATAACAACACCCTGGTTGCCCTACAAAACATTTTATCAGAGTGATTATTTAAAATTCAGCTATATTATGGGAACAAACATCTCAAGGGGTCAACTCGGTCAAGATATCTTTTGGACTTATCTTTAACACATGGGGAAATCATTGTCAAAGTACCAGCTGATTTGAATAATTGGAACAATATCAGCATTGCCTCTGGTATTATCATGTAAGAGTTAGAATTCTTATCTAAATTTACCTATGAATGATTAATAGTATCTATGATGTTAATATACTATATATGATTATTAAGCACAAGTTTTATGTAATGATTAAACCAAGGAGATGGAGACATATTAAATATCTCCATTTATAAAATATAGTATTTAAGTGTAGGGAAAAAAAACATATATGATCCAAAAATATAAAGGATACTTCTTGAAGTAAGGGCATCTACTTGATTATTGATGGGATAATTAGGAAATTAAAAAGTGTATTATTGTTCACTTAACGTTTACCAAAGAATCAACAAAGTTTTTAAATTTGATGCCATCTGGGGATTAGGAAGGCATGTGAGTTTGATGTAAAAAGGGGGAATGAATTCAATTATTGGATCAAAATATCAAGGTCTATATTCATGTATAATTGTGGCAGGTGCCTTCATGGTCCCAAAGGGCGTAATTGACTTAGACTCATCTGCAGCTTCAGGCAAACCATCTATCATGCTTGAGAAAACAGAGAATACCCATGATACATCCTTGGATCATTTGCATTATTCCAAAAGATCATTTAGTTTGATTCGACTTTTTTCCCCTGGATGGATTAACCTCTTTGTTAAAATCCACCCAAACCCAAAAAATTAGCAATAAAACTTTGGTCAAATGTAAAGGTTGGGACTCTGTGTGATGTTCAATTTGCTATATCTATTTCTTCATATTAGAAAAAATAATCTCTTTGAAATCAAATTCATAAGGAATAAGTCTTAGATCTAATCCTTAAACTTCATATTATAAAACTTGAAAAGTGAAGTTCAGATCCAGAAATACTGATAAAAGATGAGCAAGAGTTTATTTCTGTTTGCTGCTGTTTATACCCATCTGCCAAAGATGATTTATAAGGCCAGAGAATCTCTTCATGGCAATGTGGGTATGTTGAAATGGGATCGGCTCATTTCTGACACATGAGATCTCTTGTCTAACATTTGCAGCTGCTAATACTTTTCCTTGTGGCCCTCACTGGAAAACCAATTCAAACTTAAGGCCATGTGCTTTTACTACCACCATTCTAAATGGAAGTTATAAACACAACAAGATCCTGGGGATGACTTTGTATCTAGAGCAATAGAAAGATCTCTTAGCCACTCCTAAAGTTCTCACTTACTACTTCAACTTAAAAAACCTAGCAAATCCTTTCATCCCTGGTTTATTCTGCCCTCCTAACCCCACCCCAAAACCTTGCTTCTGTTCTCTCATCTGACAGAACTAGGTATCACTCTTATTCATCCGTGGTGTCATGATTCATGCAGCTGTTTCTAATTTCAGTCAGCCTGTCAAACGTGCAGAATGGTCAGAGACGTCTAAAGCCAACTGCTAAACTTCAGGGTATCAGAAGAGGCAATTGATAAAAGCATAGGTTGATGCAAGAATGACCATACATTGGATTTACCAAAGTAAAAATAATGATAACATTGTGGTGATTGAAATGAAGACACAGTAATATGTTTTGAAAAAACACTTCGGGGAAACCAGGGGGAACTTGGATTTCTAAGTGTTTGACTTTTCTGTCCCCTCCCCTGCCATTTTGGGGCTGTGCTTTAGACAGTCGACACAAGCAAGCACTTCCACAGAAGAAATTTGGGCCAGGCTACATGTGGAAAAAGCAACTGAAAGAATCCATTACTTCATTGGTAGAGGTAAATACCCCTTTCACAGACCATAGGACTACAGATTTGTAACCAGAAGAGACCTCAGAAGCCAAGTCAGATCCTCTCATTTTATAAATGAGGAAATTATTGCTGAGAAAAGTTAAAATGGTATGTCTACGATGACACGGGTACTAAGTATGTGAGGTGAGATGTGACCCCAAACCCAGTCTCTCTCTGCTGCCCCAGCCAAGGGCATACAGACCTTAACCTTCTATACCTTAGCAGACAGTCTTCATGAGAGACTGTGGATGCAGTAAAAGCTCTTCATCTTATGAGGAGGGACAACATAGCATAGCCTAGTGAACATGATGTACTGAACTAGGAATTAGGAAAACCTGGGTTCAAATTTTGCTTCTGATGATTATTGGATATTATGGCTGTTCAGTTGTATCTGACTCTTTTGGGGTTTTCTTGGCAAAGAAACTGGAATAGTTTGCCATTTCCTTCTCTATCTCATTTTACATTTGAAGAAACCAAGGTAAACAGGGTTAAATGACTTGCCCAAGATCACACAACTAGTAATTTGAATTCGGATCTTTCTGACTCCAGGCCCAGCTCTCTATCCACTGAGTTACCTAGCTACCTTCTTACTGGATGTGTGACTGCATAGAAATATGGTCATCTCTGTGAGCCTCAGTTTTCTCATCTGTAAAATGGGTGAAATGATACCTACAATACCCACCCCACAAGATTTTCTCAAGTGTAGATGAGAAAATATGTAAAGAACAATGGAAAATTGAAATCACTACATAAATGTCAGTTATTATTGTGAGTCTTTCCAAATTTAATTGTTTTAGTCATACAACTACAGAATATAGTTCATCTCTATCCCAAAGTTTAAGAACTTAACAGTTTGATAGACACTGTCAGAGTTAACACTGTTAGAATAAGCCTTCAAGGAACCAAGGTCATTGCCATCCTACAATGAAGAATCAGTAGGATTGTAATGGAAGAAATATATTTCATGAGGAGATGACTAGGGAAAAAATGATAGTTATTACTTTGAAATTGTAACCCTTCTCAAAATCAGTCAGAGTCAGATATTAGGCTCTGAGCCTGCTGAAAACAAGTAGACTGAGATAGAAACAATGAAGTGAAGTTTGCATTTCTTAGGTTTGTCTGACCTGGCTAAAAGTAATCCTGGTATGTGAATCCTGGCATTTATAGGCAGTGTGTGGCTCCAGCCCGTTTGTATAGGGGACAGAGGATATTTTTCAGTGGAGAAAATGCATCAGAATAGTTGTGTTTTACTGTAACTGTAACTGTACCACTGTAAAATCTCTATAATTTCAGTGCCTCAGAACCCTGCCCCTTTTATACGGTCTTTATTTCTTTCAAACATTTTCCTATCCTTGTCTTTCTGCAAAAGGCTTCCCTCCGTTAGCCCACTATTGTCTACATTTAATTAAGAAAAGCTTTCTGATACAATTACTCATACTAGGACTAGGGGTTAAGGGAGTGTGTGTATTCTATTCTAGCCATAGGTTTAGAACTGGAAAGGACCCTTAGAGCCCAGTGAGTCTACCCTTCTCACTGGGCTCAGGGTGAATGTAAATTGTAATTGCTTCTGTTTTGGCCAGAAACCCTGAGGGTCTTCCCATCCCAGATTGATTTTTTATTTGATTAGGTAAAAGAGGCCATTTCTTGGGTTATTTCTTACTTAACTTTAATCACTGAATGGTCACTGCCTTAGTCAAAGTAAGAACTCAGAAAGACCTTAGTTTAAAAAGGACAAGATCTCCCACTGCATTCTGGGCCTTCCCCAGTCATCCTGATCTATATCTTGCCACTGGACCTGGATGGCCCTGGAAGAGAGAGGCTGGTGACTTTGCACAGCCCTCCCTCACTTAAATTTAATCCACTTGCAAGTCACAGCATCACCTTTCTGATGTCATGGTCCTCTTCCAGAACAAAGCACAAAGAGTAACAACAACACTAGCACCTATTTCCTAGGGTTGTTCTAAGGATCAAATGATTTTAACATATGTAAAGCATTTTTCAAACCTAAAGTGCTTTTCAAAAGTTAGATATTATTATGATTCTTTTAAACTTATTAATAATAAAATACTGGTTGAAACACCACAATTCCAAGTCTAGTACCTTATTAACCACCCTGCTGTGGCCTCAGATGCTGTTCTAAGTATGAGCATTTTAAAAGAGGCATTTGAGAAAAAGGCAGTGCTGCTCAAAGTTCAGGTATCCGAGCAGGAGATATCTTTGGGTCTTTAGGAGCTCTTTCTCCCTTCCAGCTCCCTTCCTATTCCTTTCTTTCTATACCAGCTCTTATCCAGGAGCCTACCTTTCCCAACCCCCAAATTATAGACCACTGAGCTAGTCACAGCAGTATGTTTGGAGTAAAGGACAGTTCTCCTGTATCAGTAGTTCTAAAGGGGGCTATTTGGATAGAAAAGACAGTAGTTTCTTTTTTTTTGATACCTTGGGGCAGCAGTTGATCACAATTATTCAAACATTTTAGGCATTGAAAAAGTCTTTTGTGTTGATTAGGATTCACCTTAATTGGAGGAGTCAAAAAACTAAACTTAGTTTCATCAAAACTATATCTATCTGGATCTTTTAGAGAATAGTTCTGACTAGCCATATTTTCTGAATAAGCTAAATTCTTTTCCCATTAAGCATCTAAAACAGTTTGCATTTTACTCATTTTCTTTAGATTTCTTTAGAAAAAATCTTTTAAAAATATATCACCTTAGGCAGCTAGGTGGTGCAGTAAATAGAGCACTGGCCCTGGAGTTAGGAGGACCTGAGTTCAAATTTAATCTCAGATACTTAGCACTTACTAGCTCTGTGACCTTGGGCAAGTCACTTAACCCCAATTGCCCTGCTCTCCCCCCCCACAAAAAA
>CM053582.1:292393352-292476376 GCA_028627135.1 Pseudochirops cupreus | reverse complement strand
CTGCGATATGTTGCAGCTGCTACGCCGCCATCTTGGCTCTGCCCCCTAAATCAGAATATTCTGTCAACTATTTAACCTGTTCTTAATGATTAGAATCATTAAGCTGTATATTCATCATTGGACTGGGCTCATTTGTCCCTTCACTAAATGATACCAGGCAACCGTTCATTTTCAGTCCTTATGGTGTTTTTTCTCTACTAACATGCTATGCCAATGCCTGAGAATGACTTTGAAATAATTCTGTAATCTCAAGAGGTGTGCAAAGCTTAGACAGGCCCTACCCAGCTGGAAATGTTTTGAGTACAAGATGAATGGTGACTGTCTTGTCATCTGAAGAACTGCATAGTTGATGGATTTTTTTCCCCCTATGGCCTCAGAAAAACATATAATACTTATAATAGCTAGCATTTATGCAATACCTTAAGGATTGCAAAGCACTTTATAAATATTAATTTATCTTCATGACAACTTGGGGGCAGGGTTCCTATTATGTTCTTCATTTTACAGATTTGAGGAAATGGAGACAAACAGGTTAAGAGACTTATCCAGGGACATACACGTAGTAAGTGTTAAAGGCTGGATCTGAGAGTCTGCAAGAAGAAATTAAGTTTGTTTGAGTTGTGTATACAATAATTACAAATAGGCCCTGAGTGAATGGCCTGAGAGACTCCCCTATATATAAATTTCATGCATAGCACACAGGCATAGACATCGTGGTTTTCATTTGGGGCTGCTTAGAGGACTTTTAGAAATGTATTTATTCCCTGGTTCTCATCTATGTTCCAGATAGAAGAGCTTCCAATAGGTAATGTAATGTAGTATTATTGTTATTATTATTATTTTGGAACAATTTATAAGTTAGATGATATGTGTCTACAAGTAATCATCCAGAACAGTTATTTTGAAAGTATATGTCATTGATCTATTTCCTTTTCTCTTTCCATTCTCTATCAGAGACATATTAACCATGTTTGGTCTATGGAAAATTCCATTAGCATCATGCAAATGTAAAGGTGATTTTTGAGTGGGCATGATAAAAACAGCCTTAAAATCAACTGATTATGCTAAATATAGAAATTTAACAAAAAGTGACCAAACTGGAATAAGCCCTCAGAAAGGGCACTGAGCAGGGAACACTGGGTTCTAGTTCTGGCTTTGACATTGTGTCACTCTGGATAAGTTCCCGGCCTGGGTCTGTTTCCTCATCTGTGATACAAAGAAGTGGTAGGAGATGATCTCGAAAATCCCTTTCAGTGTCACAGACCCTTGATTTTATTACTTGTTTCATATGGTACAAGCGACTAATAACATGTGCCTTTGATGTGGCAGCCACGTGGTACAGTGGATAGAAAACTGGGTCTGGAGTCAAGAAGATCTGAGTTCAATTCTGGCCTCAGATAGGTAACAGCTGTGAGACCCTGGGCAAGTCACTAAACTCTGTTTGCCTTAGTTTCCTCATCTATAAAATAAACTGGGGAAGGACATGGCAAACTGTTTCAGTATCTTTGCCAAGAATACCCCAAAGGTGGTCACAAAGAGTTGACGGAATGACTGAATATCTTGTCAATTGGTACAGATTGCCACACACACACACAAATCTACAATGGTTTTCAAAGTTCATGCATAAATATATATTCTATATATTCCAGGGTGAAATGAAAAATGAAAAAGTATTAAACCTACCCTACCTCTCAACTGTGTCAATAAGACAGTGTTTTATAATGTTTGAGGTATAGACAAAGGTGATAATAATTTTCTAAGTCATGCTATACAACTGAGGTTAAAAAGTCCATCTTTTTTACATTAAATCAGATAATGGGAGTTGCTTATTAGTTTGTTGTTGTTGTTTTTCCTATAAAGGGCATCACATCATAGTTCCACAAATACACTATTTTCAACCCCTTGAACAATTTACTGTCCCCAAACCCAAAGTGGTCTCCCTTTGTGGTTGTGATTGAGTCATTTCAGTCATGTCTGACTCTTCGTGACCCCATTTGGGGTTTTCTTGGCAAAGATTCTAGAGTGGTTTGTCATTTCTTTCTCTAGTTCATTTTACAGTTGAGGAACTGAGGCAAACAGGGTTAAGGGACTTGGCCAGGGTCACATAGCTAATAAGTGTTTGAGGCAGAATTTGAACTCAGGTCTGCTTGACTCCAGGACTGGCACTTTATCCATTGAATCACCTAGACATCTCCCTTTAGCATAATTTAAGTCAGTATAATTAAAATTGATTTTGGCAACACTATGCTATGAACTGACAACAGGTAGCATATGAAAATGCATTGAGAAGATGAGTGATTTATGGCTTAAAGAAACAGAGACCATGAGGACAAAGTCCAACTGGATTCCACTTTCCAGACTGGTGGTGAGAGAAGAGTATCCTGAGGACTATGATTAGCCTACTGACAAGTATGTTGGTGGCCAATTAATGTTCATGTAAACATCATTTGAGAAGGGCTTTCAACACCTTGGCAGCCAAGCAATATATAACACATATCCTTTCTATTAAGTTCTGTAACTGACTTAACAAAATGGTAGGCTGCGGGGTAAGGACCCCAAAATTACTGTTTTATGTAGTACTCTGTCCTTTGTAAATAAGAACAAAAATTAGTTCCATAAAAGTTTGTGTTTTGCTTAGTGTTTCAAGTGGCCCAGATGTAACAGTAATAATACCGTCTGTATGCCAAACATTACCATTTACTGCATTGTGGAATTCAGCTGTTTCTTGCTATTTTGAGTTCCATACCAGAAAACATAACAAGTACTCATTATTTAGACTAAGGAGTACTGGAAATATACCTTACAATTATTTTTCCATTAAGCCTGAATTAGGTTGAAAAGCCTAGGGAGCTGATGCTGTTTGCACAGCAGCTACATATGTTTATGGTGAGGATCGAATCTAGCCTAATTTATTGCGTTTGTTACTCAGGTTTTCTCTTTCAGTTGATAACATAACACCATAGCCCGTAGGGACAATGCTCTCCAGTGTCACTCTGGCCTCTCCCTCTTTTGTACATTCAAGCAGGCTGCATACATGCCTTTGTCTTGAATTTGTTCCTTCCTCATCCCCGCCTGTTGAAATTATCTGTCGATTGCCATGATCTTAGATGCCATTTCTCTCTGAAAGCTTTCTTGATCCACCTCTTCCCCGCCACCCCATGCAAAAATGATCTCTACCATGTGCAACTTTCCTAATGCATTTTGTCCTTAATTCATCCTGCTCCATATCTTACTTATTTGTGCATTATCGTCTCTCACATCCAGCTTGTTTCCTGAAGGCAGATGTTGAGTTGCTGTTGTTCTTCATCTTTGTATACTCAGCGTCTAACAGGGCAGTACTGGGTTTTGTTGGTTCAGATCACCTGTGATCTCACTGGTTCAGGAAGTGTCAAATAGCATATAATTTTCATCTAAGTTCAGAATTCACTTCACTGATGCATATCAGAAATTGCCCTATATTAGTGACTTAAGGAATTATCCAGGGCACTGAGAGGTTGGGAGTTCCCAGGGTCCCTTGGCCTTGTAGGTCTCAGAGGTGAGCTTTAAAGACAGACTTTCCTGATTCTGAAGTTGGCTTCTATCAGTAAATACTTAACTGAATTATCATCCACCACAGGCTCTTAGGTTATCTTTGGGTCTGACTTTATTTGTACTCTGCCCTCTGCCTGGATCATCTTTCTGTTATGAGACCTTCTTAAAAGCCAAAATAATGTCACTTCCTCCAAAAAGCCTTCCCCAACTAACCTGACTTGGGGTGCCGTTTCCCTTACTGTAACTTCCCTCAAAACTTACATATCAATTCATAATTATTTAGTACTTTACAAAGCTTTTTTCTACCAATAGCCCTGTGGGCTGAATAATAAAAATGTCATCCTCATTTTCATATGAGAAAGTTGCAGCTTACCAAGATAAACCAACCTCATACCTAAGATCTTATACCTAGTAAATAGTAAAGATGATATTTGAAAACCCTGAGTCTTATGAAATCAGGTCTTCTGTGTTGACCACTCTGTCCACAATATCCTGCTTTCTCCCCAAGTACATTCTATATCACAGAAATATGAACTTGCTTAAAAGTTGTCTTACAGGGGTCAGAGGGCTTGGAAAATGGTATTCCGGAGATCAGAGTAGTGAGGATTAAAACCAAGAATCACCAACCCAGCAAAACACTTCAGGGGGAAAATAGACATTCAATGAAATAGAGAACTTTCAAGCATTCTTGATGAAAAGACCAGAACTGAACAGAACATTTGACTTTCAAATACAAGAATCAAGAGAAGCCTGAAAAGGTAAACAGGAGAAATCATAACAAACTTATTAAAGTTGAACTGTTTACATTCCTACATGGAAAGATGATATTTGTAACGCATGAGACTTTTCTCAGTATTAGGGTAGGTGAAGTGAATATATATACATACATATATATATGTGTATATATATATATGTATGTATGTATATATGTAATTTACATATATGTATATATATAGAGAGAGGGCACAGGGTGAGTTGAATATGAAGGGATGATATCTAAAAAATAAAATTAAGGGGTGAGAGGAATATATTGGGAGAAGGATAAAGGAAGAGTAAATTATCTCACATATAAGAGGCAAGAAAAAATTATTACAATGGAGGGGAAGATGGGGGAGGTGAAAGGGAATGAGTCGACCTTACTCTTATTGGATTTGGTTGTAGGACAGAATCACACACTCAATTGGGTATCTTACCCTACAGGAAAGTAGCAGGGAAGGGAATAAGGCAGGGGAGGATGATAGAAGGGAGGGCAGATTGGGGGAGGGAGTAATCAGAAGCAAACACTTTTGAAAAGGGACAGCATCAAAGGAGAAAATAGAATAAGTGGGGGCAGGATAGGATGGAGGGAAATCTAGTTAGTCTTTCACAATATGACTATCATGGAAACGTTTTGCATAACTACATACATATAACCTATATTGAATTGCTTGTCTTCTCAATGTGGGTGGGTAGGGACGGATGAAGGGAGAGAATATAGAACTCAAAGTTTTTAAAAGCAAATATCAAAAAAAATTGTTTTTCCATGCAACTGGGTAATAAGATATACAGGCAATGTGGTATAGAAATCTATCTTTCCCTACAAGAAAGTAAAAGGGGAAGGAGATAATGAGGGGGTGCGATAGAAGGGAGGGCAGACTTGGGGAAGTGGAAATCAGAATGCACTCCATTTTGAGGTGGGGCTCTGGGGGAAAGATAGGGAGAAAATTTGGAACTCAAAATCTTGTGGAAATGAATATTGAAAACTAAAAATAAATAAATTCTGATTAGAAATGGAAAAAAAGAAAAGTTGTCTTACAATTATATTTGTTTCACATATATATACGTTTTGATTCTCCAAATTTTAGTAGAGTTCCAGGACAACATCCTATATATATCCTTTTTAATTGCAGAGCACCTTGTAGGGTTCACAGAAGAGGTGCCAACTAGATGCTTAGTTCATTAATAAGCTATTTATAGGAGAGTGGAAAGAACACTTCTTTGATTCTTGGGAGATGTAGGCTGAAATTGTGGCTTCCCCGTTTACTAGCTTTGTGACTTTGTAGCTGCCATGTGACATCTTTAAGCCTTAATTTCTTTATTTAGTTAATAAGGTTATTGGGCAAGATGATATCTAAGGTTTCTTGTATCTCGAAAATTCTAAGGTTCCATGATAGTTTTACCTCCAATTAAACTAAGCTGTGCTATGACTGCTGTTCCATTAGCAAATGAAGTGACAAATAAGAGTACATTTGTAAATTAACTGCTGAATGACAGAAAAACAACAATGTTCAATATACCTGCCATTCACCCCAGATCACAGGGCTCTAAGGACAAACAAAAGAATTCTATATCCCAGACTATGCTGGTTATATCATTCAGTGCTAGAGATAACACTGAGATTGATATGATCAGCTGCCCCCCACCCTTTTTCTGTCTCTAGTCTAGGAACACAGAGCACAGCTCTATAATCTGACCACAGAACCAGCCGTGGACTATTCTTTGGTAGAAGGCTGATCATCCCTGATATCATATCCCTGCCTAGTCCAGAGACACTTCTGTCATTCCCATGTAGCTCTGTTTCCCCTGGCTTCTGGAAAGGCTGTCCACCCAGAGGTGATATCCCTGTAAATAAAAGTGCTGAATCTGGGAGCCTGTCAGACAGACCCAGCTCCACAAATCACACAACTTGGCTAGTCTCCCCATAGTACAGAGACTGGGCTAAGGGCAGCCAGGAGTGGTCCTACCTATGGCATCAGTAAATTCAGAAATGCCCTGCTTGACCATCTCTAAAGGAATAGGAATGACCACTTTTGTACGATAAAGACAATGATAAAGAAGGAATGAGTCACAGAATCATAGAATTTGAAAGTCAGAAGGGACTCAGCTGACATATAATGTGACCCTGAATACAGGCAAGTGATTTTGTTCTGGGACAAGAGATCATAAGGCCATATTAGAAAAAAAATGACAAAAAATGTTTTTCCAGCTGCTCTAGTCAAGATGTATGAGACTGTAGTCCAGTTTTAGAAATAAGCTGGAGTCCCTGGGCGTTTTCTTTAACAAAGCATTGCAAGTTCTTACTAAGAAAGAAAATGTTAGCTGTGGACTATAACTTGGGGGCACCCAGAAGACCCAATTATTACATCTCTGGATGGCAGAGGGACTATATCTAATAACTCACACTATGATAGACTGGCAAACTTGTCTCAGTCCCAAAGCTATGTCTCCAGGGTCACAAAAAAAGGATAGCAAAGCTCTACAATCATTTGCACAGGGCTGAAATAAAAATAGTTGTCAGATCTCTGTTCCTGTTTCCCTCCTGTTGTTCTGGATCTAGAAGGGAAGGGGCCACATTCTCTCTCTCATGCCATGTTCAAGTCATGATCATTTTATAGAACATGCACCTGCCTGAAATCTAAAACCACAGAGCTAATTATGCTGTGGTAATGGTAAGTGGGTATTCCCTGCATTTTGGAACTAGGCCACTGCTAAGTGACTGATTTTCTTTACTGTATTACTATGAGATGACAGTTTCTTATAATATTTTTGGAGCTAGAATTAATAGGATAAACATAAGTAGTATGGATTAGAACAAGGCTTTCTTATTTCCTCAAGGGATGGAAAGGAACAAAACTCAGAAGTACTTAATCTGGTTGCCCACCCGGGCACAGGCATATGCCCTACATCCTAATTTGTGCCACTGTCCTATTGTACCCAGGAAACCATATGATGCTGATAGGTTTGAGTAAGAGGGGGAAGGGAGGGATGGAATCCAGCTCATACTCCTATGGGTGATAGGAAACTGTGTGCTATTTAAGGTCTTAAGTGACCTTGGCTAAGTTGAATAACCTTTCTGGAATTTACTTTCCTTTTCATAGAGAAGGTTCCAGATAAACTAAAGCACAGAATCATAGATTTAAAGCTAAAAGGGGGCTTCTAGCTCAAATCCTGTGATTGTGTGTGTGTGAGAGAGAGAGGAAAAGAGAAACAGACAGAGACAGATAGAGAGAGAGAGACAGAGACGGACAGAGGAAACAGAGACGGAGAGGAGAGAGAAAGAGATACACACAGAGACAGAGAGAGAAAGAGAGAAAGGAGACAGACATGCAGGGACAGAGAGAAACAGAAAGAAACAGAAGAGATAGATAGACAGGCAGAGAGAGAGAGTAGAGACTGAGAGAGACAGAGAGGAGACAGAGACAAAGAGAGATAGAGAGAGACAGAGGGGGGAGAGGCAAGGAAAGGGGATGGAGACTCTTTTGTTGCCTATTTTACTGTGATGCATTTGTTTTACTAGGGGGAAAAAACACTCAATTTGGGTAAGATCATACATTTGACCTTGTTGATCATAGGAATGAAGATTTAAGGAAACTTAGAAGCTACCTATTCCATTCTTATTTTACAGATGAGAAAATGGAGGATTAGAGAAGATAAGAGTTGCCCAAAGTCACACAGATAGTAAGTGGCATGCTTTCCACTGCATTTTGTTACTCGGTATCTTTCCAAAGAATTTACCTAAAATTATATAGTCTCTATATTGAACTTCACTGATTTCCATATCCAGTTGCATTGCTGATGACATAGGATCCTAGAATTTGGAGTCAGCAAAGACATTAGAGGGATAAGTTCAACACTTCCCTTCCAGGGAGCCATCTTTAAAAGAAATCTATACAGTAGTTAGAAGCCTTTTCAGAATTGGTGCCCAATGTTACAGCCAAAGATTCTGTTCCATTTTCAATAAAGATCTGACAAAACCACTGTTTCCTCTACATTGTTACCTCTACATGAGAGGACATTCACATCATCCAAGCTTGAAAGAAGCCCAGATTCCCCAAACCCAGAGGCTACCACTGCTCAATGGATAAAATCCATTGGTAAGAAGGTAGCCACCTGCTGGTACACTGGGCATAGAGGAGGAATAAATAAATACCAAGCAGCAGCCAGTGTTAGTGTATAGCCTAGTTTTTGGTCAATTACAGCTTTTTTCCACCAGACCTCATTTATCTCTTCTTTAGTGGAGCAGTACTGTAAAATGCGGGTCAACTCCTCCTCATGCTTATCGGCTTTGGATTGCCAGGCCATACTGTCACCTTGGAGTATTTCGAGCTGCTGCTGGAGAATCTTTGCAGAAATATTGAAGCAGGCCTAGAAATGAAAGAGAGACAGAGACAGAGGGAGAGAGAGAGAGAGAGACAGAGAGAGACAGAGAGAGACAGAGAGAGACAGAGAGAGACAGAGAGAAGAAAAAGATCAAACAGTAATGAGAAGAGTTTACTGTCACACTTTGAAATATGACATTTCTAAATGACACCATTGTTGTTGTTTTTAAATAAAATGACTTCTGATTTGCCCTAACTGTAGCTTATTAAAATACAATTGTTTCAGAGAGAAGCCACCATCCAATATTGAAAATGCTAACAATTACATTCCTAGCCCTGAAGCTCTATGTTCAGACCATTTGTTCATCAGATCCGACCAACTCAGAGACACCATTCATTAAAGGGTATAATCTATCCTTCAAAAAGCATAAAATATGCATTAGAAAACTTGGTTCTTACACTATCATTTTCTTGTCATCTCCAACTTAACCTTAGGTTTGTTATGCATGTCTCCACAATCTTTGCTCAGAAGCTTCAAGGCTAAATTACAGATGCAGATTTGAGAACAATTTACATTACTTGTACAAAGTAAGAGTCCTGCACCTTTTTCTCCCTTCTGCTAAAATCTCTTAAAAAATAAGTTTTTTTCCAAGAGAATAAGTTTTCCCTAAAAATGGCTCTTCTTAGAGCAGAGTTTGAACCTACCAACAGGAATAGCAATTTTTTTCTATCAATATCTTTTGGGTTTTCTTTTTTGGGGGGAGAAAGAGAAGGGGGGGGCAACACTTTAGATACACTGTACCCACGTAGCCCAATGATAACTTTAAAATAACTGTCAACAAAGAATCCATGTTGACTCCACTAATGCTATAATGGAATGTGGCCTTTTTTCACATCAAGAATTCCAAGAAAGGAAGAAAGATTTTTCTTTATTAATTTGGGTCTAGTGTCTCATTCATTAGAATTTTGAGTTAGTTTTCCTCCTGGTAGATCTTCTGTTGAAATTTTTAGAACATTATTAAACAGATCAGATATCACAGAGGAAGGGATTAATTTTCCAGCTTTGTGCCTGGAAATAAAGAGGCCTGAATTCTAATCCTGCCTTTGCTACTAACTAGATTTATTCTGTTAGGGAGCCACTTCCCCTCTCTAGGTCTCAGTTTCCTCATTTGTCAAATAAAGGTATTCAACTCCATGTTTTAATCTAAGAAGCTTTCTCTAATGTTTGATGATTCCAGAACATATACATTTCATTTTCTGATTTTTATCTTTTTTTTTAGTTTGCCTCTTTTGCCACAGGGTAAAATGGGGCAGGGGAGAAGAAACAATCCTACCAATAACTATAGTTTATAATATAGTATTGTGTTACAACAGGTTTTTAACTATCAGGGGCACCACTTTCACGTTGTAGACCAACTCGCAGCTACAATTGAGTAAAACTGATATCTCTTTCAAATTGCTTACGGGTTGCTGCACTGCTGAAATGATGTCCATTCCCAAGGAGAGGGCCAGTTTATAGAGACGTTCTATCTGAGCCTGCTTCTCTTGAGAACCAGAGAGGAGAACTTTAGCATTGAAGGTGTCATCCCATTCAAGAATTGGCTCAAGAAACTCCACTTCTGATTTGGTGAGACTTTCCAGCTGAAATGCAGAGGATTAACAATTACATGACAAGGCTCACAACATTTTACCTTTAATTTTTTTCAACCAGTGAATTAAAATTCTACCAGTCACTTCCCTAGTTATCAGTGTCATCACTACAATTAATTAATTAATCGTTCATTAAGTGTCGCATTAATAATAACTTGTTACTATATGATTGGTATTACATCTATTAATACCATATTAATAATAACTAAAAGTGCTTAAATGACGTTAGAGGAAGAGGTGAATGCTGTATTCTGGGGTGGTTGAAAAAAATTCAATTTAGACTTTGATATTCAGATAAGAGGAGAAAAGGGAAAAGAACACTTGGAGGAGATGTGTGTGTGTGTGTGTGTTTAAATACATGTATATGTGTGTGTTTAAATACGTGTGTGTGTGTGTGTGTGTGTATGGAAAAGCACAGAAATGGAAATGTGAATGACATGGCAAAGGACAGAGATCAGTCCAGTATGACAGGAGTAAGGGGTTCCTGAGGGCAATATCTAAGTGTGTTCTAAGGACTGTTTCCTTAGGGCAATGTCAAAGTGTGTTCTAGGAACCCTTTGGGTCCCTGAGACTCTTTTGGGGACCTGCAAAGTCAAAACTATTTTCGAAATAATATTAAGATCTTTTAATATCCAATATGGTAAATATCAACAGATATATCTTACATAAAACTCTTTGGAGAGGGCCCTCAATAATTTTTGAGAATATAAAGAAGTCCCATGGCCAAAAAACTCAAGAATCACTTCATTAAGCGAAAGTCTTTATGAAAGAGAAATTCTAGAGAGGACTTTGAGGACACGTTATAGAAGGCCTCAGAGGTTAGCTTGATAGTTTAAATTTTCCTCTGTAGGCAAGTCATTAAAAGCATTTTGGAGGTAAAATTATTTTTTGTTTGTTTTCAGAAAAATAAAATCTGAAAGATAAGTGTTATAATTCTTACTTCTTCCTTGACTTGATGGAATCTGACTGCCTTAGAAAGTATATTCTCATAATCTTTAAGTCTCTCCTTCTGTTTCTGGTGAAGTTGAGTGAGCTCCTTCACCTGTTGCATCTTCTCCTTGACAGGGGCTCCTTTGAGGTTTAACACTTCAAACGCTTTCAGAATGTAGGAGACCTCAGTATCCAATTGCTAGAAAATGAGAAAAGCAATAAAATCAATCCAATTTTGGAAAACCTCTTATTTTATACTTAATCATGTGAGTACCTTAATAAGGCATATCTGTCCCTAAAATTAAATGAACTAAAGATTTTTCTAAGGACAGATCAAAAAATGTTACAATGGGCAAAAATGCCACTTGTCATACCATAATAATATATAAAGTTTGTTATGATGCACAGGAAGATGGGGGGAAGGAGGTAACTCTAACTGCTTTGAGATCACACTACTTATTTGAGGAGTGGCCAAAAAGTCTTCATAACATGACAATCCCATGCTAGCTAACTGCAGCCGAGAGTTTTTATTCATTAACAAATAAAATAACATAATCATGCTTAACATTAATTGCAGACAAATGCCAGATAGTAAAACAAAAAAATTAAACAAATGATGGGAAATTATTTGCCACATACAAGTATGGCAGAAACATTATGGGAATGACTCAGTAGCTGAGCAGCAATTTTGAACTATTACTTAAAAGGCATGGACACTGGGATTCATAAAGAGCACACAATACCCAGAAACCAAAAAGTGTTCTCCCCCCTCAGATCAAACACTCAGAAGAATGGCCTTGGGTATGAAACTGGTGAGGGCTATGGAATTTGAAGAGAATTTGAAAGAACAACCTCCTCAAAAAGTTTACCAGCCTTAGAACAGGTGGTCAAAGGTTGAAAAAACTAAGACTCTAGAGCAGTGATTCTCAACCTGTGGGTTATGTTCAATTTAAATACATCCTGTATATCAGATATTTACATTACAATTCATAACAGTAGCAAAATTACAGTTATGAAGTAGCAACAAAAATAATTTTATGGTTGGGGATCACCACAACTTGAGGAACTGTATTAAAGGGTCACAGCATTAGGAAGGTTGAGAACCACTGCTCTAGAGCTTCAAAAGTCAGACAATAAGGAAAGATTTTATTAATAATAAACTTTGAATCTTAATCAAAAATATTTATCAAGCCCCTATTATGTACATTGCCCTTTGGAGGTTTATAGCAAATAGTATTATAGAATCTTTAGGTTGGGTGGGACTCAGAGGCCATCTAGTCCAGGGGTGGGGAACCTGCAGCCTTGAGATCACATGTAGCCTTCTATGTCCTTGGACGTGGCCTTTTGACTGAGTCCAAGTTTTACAGAACAAATCCTTTTATTAAGGGGATTTGTTCAGTCAAAGGGCTACACTTGAGGACCTATTGGACCACATGTGGCCTCAAAGCTATAGGTTCCCTAACCACGTACCAATCTATGCCTGAACAAGAATCTCCCTACAAAATACCCAGTACTTAACAAGCCTTTGTTTGGAGTTCTGTAAGAGGGGGAATATACTGTCTCCCAAGGGAGTCCACTGTACTTTTTGATAGTATTTGGAGAAAACTGGAGTTAGGCTTGGAAGGAAGAGTGAGATTTAGGTAAGTGAAGAAAAAGATGAAAGGTGTTCCATGGAGGAAAAGAAACAGACAATAGTCCCTTATAATGAAGTTTTCCCTTAAACTGGACTGAAATCTACCTCTAGGAAACTTCCACCCATTGCTGCTAATTTTCCCCCTTGGGTCTCACAGAAAAAGACTAATTCTCATCCACCTAATAGTCCTTCAAATACTTAAGATCACTATCAAGTCTTCTCTAGACTGTTTCCTTCCTTCATACGGCATAACCTCAAGACAATCAACTCAAATTTCTTTCCCTGGAAGTTCTCCAGCTTGTCAATGAGATTCCTAAAAGGTGATATGATGTTTATAATCCCAGTGGGGTAAGAAATTAAACACATATGAAAACTTATATAGTACAAAATTTCAAATATATGGTGTATACAATTAATATTTAGGATAAGACATCACTGATAAACTGGAATAGTCCAAGAAGATTTTCAGGAACATGTGAGATTTTTTTTACTTAGCCTTAAAGAGTGGATATTATGTGAATAGATGAAAGGCCCTGGAATTTCAGGTAGGGTAATCAATATGAACAAAGGTTCAGAAACAGAAATGAGGGCAAGGAGTGATAAGGAAGCAGTGAACAGATTAAGTTGGCAAGAGAAGAAGGTAATGCTGAGAAATAAAGTTGGACCTATTCTAAGCCATTGAAATTTTTCTTATAATAAAATGAGAAAAAAACTGAAAGTTTTTTTTAACAGAGTGGTGATACAATGAAAGGATTATTAGATTAATCTGGCTAAAATTAATCTGACGGTTTGTGAAGAGCGCATTGGGGCATGGAGAGATGAGATGAAGGGAGAAAACACATTTAGCTATGGCAATAGATTGGCATAGGTCACAAAAGGGTATAGTGAAGGCTGTAGGAACAGAAAAGAAGGAATAGTTGTGAAAAATGATGTGAAAATAGGATTGGAAGTGGGGGGGGGAGGTGTAGAGAAGATGAGAGGGAGAAGTCAAAATGTTCTCAAAAGTGTTGAGTCTGAGCGACTGGAAGGCAGGGTATCATTAACCAAAACAAGGAAATTGGGGGAGAGGGAACCAGTTTATGGAAGAAGATGAGGTCAGTTTTAGACAAATGGAGTTTGAGATGAAGATATTATTTGGCTCTAGGTAGAAATGTTCAGCTAGGCAATGTTACTGAAGCAGCTAGATGGCTCAGTTGATAGAGTGCTGGAGCCAAGAAGATCTGAGCTCAAATCTGACCTCAGATGCTTACTAGTAGTGTGACCCTGGGCAAGTCATTTAACCTTTGTTTGCTTTAATCTGCTGGGGAAGGAAATGTCAAACCACTCTAGTATCTTTGGTAAGAAAACTCTCCGTTGACAGCATGGTCCACAAGGTCACGAAGAGTTGGACACAACAGAATAACATCAGCAGCAGCAAGAAGAAGGAGGAGGAGGAGGAAGAGAAGGAGAAGGAGAAGAAGAAGAAATGTACAGAAGGTAATTGAAGATAAAACTCAACAGGAAAGTCTGAGCCCAAGATACAGATTTGAGAATCATCAGAATAGAAGTTAGAGTTAAAGTTTTAACAATGGACCAGTTGTCTAAGGAAGAGAGCAGAGAAAGTAAAGATAAGATGCAGTTTGGAGATGGGAAATTTCCATATAAAAAAACTATTCTCCAGTGCCTTAAAAATGAAATAAGATGTCCTGGGCTTATATTATTGCTTAAGCAATTTATTTTGGCTCCAAAGAAGTTCTTTATTATGATTAGTTACTGAACAAAACGATAATATTTTCTAGGAGGACTCCATAAAGAGAAAGATAACCAAGATGGGGAAGTAGTTGAAAATCACATTATATGGAGATAACTTGAAGAAACCAAGGATGTTAAGCCTGGCAGGCAGTACACAGGACAGACAATGGAATGCAAGCTGACTCCAGGCATTTGAAAGACTATCCTATGGAGGAGGGATTTGTTCAGCCTGGCTCCAGAGAAGCAAAGAGTGGATGCTAATTGTAGGCAGATTGTGACTCATAGTGCATTGGGCTACCTCTTTCTTCCCATTTCACTGGAGGTCTTTGAGAGGAGGCTGAATGATCACATGGGGCATAATAGAGGAGATTCCTGTCCAGGGAAGAGGTTAGACTACATAACCTCTGAGGTCCCTCACATGCCCAGGATACTATGGTTCTGTGAATGAAGACCATGAAACACAAACAAATCTATGAAGTAACCTCTATCCCAACAAACCAGTGAATCTTAGAAGTCAATTATTATATGATAGTGACAAAAAGATGAGATTTGGATTTTAGGCTAGTGCTTTAATTTTGCAACAGAGAGATGTCAAATTAAGAAGATAGCATATATTGTCAATAGAATGCCCTGGTTACCCTTCTGACTCCTGTGTCAAGCTGAAAGGGGTTCAGAGGGAGAGAAACATCGCAACCCATTCCATCTGGCCAGCAGCCATGAACATGACAATCTTTATATCACCCACTCCTTCTGTACCTTTGCCATTTAAGGCAAAGGGATAAAGGAGAATTAGCCACAAATAACCATGGATGGTAGCAGGGAACTGGAATTATAGGAGTAAATCACAGGTTGACCCAGGGATGATCTGGTTGGCAGAGGCCTTGCAACGGACTAATTTATGGAATGCCTACCAGCAGTAGGCAAACTCCCCCCCCACCTCCCCTGACATTTGGAGTTTCAGTCTGGAAAAGCAATGTCAATTATTTTTCTAGAAAAGTAATTTAGAAGAAATATACATTTCCATATGTTACTGACATTCTTTCAATTTAAATGAAAATAACTCTCAAAAAGCATATAAACAGTATCTTGTAGACAGAAAGTGTCATGTATATGCCCAAGTATACAAACACATGCAGTCACCTCCAGCTGTACAGAAAATAACCAATGGAGAAAATGTGTTTTTAAAGAGAACTTTAGCACTTTAATAGAGGGAAATTTTCTCTCTTTTTTTTAAAGAGAGTAATTTGCCAGGCTATTGAAATAAATTATGTAAATTGCAACTGAATGCTTTTCCATTTTCATGCTGCTCAACATCGTCCATCAATCTATTTCCTCACCTGAAACTGAGGTTTCATTTGATTCTTTTTTTTTTGTAGATCTAAGAGAGTCTGAAGGCTGCCTCCAAGGTCAAGTGCAGACACCGGGGTAAACACTTCCTGAACAAGTTTCAAATTCTGAGTTGTCTGAAATAAATATCAAATGGTGCTTAGTATGCTTTCTTGAGGAAAAAAACCCCCAAATATTTCACAGTCATTTTAGAGATGTGGTACACCTCTCTACTTCATTAACTTTCTCTGTTACCGTGGAGGTTCTATAACATGGAGGCATTCCATGGTAGAGTTTTCACAATGAATTTATCTTTGAACCACAAGGGACCAAAAATATGGACTCAGATTTTCCCCTTCTAATAGAAGGCCCTTACCTTTTTTAGTTGTTCCTTAAAGGCTGCCCACTGTTGTTTAATGGACTTGACTTGGTTCACCTGAAGCTGCCGTGCAATCCAGAGATTCTTGAGCTCCTCCCTTTCAACATTATGGTTTTCTATCATGTTCTCAGTAACATGTATAACATTTTTCACCTTTAATATAATGTCCTCATTTGCCTGTTAATTTAATGAAGAATATTACTGTCCTTTTCTCAAAGTATAAAAACATCTTTACAGAAAATATATAATTTTAAAGGGCAGAAAAATTTGGGCTAGTGAAAGCAAACTGTGTGATTTTTCATAATTAACCACGCTCAAGAGTTTTCTATTTTAGAGGCAGAGCTGATCTCCCAGATCTCTGTGTTCTTATGATCTTCAAGATTCCAGTTGACAGTTTCTTCAAAACCTTTGCTTATTTCCTTACTTTTAAGAAATGATGGAACTAAATACATGACCCAGAAAGTTAGTGGTCAAGAATTTTGAAACGTATTATATTGAATGGTTATGTCATTGATACAAATGTAGTCACTGGAACATATTGGAAATAGAATATCACTTGATAGGGTGAAATGAATTTTTGGAATCTCCATGTATTTGAAACTAAAAGAAATATTCTTGTTAATTCCAGGATCTGTGATTTAATCTGCTTGTGTTCTCTCCCCACTGTTATAAGTTAGAACTCCTCTCCGGTGGAGTACACGGTCTTCAGGTTTTACTGCTGACAAAATTCATCACATTTTGTGGCCAACCTGATGATGTGCCTTTCCAAAATTAGCTAGGCAAGATATAATATGGAAGATACAGTCTATTAATGGTCTATACTCCTACTCATTCTAGTTTAAAGGAATTTACAGAACTTGAGGGTCTTCTTTAAGAACTAGAGTTATCTCTAAGACTTTAGTGGAAGATTAAGAACATTCTGGATACGTAAAAAGGTAAACAATTAAGTGTGGTGTGTGTACATGTGTGTATAATATCATTATTTTGAATTTCATCAATCAGTGCGGACTCTTAAGTGGCAGAGTTAAGACACTTTCAATATTCTTAGGGGAAGTCAATCGTTTAGATTTCGTATATATTATCAGAAGAAGAGCTAGACAAAGGGAAGAAAAATAAGGATTCTGTTTGACAAAATCCATTCAATTAAATTTAATTTAATCAGTATTTTAAGTTTCTTTTTGCAGAGTTCCTCCCCCATGAGGGGAACATATTCCTTCTTCACTTCTGCTTCCTCTGACAAACAACTCAGGAACCATCTTCCCGATGAAGACTTTTCTGATCCCTTTATGTAGGTGGTAAAATATATAGACTTCTGAATCTGGAGGCAGAAGACCTAAGTTCAAATTAGAGTGACCCTGGGTAAGTCGCCCTGTTTACCTCAATCTCTCATTTGTAAAATGAATTGGAAAAGGAAAAGGCAAACCACTCCAGTATCTTTGCCAAGAATCTCTAAAAGGGATCACAAAGAGTTGGATGTGACTGAAGCAACTGAGCAACAACAAAGAGGGACCCTGGGTAAGTCATTTGTCTGTCTGCCTAAAAGTCTTCTCTGCTGTAAAATGGGGGTAATAACAGCACACCTACTTCCCAGAGTTGTTGTGAGGAGCAAATAGCATGACATTTCCAGAATGCTTGGCACACTGCCTAGCATATAGCAAGCCTGTAATAAATGCTTATTCTCTTCCTTCTTCAAATGCAAGTGTCCCTGCTTCCACTCAAACTTATTTATACTTATTTTCCTTATATTCATTCTGTAGATATGCCTTCATTGTCTCCGGCACTGAATGCACACTCTTTGAAGATGGGATTGTTGGGCTCGTTGTGCTTGCATCCCCAGGACCAAGCACAACGCCTGATGAATTATAGGCACATGATACCGATTTGTTGATTGAGTGTCGGCTAAGTGTCAGTTGAACAAAATTTAAAGACAACAACGACGACAACAATGACAACACAGAAATCCCTGGGTTAACTAAATTACCTCAAACTTGAGAGACTTAATAATATATATATTTTTTACTCTTCTCAGATAATCAGATTAATTAAAAGAACTTGAGAAGTGGAGTTTTGTAAAGAGGCGCCATTATTAATAAAGCCCATGACTGTCACATTCTTGGGTTGTGTTATCTATTCCAGTCTCTGTAAAGATATACAACCCTCTGCAGAGTCATATACTGACTGGTTTACAAGTCAATCTCTTATGAGTATGTTTAACCTGAAGCAATTTCCTAAAAATAAACGTGATAAAACAGAATGTGATAAGGATAAGGGAATTATCCAAATTGCTGTTAAGAAAAATTCAAGGAAGAATTAATCACTTTCAGCTGAAGATTGGGGGTAAGGAGGTGGCATTATGGGAAGAAGGGGAAGTAAGGAACCCGAAAGAGCCTTAAAAGAAGGAAATTGTCAATAGCCATACAAGAAGAGCAAATGTATCCCAGACATGTGAAATGACTTGAATGTATTTATAGAAGGCATGAGAATGCGAGAATAAGATCATGGAACAGTTAGTATGTGATATAAGCAACAGGCCGTCTGCCCATGATAAGTCTGATGATACAATACCCACCTATAGTGATTCATGTGGGGACATATTATGGCACTTAGAACAATGGGTCTCAACCTGTGGGTTGTGACCCCTTTGGGGGCCGAACGACCCTTCCACAGGGGTCACAGAGGTCGCCTAAGACCATCGGAAAACACATATTTCCAATGGTCTTAGGAACCAAGACACTGCTCCTCTATCCATCTCCAGGCGGGTTCGCTCACATGCAGATAGGCCCACATATGAGTATTAAAGTGTTGTGGAATTAGGAAGGTTGAGAACCACTGACTTAGAAGAACCCAGAGAACATTGCTAAGGATTATGAAGACCTGGCTAAAAGAAACCTGAATACTTTAGGGAAACAAGGGGTATTTTCATCACTACTACCAATTAAAAGTAGTAGAAAAAAGATATGGAGAGTGAACAGCCAGTTTGATTATGTCTGAAAAATAGCGTTTAGACTTCAGGAGAACAGCTTAAAATACAGAAATGATCAGCTTGACTAGCAAGGGAGTCCATAAAAAGCATACTTGCAAATCTAATCAAAAAAGGCTTTAAATTGCTGGGGGAGATGAGAGGGGAATAAAATTGCCCCCAGTGAGCTGACAGTTTTGGTAACAGTAAGTCAATAAATTTTTATTAGATGCTCATGATGTGCCAGGCACTCTGCTAAGCACTGGGGATTCAAAGAAGAGGCAAAAGACAGTCCCTGCCTTCAAGGCACTGACAACCTAGTGGAGAAGACAACAAGCAAATCAACATGTACAAACAAACTATATATAGCATAAATAGGAAATAATGAAAAGAAAGAAAACATTAGAATTAAGAAGGGTTGGAAAAGGCTTCCTGTATAAGATGGGATTTTAGTTAGGACTTGAAGAAAGCCAGGAAAACCAGTAGGTAGAGATGAGGAGGGAGAGAATCCCAGCCAGAGAAAATTCCTAGAGCCAGGAGAGATAGACTGTCTTCTGGGAGCAACAGCTAAAAAGGACAGTGTCATTGGACATGGTGAAGTGTAAGGGATAAGGTATAAGACTGGAAATGTGGAGAGAGGGAATATCAGGCAAAACACAGAAGGAAGCATAATATTTACATAGAAAGGCAGTTAAAGATATGGCCTCATATGTTCATATGCAAATACACAAAATACAGATAGTAAACAGAGTAAATTATAGAATCTAATGCACAGAAGAAAATTTAACCTAATAGATACTGCTGGAATTTGGTAGGATGGGACTGATGATAAATTTGGCAATAGAAGAATATACTTTATTTAAAAGGATTACTGTATAAATACAAGAACCTGAAAGAATAAACAGGTTGGAGAACATTTGGGTAAGGATCAGTGGCAGTAAAATAAGGAATGGTACTGTTGTACAGTGCTATATGAATTACTTGGGAAAGCAATAATTTATATAATTTATGTCTATACTGGGCTGACTCAGAACAAGCTGGTTTCTCCATCTTTAGTTAATTCTTTCTCAACTGATTATAGGATTCCTAGCCCTACATCGATTTTGTTTATCTCTTGTGTATGTGTTTCTAATTACTTTTTATATACCTTTTTCAATATCCTATTTGAATATCCTCTTTAAAAGGATATTACCCAAAGAAACATGAAAAGTTGTTGCTCCTAAAAAGCACACTTCAATGACTATTACAGATATTATAGGGGATGTTGCTATGAGAAATTGGGTATTTCAAGGGTCATTCCAGCCAACAATAAAACAATGTTAATTTCATTAAAGTAGCAAATGTGACTGTAAACAAAAATAATGTTTCAAACTATTTTTGTAAAACAGACCAATCAGTCCTCAGAAAATAAAGACCTTCGGAGGAACTTAGCAGGTGGAAACAGTGTTACTTATTTTTCTTCAATGTGACGTAGGCTTCTTGAAGTTGTAATAACAGGGAGAAGACTGGTAAATAAAAAGATGTTAACTATTGCTTCATAACCAAATGTTTATCATGGACAAGACAATACAAAGACATGAGTATTGAAGACTGGAAAAAAGATAATTTTTACCAACAAAATATACTTTTTCATTCCACGCCATACAGCAAAACTGTTGTCAGAAGAAGTCCAGTCTGATAATTACAGAAATTCCCAAATGGAAATGCGATATTGCAATGTGCCATGCCACATATCATGAAAGATTAAGAAACAGAGACATTCTTCAATTACTTAAAAACTCACCTAACTGAAATTCCACTGAAAATCAATGGTTATAATCACTGCCTAATAAATTTGTGTTGATTGCTACTTATAAGAGACTTCAATTATCTAGGCATCTACTGACACTTTTTCTTAGCCAGAAACAGAAAAAACAGATAAATTTGTGATGAATTAACAAGCATTTTAAAAATCTATGTTAATTTCACTCATCAGATGGTGGAGGAATTAATGAAGGAAACTGCTATTCTCAACCTGACTCATAAGGCCCAGAAAGATCTGTAGCTATTGGATGCTAAGGAAAGCAAAATATGGTATTTGATTTGTTTTTAGCTACATAGGGGAAAAAAGAGAATTAAAGAAAGCATAGAATTGCTGCTCTGGGTAGGTGGGATGATGATAATAGGAGACTATGAGAAGGCTGCTCTCTTATATTGTTCTTAATTTACTCTTCCAAGGAAAATGACCTTTAGATTGGGAAGGATGGAATAGAAAGTCAAGATAAATGAGATGACCAATTTGCATAGGCCTCCATGAGTTTAAATCACCAGGCCCAGAAAAATTATATCTTAGAGTACTGAAAGAGCTGGCAACTATGATTATTGAGCTCCAACTAACGGTCTTCAAAAGATAGAAAGAGATAGGTTGCAGGACTCAAGAAGGGCAAATGTCCCAATTAAAAAAAAAACAGATAAAAGGGTGAAGTCTGTAAACTATAGACCATTGAGACTGATTTCTATTTTTAATAATATTCTAAAACAGTGGTTCTCAACCTTCCTAATGCTGTGACCCTTTAATAATCCTATGTGGGTGTATCTGCATGTGGGCAGACCCACTTGGAGACCGATAGAGGAGCCCTGTCTCGGTTCCTAAGACCATCGGAAATATGTGTTTTTAGATGGTTTTAGGCAACCCCTGTGACCCCTGGGAAAGGGTCGTTTGACCCCCAAAGGGGTCATGACCCACAGGTTGAGAACCACTGTTCTAAATGCAGTATTAAGGAAGTACATTTATAAAGGGAAGCAATGATCACTAAAAACCAGTATTCCTTCTTCAAAAACAGGTCATATGAGACTAACTTCATCTCTCTCTCTCTCTCTCCCTCTCTCTCTCTCTCTCTCTCTCTCTCTCTCTCTCTCTTTTTCTCTGCAGCAGTTGGCAAATCTCTTATGCTTTAGTTGTGCATAAATTTGGGAGATGCACTATATGGCAGAATAAGATTTGGGATTAGTTGAATAACTACATCCTTTAAAGATCCTTTAAAGAGTAGTCACTAATTGTTTGAAGTTGGGGTTGTTGTAGAAGTGATTGACTGGATTAAGGGGTCTCTGAGGTCAGTTGCACAAGATAAGGTATGTGAAGGGTATTAGGTTAGGCTAGTGATAGCATGTGAAGGGACTCGAATATAAGGCTAAGGAGATTTTATTTTAACTAAAATATATAACTAAAAGGCAACAGAGAACATGTCATCATACATTTAGAGCTGGAAGAGACTTCTGTGGTCAATGCAGCCAACCCTCTCTAAATCTACAGAAGCCAAAACTGAGGCATACTATAGGAAGGTAATTTTGGCATTTAAAAATATATAGATTAGAAAAGGATGATTGGACATTTAGAAGGTCATTAGAATAGTCTAGGGAAGAAATGATAACTGCCTGTAGTAGATTGGTGACTGTTGGAGTAGAGAGAGAGAGATTGTGGGTTCATAAGTAGTCAATCAACTACACCCCAAATGTGTAGATTAATGAACTAATATTAAAATGCCATAACTTTCTGCCTTTGGCATTATCCTTAGTGATTTGAATGGACGTATAGAATAAATGATTATCAGGGAATATTAATTAGAAGATAATGTAACAGAATTAAGATGTGAAATAATTGTGACAGCTTGGAATTCTGGGCCAACAACAATAAGAAAAAAATTTAATATGAATAAATTCAGAGTTCTTCATTTAGAATAAAAATCTCAGGTTCACAAATATAGGAAGGAGAAGACACATCTTGACAGTAATTCATGTGAAAAACATTTAAGAGTCTTAGCTGATTATAAACTAATATAAGCTAATGCTGTTATAGCTTCTTTAAAAGAAAAATTAAAAAGCTAACAAAATCTTGGGGAAATTAGATTCAGAATCAAGAATGCTTAAATACTTTTCATGTCATGGAACTCTTTGGCAGTATGATGAAGCCTATGAACCTTTTTTCAGAACAATGTTTTCAAATAACTGAAAGAAGGCTAAGTTTCTATCAGAATTTAGTGAAAATAATGGCAGCTAGGTGGCGCAGTGAATAGAGCACGAGCCCTGGAGTCAGGAAGACCTGAGTTCAAATTTGACCTCAGACACTTAACACAAAAAGCTAGCCGTGTGACCTTGGGCAAGTCACTTAACGCCAATTGCCCTACCTTACCCCCTCCAAAAAGCAAAAAAAAGAAAAAGAATTTAGTGAAAATAGCTGTCCTTTTTTTCCCATCCAAGTTCACTGAATCTCTTGGGGAACCATGGGCTCCAGGTTAAGAATTCCTAGTTTAGATAGGGAGAAATAATTGACCCACTCTATGCTGGTGAGAATACATATGGAATATTGTATTTAATTCCATATGCTCTCCTTTATGAGGGAAATTGATGAATCAGAGAGCAACTGAAAGAGGTAGATCAGGAGAAAAAGGCTCTAAAAATGTCCTCATGTAAGGAATTGTTAAAGAAACAACAAATATCAGTGTCTCTCTCTAGTTGCTTGCACTCTCAGATAATCATATAAATACTTATCTCTTTACACAACATATCGTCCAATAATTCCTTTCATGTAGGGACTTCTTTTGGTTAGGGCCTAACCATCAAATAGAAAATATACACATATGCATGCATGTACATATATACATATACAAACACACATATATATTTCAGACTATCTGGACAACCTAGAGTTCATTCCTCAGTGTAGTTCTCTGTATATGTTTGGATAATGTAATTGGTCAATAAGTTCAGCCCAGAATTGAGCTGGAGCAGACCAGTAATGGATTGCCTCTGGGAAATTGCAAAGTTCCTTTAATAACCTGAAATTTCTCCCTGAAACAGAGGTCCATTTTCCTAATATCAGTATTCTAGTAATGCTGTTATTATGGTTACAAGTCACAGAATACCACCCAAGAAGGTATGGAGTTGCACAAACAGGACTTGAGTATACTTCTACAATTACATGCAAGGAAATATAGAAGTGTCAAGAGACCTAAGGTAAAGATGTCATCCAAGATCAAGGATATGTATGAGTGAAAAATAAAACAAGACAATCATGGTTAGAGGAAGAGATAATCAATGGATAGACCTTGTGCTCTACTGGTATCCTTACAAAATCAAGGTAAAGCACCTTTGTGGAAATTCAGGGAAGAAAATAAACAAGAGTGTACAGGCACAGATGAGTTGTGATCTCCATCAAAGGGGGGAATACTCATAGGATTGTTGGGAGGATCAAATAAATTATAATAATGATGAATTCAAATAGTAGAGGCTCTCTAAATATAGTAGATGTCATATAGTGTGTGTATATATGGCTATGTATTTGTGTGCATAAACATATCTAGTAGATGGCTATATAAATGCTGACTATGATGCTGATGATGGATGAAGATAGCATAGATCCATTTGGGTATTCTGAGGAACTAGCAGAAGGCCTTTCATCAAGTAGGAGCTTTTAAACAAATGATTATTGCATGTTTGTTTGACTTGATAAAGAAAATACTAGGAGGAAAATCTGGGAATACTTCAGAGACTTTGGAGAAATTGAATCTATTGGACTTCCAATGGATCCAAAGACAAAGAGTACTTGTAGTCATCACTTTTAAAGAAAAAGTGTTAAGATTTTTTAAAAAAGAAATTCCATAACATCAGTGGCAATAAAGGCAAGATTAAGGTAGCCTAAACAAAAGAAGTCTCCCAGCAGCAGTACAGCACTGGGGGTAGCCCAGGGGTTGGAAGCAATGAGAAATAGGAATCAGGAGGAAAGGTGCCGTAGTGGTGCCAGCAGAGGCAGTGGAGGACTTCTTAACCTCTTAGCTTCCCCAGCTTCCTTCAAATCCCCGCAAAATTCCCATCTTCCACAGGAAAGGCGCCCTTTAATTCTAATGCTTTCTCTCCATTGATTATATTAGTTTCTCTTGTATAAGCTAGTTGTAGATAGTCATCTGCATGTTGTCTCTCTGTCTACGTCATGAACACCTTAAGAACAAGGATGTTTTTTGTCTATCTCTGGATCCCCAGTGATTAGCAGAGTGCCCAGCACATAGTAGGGACTTAATAAATGTTTATTGAATAAAGGGAAACCAAATCATAGTCTGCAAATAATTAAAGGACTATACTTTTTTTATTTCAAATTTTTTTTGGTGAAAGATTGTACTGAAAGTAGACATTCTTTGTAACTCAAGAGAGCAGAAACTTGACTCTCGGGTGGAAATTATAGAAAAGCAGATTTTTGTTGAATGTGACAAAAAATTTTTTTTAAACAGCTAGACCTTTCCAACAATGGGTCTTTTCAACGCCTAAGAGAGTGTGTGGCACACATTTAATGCTTAAATACTGAGTAAATGGGCAACCTTTTGAGATAGTGAACTTCCACTCTCTGGAAGCATTCAAACAAGATTTAGGATCAGGGGTTCTCAACCTGTGAGTTGCGACCCCTTTGGGAACTGAACAACCCTTTCACAGGGGTCGCCTAAGACCATCAGAAAACACATATTTCTGATGGTCTTAGGAACCGAGAGACACCGCTCCTGTATCTGTCTCCAGGCGGGTCCGCCCACATGCAGATCCGCCCACATACAAGTATTAAAGGGTCGCAGCATTAGGAAGGCTGAGAACCACTGATGGGTTATTTCCTGTCAGGAATGCTATAGAAGGAGTTCTTTTATCTGGTGGAAGGTGAGACTAAATGACCTTTAAAGTTATTTCCAACTTCAAGATTCCATAAGTCTCCAATATTTCATACATGTCATTTCCTGTTCAGATAAATTAATGCATCAGAAGCTGCTACAAGATAACTCACCACATTATAGAATTTGGCATAATGTAACTTATTCTTAAGCTTTATCCTAGGGGTTTAACTATAGAAAGTACGACAGGAAGTTCCTTAGATTATAATTTCAATGATACCATGTAGATGGAATTTGATCAAAACTCCAAAATAATACTAACATTTATTCTTATTCATGCTTTAAAAGAAAGATTTCCTGATTGTTTCCCTACCATGCTTTCTCTCCTCAAACACTATTTCTAACTCTTCTCCACCAGGACCCTAGACATGCCTTTGTGTTCCCATACTGACAGGTGACCTTCTGCAGGGTCTAGGACTCCATAATGCTTCTTAGTCATCTCCCTACCATGCCCTCTGCAGCTTCCCTTCTCCCCTTTTCAATACTGCCTTATGTGTTATCTTTCCCCACGGGATGCCTTGCTTTCTTCTACTTGTATTCCCAGAACTTGGAATAATGCAAAACACACAGTAAGTGCTTAATAAATACTTTATCTAGCTAGATATTTGGTAATAGTGATGATGATGATGATGATGTTTTGAATTCACATATCACCTTTCTGGCTAAGATCTCTAAAGCACAGAATGTAAAGTACCAGAGTCTGTATGAAAACTGGCCTCCAGGGATGCTTCAGAGGGCTAGGGTGGAAAAGCATTTGAGCATGTTCTTAGATCCAATACCGATTTAACAATGAGGGACTTTCCTTACTGTTAATGATTCCAATGATTAATCCTTGCAGAAAGTGTGACTCACATAATGCATTCTCACCATACTTATTAAATTAAGAAATTCAAGCCCCAGGTCTTGAGTTGAAAAACTCTCCTTCAAAAACAATTGCCACTGGCTATCGGGAGACTCCATACAAGACAGGAATTGAGTTTCTCCTTTTTCCTGTTGAGTCACTTCAGTTTTGAAAAACTCCTTTAGGCTCCTACTCAGCTCCTCTACCTGAAAAAGAAGGATTTTTTAAAAATCAAGGCACTGAAACTTCTTATAAAAAGGAAAAAAAAATCCTTCAAATTCAAACACATCTATATAAGAAAAACAAATCAATATGACACATTTCAGGATTGCATCTTTCTCAAAAACATTTGTATCATTATTGAATATGTCAAATAACTGTGGTGGCTCAGGAACCTATTTAGGCAGCTGGCAAACGGGACTGCTTCTGGGGTCCAGATGGAGGTGACAAGTTTATTACCAGTAAGACCTTCTGTGCACAGCCAAAAAAGGATTTTTTTAGTGATTTTTTAAACTGTCAGCAATTTGGTCAATTCCTGTCACAGATCATCTTAATATCACAAAAGAGGGTGACATAATTTAGAGTGAGGAAGAAATACAAAAGTAGGAAAGCCACAGCTAGAGGGGGGAAAAATGAATGTTAAGTAAAAGAACATTACTTTGGAATCCCATGACTGGTTTTTAATAAATGTTAAGGCAATAAAAAAGTAGTGAAAATAAATCTTAATTTTCTGTATTGCTTTGCATACTAACCAATACTCCATGTAAATGGTACTGAATTCTTGGAGTTCACTTTATTTTGCCAGAGGCTGACACCAACGGTGCCATAAGAAACATACATTAACACTGAGTTTTGTGCTGAAACTACAGTCAAAAGACTTTAACATAAAGATGCCTATTAATGGTAGGTGAAACATTACAGCTAACCGGACAAGATGCAGCGAATTGGTCAGAACCATTGGGGTGATTCTAAGGTAAGAAAACATTCCAGGAGATTCAGGAGCATCAGAGATAGGGGTCCTGCTGGACCCATGTATTTTTTTTTAAAAAAAGCAGAGTTATTGATTTAAGTTGTTTTTACATCGCCCAGATTTCCCTGTATCCCTTTATGCTTCTCTATATTCATCATATTCATTATTTCTTATAGCACAATAATATTCTGTTATATTCATGTACTACAATTTGTTTAGTGATTTCCCATCCAATGGGCATTTACTTTGTTTCCAGGTCTTTTCTACCAAAACACACTTCTCTAAATATTTTGGTGTATATACAAAGCTTTCTTTTTATGAATGACTCCTTTGAGGTATATATCTGGCAGTGGAATCTTTGGGACAAAGCACCTGGGCATTTCAGTCACTTTATCTGCCTTATTCTAAGTTGTTTTTCAGAATAGTTTTACCAATTCCACTCACAATGCATAGAAAACCTATTTCTCTGCAATCCTTTCAATATTGACTATTTCCATCTTTTGTCAGATTTGCCAATCTACTTGGTAACAGATGAAACCTCAAGGTTCTTTAGATTTGTATTTTTCATTTACAAATGAAATGGAGTTTTCTTTCATATAATTGTTAATAGTTGGCAATTTTTCTTTGACCACTTATCTGTCAGGTAATGGCTTTTGGTGTTACATATTTCTGTTAGTTGTCTATCCGTCTTATATACTAAACTCTTTGATAATAAAATTTTCTCAATCAACCACTCCCCTAAATGATTTAACTTTGTCTAAAGCTTTAAGATATCATGTAATTAAAATTATCTATTTTGTTTGGTTAAGAATTTATCTCCTACCCACACATATGAAAGGTATATCACCTGTTTCTCTATTCATTATTTATGGTATGAGTGAATGGAGGGAGGGAGGGGAAATGAACAAGCATTTATTAATGCTTACTATGTGCTAGATATTGTGCTAAGCAATTTACAATTGTTTTCCTATTTGAAAATCAAGGTCTGATGGATCCATGGTTGTAAGGATCACTAGCTCTGGTGTGAAAGAGCATATTATAAAGGTTTTAAGATTCCTCCAGAGTCCTACAGATTATCTTTGGGGGCCCAAGTCATGAGATTGCTCTTCTTGCCTTATAGTGAATTTTTTGGTACTTTAGTAATGAAACCTCCATTAAACAGAATCTTCTTTACATCAAATTCTATATATTTACATAAACTTCTATCAAATCTCTATACCATCTAGTAACTTTACCATCAACAATAATCATCCCAAGTGCTTATTTCATGTAGAATACTTTTAGGCACATAAGGATACAAGGATGCAGAAGACAAAATCCATCCTTTAAGGAATCTGCATTCAGGATGGGAAGTTAAATCATAAATATATATGAAAAAGAAAAAATAAAAAGTAGCACATGCTTTTCACCAAATGTGTAGCATAGGCATTAATTTCCAGAGTATGGAATAATGGATGAAGTGCTGAGCTTACAGTCAAGAAAATTTGGATTTGACTCCTCCAGCTTACTGACTGTGTGACCTTGAGCAAGTCACTGAACCCCTCTCTCTCTCTGAGCCTTAGTAGGTATGACAGATAAGTATTAATCCCTTTTTTACAGCTGAAGAAGGAGAGGTTGAGATGAAATAATCACCTACAATGGTAAATGTCAGAGGAAAGCATCCCTCAACTGATTCCATGTCTCTCTTTCTTTCTACCATACCACGCTTTATTTAAAATAATTATTTGTAGAATCTTATTTCAAAGGGTCCCAATACTTTATTTTGTTGTAACTGTGGCTATAAGGAATATCTGTCTGCTGAGGCACTGAGCTATTGTCATTGGTATCAGGACCTTGAACATTCACACTGACAAAAATCACAGTTCATTTATACATACACACATATAACCAAAGAATTTGTACAGATTAGAGTATATTAAAAACACAAATAACTTATCCTCTTTAGTTTCTTTTGTTAATTGGTGAACACATACCTTAAAACCTCCAAAATAAAATATTCCCTGCTTATATAACTGTGTACATACATGCTCAGGGAGAAGGTTTTCCATTAGGGTATAGGGAGCTATAACTTCACAGAGGGAGAACGGGAGATTTTTAGCCACCACTGAGAAGTACTTTACCTTCTCTGCTGACTTTAGAAATGTCACGTGAGTTTGGAGGACTCGCACCTTGGAGGTGATGTTTCTGACAAGCATAACCAATTCTTCCTTTATTAGTGCAGCTTTAGTAAACAGGGATGCCTCTTCAGCAGGCTCAAATATATCTTCTTCTTCCACAATTTTCACAGCTGCTTCTAATTCATGTGATGTCTCCTATGAAGGCATAATTACAAGCATGTAGACCTAGACAGACAATGGGATTCAGGAAAATACACATTTCAACGGCTTCTGAATGTGCCTGCACAGATACCACAAATTTAGGCACTGATTTTATACCCAGAATCTTCTCTGTGAAAGGCGAAACTTAAAAAAATATTTAAATAGTCATAATTTGTCTGTGGTTCCTATTCACCCCCCTTCCCTTTTGTTAATATCATGGCCAGCCTGTGCAATATAAAACAGAGGTATTATGATTGTTTTAAATAATTGTTTTGTTTTTTCTAATTTCCATCCAAGAATTGTTCTTTCATTTCAGAATTGACTCAATCAGTCTCCCTTAGCCCTGGGGTCATTATCTGAAATTGGGGCTGGACTGAGGCAGAAGGATTTTAAACAACTGTATGATGAAAATGGAACATATCAATCCATAGGGCTAATATAGCCTAAAACATTTAATCAATTTCAGAGACTTGCTGACAAGAGTGAGCTATATTTACTTCTGACACTCATCAGTGAGTGAAATGTATGTCTGGCATGTGAAATCTACCAAATGACAGGTTTGATAAATAGATACTGTTGCTATCAGGAATCTCGTGTTTCCTCTGGAAAGAGCATAGTAGCCAAAAATGGATTCTAACCATAAGAAATAAACAGTTTTTCTTAGCAGTCAAAAGCTTTACTCTCATTTTCCACAAGGAATAGCTTTGATTATTTAATATTCTTCCCTAGTACTCACTGGAAGAAAGGTAATTTTCATTATGAGTCATTTCATAATGACACTTTGTAAGAAACAGAGACTACTCCCTCCTACCCTCCCTTCTTCTCTACAACCTACAAGAGAGGCACAAGTCTCTACAAGCACACCCCTAAAACAAAATCATTTCACAGAAAAACTTACATCTTTCAAACTACTTTACAAAAACTCATTAAAGGTGAAAATGCTTTAAGTCATTATGAATTCTTCTATGTACTTAACAGTGTTCTAAATTGTAATATAGCATTCCAATCTCACCTCCAATCCTTCAACTGGAAATCAATCCCATTTCCAATCCTTCAATTGGAAATCAAAGCTATCTATAGTCATGTGGAAAAATGCTCTTACTATTGATTAGAGAAACACAATTTAAAACAACTCTGAGGTACCACTCCACAGACCTATCAGATTGACTAATATGACAAAAAAATGATAAATGTTGGAGGAGATATGGAAAAATTGGGACAGTAATGCACTGTTGGTGGAGTTGTGAACTGATCAAACCATTCTGGAGAGCCATTTGGAACTATGCCCAAATTTGTGCATACCTTTTGACCTAGGAATGTCACTACTAGGTCTGTATCTCAAAGAGATTCCCCCCTCCAAAAAAAAAAGGAAAAGGACATATACTATATGTACAAAAATATTTATAGTAGCTCTTTTTGTGGTGGCAAAGAATTGGAAATTGAGGGGATGCCCATCAATTGGGAAATGGCAGAACAAGTTGAAGTATATGATTGTGATAGAATATTATTGTGATATAAGAAATGACTAGCAGGATGGTTTCAGAAAAACCTAGGAAGACTTACATGAACTGATGTACAAGTGAAGTGAGCAGAACTAGGACAAGAGTTTACACAGTAACAGCAATATTGCACAGTGATCAACTGTGAATGACTCAGCTGTTCTCAGCAATACTGATCTAAGACAATTATGAAGAACTTAGGATGAAAAATGCTATCCACCTTCTGAGAAAGAACTGATGGATTCTTCTGAATGCAGATAGAAGCATACTTTTTTCAGCTGTCTTTTTTTTTTCATTTTTGTCTATGTTTTCTTTTGGAACATGGCTGATATAGAAATGTGTTTTGTATGACTGCACATGTATAATCTATATCAAACTGCTTGCCTTCTGAAGGAGGATGTGAGGGAGGAAAGGAGAAATTTTGGATCTCAAAATTTTTTAAAATGAATGTTAAAATTATTTTATATGTAATTAGAAAAAATATATAAGAATCCTGAAAAACAGCCACATGACATTGCATTCTGCTTATACATAGGGAGACATGATTCCTGACTGAGACATTTGAACCTATGATGATATGAGTGTGAAGAGACTGCAGATTAGATTTGAGCAAGAAGGCCAGAAATGTGGCCTTTGATTCCCAATGCTAACATCCCTAGAGACTGATAAGAGCAGACTTCCCGATTGAGACTGTTCTCCCCTTTATTAATTTGATCTTGTTTTTGAGTAGAGGAGCTAATTTATTCCTTTGTATTCAACTCTCTGTTCTAATCTGTATAACTTCTGATTTCTGTTTTATGGTTTGCTCCGATAAATATGACAGATTGCTACCTGCAATGCTTGTGTGTGTGTGACCCATGTTTGATGAGAGGCACCTAATCTAGATACTGCTATAGCTATCGTACAGTATTGCTACTCTTCCCTTTAGAATGATGAGGGAAGGTAGCTTTTATTCTGAACTCTCTAAAAGAGCATCATACTACTAGACTACAAATATCTGAAGTGTAAAATATTGATTAAGTCTAATCCATTACCCTTCTTAGAAATAAGATAGCAAAGGAGTTATCATCCAGTCATAGCTGTCCTGGATCTTAAATGTTTCCCCCTGCCCCGTGCTAGGCTACTGGTGGTAAATCCAAGGCTCTCATGCCACCCTCCACAGTTGTAGAGATAGCAGTCTTCCTGGAGATCTCAGCCATTATAAATATATTCATGTAGTTTGGGCCACCCTATTGACCAGAGCTTAACTTACTATACAATTCGATCTATTTTATGTATGTATTACAATAGTTCTTCAGGTATGTGTTTCATGTACTTGTCTAGACTCTAAACGCCATGAAAGCAGTAATTATTTTGTTTTTCATCTTTGTATCTCTAGGACCCAGCAGAGTGCTTTATGTTTTTTTTTTTCTTTCTTTTGGTCTAGACCAGCAATTCTCAGTTTTTTAAAGTCAGAACTTCTTTATACTCTTAAAAATTATTGAGGGTTCTTCAAAGACCTTCTGTTTGTATGGTTTACTGATATATATCAATATTCACCATATTAGAAATTGATGATTTTGACCTCATGGCCCCCACACTTGGAAAGCTACTGGCTCAGATCTCTAATTGTATTGATACAGAAAGTTCCCAGTGAGAAAATTCCCTCAAGCACTGAAAAAGTATTCTGCAACATCAGGTCTTAGTGAGAGTATCCTGGGGCATTTAGAGAGTTTCCCAGAGTTTAAGGGACTTGCTCAGGGTCTTAAATCCAGTTTGCTTCAGAAGTAAGATTTTAACCTAGGTCTTCCCACCTCTGAGATTTTCCAGTCATGCACAAAGGCATGGTGCTTTACATTCAGGCATTTCATAAATGTTTACTGAATTGAAAAGAAGGTATATATTAGTATACTTATAACATAATCCAAAGTACTGTGTAGGGTTTCCTAACTTGTCTACGAACTTACAAAAATATTTTGATAATTCTATTTCAATATAATTCGTATCCTTTATAATTTTTATTTTTAAAAATTATTTTATTTTTAATTTATGTAATAAAACAAGCATTTCCATAACACAGTATAATAAAAAAGATGATTTCACATGAAATTGCAAATCTATTGCATATAATTTGTTATTACTTTTAAATGTATAATAAAGTTATCACATAAATTTCCTTGTTTCCCTTTTTTTCTTCCCTCCTTCCTGCTTACTCTAGAGATGGCTACCATTAGACATAAATATGCACATATGTGTAAAATCATTCTATATATACTTCTATTTATTAGTTCTTTCTCTGGATACAGATAGTATCTTCCTTCAAACATCCTTTGTAGTTAATTGAGTATTTATAATAGTAAAAACGACTTACTCCTTCAAAGTTGTTCTTAAAACAATTTTGCTGCTACTGTATACAATGTTCTCTTGGTTCTGCCCATTTTTCTCTTCATTATTGAATGCAAATCTATCCATGTTTTTCTAAGATCATTGAGTTCATCATTTCTTACATCACAGTATTCTATCACAATAATATATTACAACTTGTTCAGCCATTCCTCAATTCACAAGCATCCCCACAATTTCCAGTTCTTTGACACCACAAAAAGCTGCTATAAATATTTTAGAACATATAGATTCTTTTCTTTTCTTCCCTAATCATCTTTGGAAATAGACTTAGTAGTGGTATTACTGGGTCAAAGGGTACAGATAGTTTAAAAACTCTTTGGGCATAATTCCAGATTGCTCTCCAAAATGGTTGGATCAGTTCAGAACTCCACCAACATTGAATTAATGTTCCAACTTTTTCCACATCCTCTCCAACATTTGTTGCTTTCCCCTTCAATCATTTTAGTCAATCTGGTAGATGTGAAATGATATCTCAAGGTTGTTTAAAGAGTTTTGATAATCACTGCTTTATATTATAATTAAATCTGGTACTACTAAACCTCCTTTATATTTTTTTATTAGCTCCTTTGATATTCTTGTCTTTTTGTTCTTCCAAATGAATTCAATAAAATAGTTTCTTGGTGATTTAATTGGGATGGCATTGAATATATAAATTAATTTAGGTAAAATTCTGATTTTGATTGTATTGGCTCTGCCTACCCATTAACAATATTTCTCCAGTTATTTAAATCTTATTTTATTTATATAAAAAAGAGCTTTTTTAAAAAAAATTTTGTTTACATAGTTCCTGGATTTGCTTTGGCAGGTTTACTCCCAGGTATTTTATATTGTCTAGAGTTATTTTAAATGGGGTATCTCTTATTATCTCTTCTTGCAGGATTTTGTTTGTGATATAGAGGAAAGCTGATGACTTATATGAATTTACTTTATATCCTGTTGCTTTGCTAAAATTATTAATCATTTCAACTAACTTTTTAGTTGAGTCTTTGAGATTTTCCAAGTATGCCATCATATTGTTTTGTGACCCACAGTTTAAGAAGTGCTGAAGGGATCGCGAGTGGGAAAAGTTTAAGAAGTCTGGTCTACAAAAAGAGAAAGCTTTATTGTATCATTCCTTATTCTGATTCCTTCCATTTCTTTTTCTTCTCTTATTGCTAATGCTAGGATTTCCCAAACAAAAGTGGATAATATTGATGACAATGAGTATCCTTGTTTAACCCCGGATGTTACTGAGAAGGCTTCTAGTTTATCCCAATTATAAATAATGCTTGCTGATAATTTTAGATAAATACTTTCTTATCGATTTAAAGAAAAATTAATTTATGCCTATACTTTCAAGTGGTTTTAATAGAAATGAGTGTTGTATTGTATCAAAAACTTTTTTCTTCACCTATTGATATAATCATATGATTATTTTTTACTATTTTTATTTTTAATATGAAGGATTGGTTTTATTTCTTTCTTTTAAAAAAATCAAATTAACCAATAGTTTATCTGTTTATTGTTTTTTTTAATAAAACCAACTCCTAGTTTTATTTATTAATTCAAGAGTTTTATTATATGATACATGGTTAATCTTATCTTTAATTTTCAGGATTTAAGATTTAGCGTTTAATTGGGGCTTTTTAGTTTGTTCTTTTTCTAGATTTTTAATTGTATACCCTAACCACTGGTCTGCTCTTTCTCTGTTTTGTTGATGTAAGCATTTAGAGATATAAATTTTCCTCTGATCACTGCTTTTTCTGTAACCCATAGGTTTTGATATATTGTCTCATTATTGTCATTCTCTTTAATATATCATTGATTGTTTCCATTATTTATTCTTTAAAACCCATTCATTTTTTAAGATTAGGTTTTTTTAATCTCTGAGCAGTTTTTAATCTAAATTTCCATGCCTCCTTATTAAATATCATTTTATTGCATTATGATCTGAAAAGGTTACTTTTAATATTTCTGCTTATCTGCATTTAACAAAAAAATTTTTATGTCCTAATATATGGTCAATCTTTGTAAACTTACCATGAATCGCTGAGAAGAAGGTGTATTTATTCTTTTCTATTTCCATTCAAATCTCTTCCTTTGTAATTTTATACATACATATATATATAAATAAAAAAAAAATATATATATATATATATAAATTTATTCATTTAAATTATTATTCTGATATGGGGTCCATAAGCTTTACTAGAATGCTAAAGGTATCCGTAACACAAAATAGGCTAAAAATCCATGCTCTCAAGGTTGTGTGTATGTATGTATATTACATGTCACATAAACATAAATATGTATGTATATGGAACCCAATTCTCTCTTCGGTGTGCTTGTTGAGGAGAACTGGGGAGGAAGTCTGTGCTGGAAAGAGGCAGGTATCTAAAGGGGACTAGCCATGACCTGGCATATCCATTGTTTCTTTGTGAAAGACTTTAAAGCCCTGAGAGCATGATTTCAGCTTCAAAATGGGGCAATGACTACTCTAGGGAAGAAACATGAATACCAAGTCCTCTAAAAAAAAAAAAAGAAAGTTTTCTTTTGTAGGCCATAAGAGGTTGTCTACCAGCTGCCTCTTGGCTTCCTACCGGAGCAGTAATTTTCTTTGAAACCCTTTACAATAGATAATTACAAATGAGACTGAAAAATGGCCCTTCCGGACCCCACCCCTACCCCCAAAAGGGTATCATTATCAAAATACCATTAACACCTGCCCATTAAGGAAGGGAAGGAAGGAATCACTAAAGTACCTGAGCAAAGAATGAAAATTCTGAATTCCATAATAAGCTCAAACATTCAGAGATACCAACATAAATTTTAAGATAGTTAGTTACAGTGATACTAATTTATAAATGCAACTACTAAGAACTGAAATTAAGGCTTATAGATAATCTTTACCCTTTGTACATATTCTATAACCACAACAAAGCTTATTAAAATGTCACTTACCTTAGCTTGACTATCTAGTTCCAGGTATTTGCTCAAAATTCTTTCTGAATCTGAAAGACAGGAGCCAAGATCCATACTATTTGAAAGTATTGGACTGATTTTCTGAACTGACATTGTTGCCTTTAGAAATAAAAGACAAATAATCTTAGAAACTTAACTGTAGAGATAAGTATGCATAATTAGTACATGAAAATCATAGAATAAAAAAATACATAATTATATACTGAATCTTAAAAGCCCTGTTCTTGAAGTAGTAGGGATGGTTTTGTGCTGGTCCATTCATATTCTTTTCACCTATTTCCCATTGAGACCAACAGCATACATTTTGGAGACAGTGACTGGAATTAAGACTAGAGTTTATGGGAAGCTAAGTGGCACAGTGGATAGAGCACTGCACTCAGAATCAGGAAAACTCATCTTTATAAGTTCAAATCCAGCCTCAGACACTTAATAGTTGTGTGATCCTGGGCAAGTCACTTAACCCTGTTTACCTCACTTTCCTCATCTGTGAAATGAGCCAGAGAAGGAAATGGCAACTATTCCAGTATCTTTGCCAACAGAACCCCAAATGGGGTCATGGAAAGTTAGACACTACTGAGAACAACCATGGACCATGGGAAAGTGGGAAAGCTAACTGGCACACGTGGGAATCAACACCATGACAATGGTGTCACCATTATTTATACAATAATTAACTGACAAAGACATACGCATACATAAACCCTTTGAAAAATAATACAGTCTAAGGCTTCGTGCCCAACAGGGGTTGCCTGGCTTGAGTGAATGAGTGTAAACATGTGTCCTTCGAATATTATGAGACTAAAAACACAATCCAAAAGCCCTGGCATCCAACCAAAGTGACATGATTTAGTGACTAGTCCATCGTCACACAGGTAGTAAATGTCAGAGGTCAATTTACACCCAAATCCTCTGACTCTTTCCATTGTACCAATCTGCCTCCAGTCTAGAAAATCATGATTTATGAATTGCTAATTACAATCTTGTCGAAATAATCAGTATATTACAAAATTGAAATGTGAACCACAACTGCCATATAACCTATAATACCTAACGGCACTAAGGCCGAGCAGCACCCAAGTTCTGGACCTTTCCATTTATTCTCCTCCTCATAAAAACTTACTTGTTCCACATCTATTTGGAAGAGAGGAGGTAATAATGGCTTAATTAACAAACCAACTTATGTATATGTCATCTCTCCTCGTTAATATATAAGTTTCTGGACGGCAATACTTTTTTCTCCATATTACTTAACAATACTTTAGGTATTATAGATTTTCAAAAACATTTGTTGGACAAATGAATGATTCAGTGAATAAATGAATATAAATGTTGTTGCTGTTGAGTCATTTCAGTCAGGTCCAACTCTTTGCGACCTTATTTGGGGTTTTCTTAGCAAAGATACTGGAGTGGGTTTGTCATTTCCTTCTCCAGCTCATTTTACAAATGAGGAATTGAGGCAAACAGGACTAAGTGACATGCCCAGAGTTATGCAGCTTGTAAGTATGTCTGGGGTCAGATTTGAACTCATGAAGATGAGCCTTCCTGATTCTGAGGCTAGTGTTCTATCCACTGTGCCACCTACCTGCCCAGTGAATATAATGCTTTGCACAATTTGAAACATGATAAGAAAACAGCTTGATGCAGTATGCTATTATACTATTATATTATAAAATTATACTATTACATTATATATACTATACTAATATGTAACTGTAGTATTGTTGTAACATACTATTAGTTCACTAATATGAACTAGGTGATGATTCAGTGAATCTGTGATTAAATCAAAGTTATCTTAGAAGGTCTTCTATTGTGTTCCTGTTCTGATCTTTCATTGTAGCATGGAGGTAACCCTGGGATCTTAATGACTATGACAGTGTGACACAATCTCTAGTAGGTCCAATGAGCCTATCAATGGAGGTATAATAGCTCTCCCTTTCCCAAATCAGCTGCAACCAGAAAAACAAACTTTGGGAAAGTGGCCTATGGATGTGATAAGCCATGTGTCTGAGCTAAGAAAGCAGCTTTCTGTTGTTAATTGGGTTATATCTCCTTGAGTATCTCATATAAAAGGGGCAACACCATCATTCACCACCAGATTGTGAAGTTCTGTTGGTCTCTCCAGTTTTAGAAAGAATGGTGATGATCAGACTATAGGACTAGCAAGAAGAAAAATAATCCCATGTGATCTGACTGGAACAGAAACAATGAGAAGGGCTGAAGATCTAGATATTCTGAGCTCTTTTTGTGTGTCTCTGCGTCTCTTTGTCTCTCCCTGCTCCCTTCTCTCCCCTCTCCCCCTCCCCCCCCCCCACCTCATGCCAGTCCTTCACTTGGTCCCCTTTCCTGGTAGGCAAAATAGCAGACATTCAAAAATGCAAAGGTAGAGGCAGCAACATTTCCAAGAGGGCATATGGAAAGAGTTATTTAAGCTGCTGCCATGCCTCCTGACCTAACCTTGACAATACTGTATCCCTAGGGATGTGGTCCTGCTCCTGCCACTGTATTCTGAATCCCCGAAGGGCTCAAGACATCATATTAAGAACTAGAATCATAGAATTTTAAAGGTGGAAGGAATATTAAAGATCACTTAGTCCAACCTCTTCAATTTACAAAGGAGGGGGCCAAAGTTCAGAGAATGAAGTAACTTGCCTTGGGTGATGCAACAATTTGGGCAGTTGTTGTTGTCCAGTCATTCAGCTGTGTCTGACTCTTCATGACCCCATGGACCATAGCATGCTAGTACTGTTCATTGGGTTTTCTTGGGAAGGATACTGGAGTAGTTTCCCATGTCCTTCTCCCATGGATTAAGGCAAACAGAGGTTAAGTAACTTGCCTAAGGTCACACAACTAGTAAATGTCTCAGGCTAGATTTGAACTCAGGTCTCTGAGTGGACAAACTGGGGCTCTCACTCAGGTCTCTTGATTCTTCATCCAGAGTTTCTTCCACTATTCCACAGTTGTTCTACACCATCTAGATAAATAGCAGAGGATACAACCCAGGAAGTAGCATATTTCATCCATCCTTATAGTTGCAGAAAAGAAGTCTGGGCTTCTCTTTCCAGAGAAACCTGGTCATCCTCTCCATATAAGCCTAGATTCAGAGAGCCATTGTATCAAATAGGGACAACTCTGAAATACTACTTGTTCTGTCATTTGGGACCTAGCCTGGACAGCAAGGCTCTTTGGTGTAAATATCACTGTTGAGGTTACTGGGTTTCAGCATATTTATTATCTATTGTGAAGTGGTAGATTCTACAACTGAAAGGAAAACGGTTGGTTTCAGGAGCCCCTGAAAACAGGAGAGATGGAAAGGAGTCTCTCTTATGCTATTCAATCAAGAGAGCATCCTGGTCATTCTTCTGATGGCAAGTGGTGAGGGAGTCAGGGCAGTGCTGATTTGGTGAATCAGTGAATGAACACTTTGGAATTTGAGCACCTGAGTTTCAAATCCTTCCTCTGATGCTCACTACCTGTATGACTTTGGACAAGGCACTTAACTTCTCTGGCCCTCAGTTTCCTCCTCTGTAAAATGTGAGGATGGATTCCATAGCTTGTGAAGGTCATGCCTGTTCTAGACATGAGAACCTAAAGCATACAGCTAATTTCACTAAAGTAATTCTAAATGTAAACACAGAGAGCATATGCTTTGCATTAACCTACTAAGTAGCACTTGTGGTGGAGTAGAAAGCTTGGCTGCCTAAATGTCACAAGACCTGACTTCTTCTTCTTTTTTTTTGCTTTTTGGAGGGGGGACAAGGTCACACGGCTAGTAAATGTAAAGTGTCTGCAGTCACATTTGAACTCAGGTCCTCCTGACTCCAGGGCCGGTGCTCTACTGGCTGCACCACCTAGCCACCCAATTGACTTCTTCTTCTGGTTCCGCTGCTTACTAGCTGCATAATCATAGGCAGTCACTTCGTCTCCCTAAGTCTCAACTTCCTCTTCTGCAGAACTGATCTAATAAAAATGCTGACCTCGTAGGCTCTGTTAGAAGTCACCTGAGATGATGCATGGGAAGCACTAAATTAATGCAACTTCTTTTTCCTACCATTCTGCCAATCAAAAAGTTAGGTGACACCATGGCTAGAGTGCTGGCTCTGGAGTCAGGAGGACCTGAGTTCAAATCCACCCTCATATATATATGACCTGTGTGACTCTGGGCAAATCACTTAACCCTGTTTCCCTCAGTTTCCTCATCTGTAAAATGTGCTGGAGAAGGAAATGGCAAAATACACGTATCTTTGCCCAGAAAACCCCAAATGGGGTCATAAAGAGTCAGACACAACTAATCCTCATAAAAGGAAGTACTGTTTCTAGGGACTAACATAAACCTTCAGGATGGTGTAACAGGGTTACTATTTATTGCTCATGCTGCTTCTGAGAGAGGGAGGGGGCACCTTAGATGTCTGCCTTGGGAGAAAAAGGATACAATGCTGGTTTACATGTGTAATTATTGCCTGTTCTTGACTTATAGGTCTTGCAGAGAAAGCAAAGTAGAACATAACAGGAGACTACCTGGTGTGAGATGAATTTACTTTTAATTAGGGGGAAATTTTGATGAAATAGTACCCCTCTCCCCAAGCATTTACTGTAGCTGAGACACAGCCTGATAGCACTGAATTAAGCACACCTAAAGCTATCTTTGGTGAAGCAATTAATGCAATTGATTCCAAACCATTAATTTAGGAAGGAAGCATTTTATGATACTACCTTCCTTAGGTATCCCTCCATTGAGGCAGTTAATTGCTGTTTCTTAAGAGCAAGTTCCTTATGAGCAGAACACTGCTGGCTTAGCTGATCCACTCTTCTCTGAATGCATCCCATCATTTCATGAATGCCAGCCATCTGAGAGCTAGATGGGAACAAACCAGCTGTTAGTTCATCTCTGCCTTGATGGAGGCATTCAGCTGACAGTAAGCAGTGGAAAAACAGATCCGCCGTCTCAGGTTAGATTGGATTGAGTTAAAGCTTCAAGTTTTAAGTTTCCAACCTGGCAAGAGAAAAAAAAAAACCCAACCAACCACGAAAGTATCAAAATGTTGTTAAGATAGAAAAAGACCAACCAAAGAGTCTACGTGTGACTGTTAAAAGCTTCCGAAAATGCAAAGTGAATCGTCCAATTTGCTACGAGGACTGATCTTCTTTTTCAGAGGTTATCTTGCTATCATGTTTTTAAAACTTCAAGATATTTATGCTGTGAGGACCCACACAGTAAGGTAAATAGCCACAGAAAGGTTTCATATATGAAGTGGTCTCTGAAAAAAAATGACTATATCAATCAAAAAAACATTTCCTTTTCTAATAATGTACAATGTTTAAGTAAACATGAGCTTACCAATTGTCAGTAAGAACAGTACTCAAGGCTATCTTCATTGGATGACAAACAAGCAATCACCAACAATTAGGTACAACTATGTACAGTGGAGTCCTGAATTAACAAATTCCTGGATAGTTAGTTAACCTGGGAGTTATAGAGTGAGAGGGTCTTAAAAAATGAACCTCAAATGGTGCTTTTCCCCCCTAATGTTTGCAGTTATCTTAATAAGCTTCCTAAGCAGTTCCAGTTGCTTCCTAATGGGAATGCAAAGTGATCATATGAATATTACTGTATTTATGCAATTTATTGTTGGGAAATTTTCAGATGAATAGAACTTATTTTTGTAATCTCAGATTTTATTTCACCGTGTAGTCTCATGTTTTGAGAACACAGTCTAGGCTACTATTTTAACATTTCTAGATTAAAAAAAAAACTTTAATCAGTCAATTCTTTCAAACACTAATAAAGAGTAAGATTACAACTCCTGGATTTGATTATTCCAAGATTTCAAAAAAAAATCTTGCCAAGAGTTACAGATTTTTATTGCTTTTACTTCTCATAACTAAATTATGCCTCTGTAAAAAATGAATTTAATCAGTAATAAAATGAGGACAGGCACTGATAGGAATGAAAATGAGGGCTCTGAAATAGACAAAGAACCATCAGTCATTTGAGAATTTCCCCCCAGGATTATGAAAAGTGGCTGGAACATAAATGTTTTCTATAATGCAGCTGATGTTCTAACTAGCGGAATTAAAAAGGAGAGGGGGGGCTAATAATAAATATTATTCCTGAGACATAATACCCTATGGGGTTGATTCAGAAGCAGCTAAGAGTATTGCGGGGTAAAAAATGAAAGGTACTTACAAGAAGACTCGGTTTAAGGGAGATGACTTTACACAGCAATAGTTAGTGGCACCACTAGTAATTGTATTTATCATAAACTCTTAAAGTAGTTCATTCAGCATCTTAATTGGTCATTGAATCTATCTTCTCAATGGAGGAGTCTTTCTTATACTATTCCTAACAAATAGTCATCTAGCCTATGTTGGAGAGATGGAGAACTCATTACCTCACGTCCATTCCATTACTAGACAGCTTTAGGTTTTAAAAAGTTATTTTGTAGGTTTAAGCAAAAATCTGCCTCCTGTAACTTCTATGCATTCATCCAAACTCAGACCTCTGGAGAAACCGAGCAAATTCACTCCCTCTTTTCTCTCTTCTCATGGACAGCTCTCCATGCTACATAGCTTTCTTTTTTTCTCAATTATGCCATGGTTTCTAGAATGACTACCATCTTGATTGACCTTCTCCAAATATACTATACTTTGTCAATCAACCATTACAATTTTGATTAGATTTAAAAGATTTTTGTAGGCTGAAAATCTGTTGGGCTTGACTCCGAAACAATCTTCTATCATCTTTCTCTTCCTATGTTCCTCTAATCATGTCAGTGTTCTCTATACTCCTCTTCTCCGTTCTAGTCTCAGTGAAAGAAGTGACCCTGTCTCCTTGCCAAAATTAACTTTTCCACCTGTAACCTCAATACCATGCCCTGATCTTGTTGTAAAAATCTCTTTCATATTCCATCTTGCCTCTCTACTGGGTTCTTCCCAAGGTGGTGAGGCTCAAATGAGACAATGGATATAAAGCCCTTTGGAAACCTTAAGGCTCTATAAGTATCATTCTGATTGTTACCATTATTAGCCTACATAGTCACAAGGCTTCTAGTCTCATGATGACTTCATTACCTGAGCCTTCTACTGCACTCCTGCTAAGCTCAAGCAGTATTTATTAAACAATATAGGGGTGTGCTAGTAAATATTTAACACCCAGGATCTCATGGGGGAAAATTTTTTGCACACACACTTTTAAGTTTGATCTGCCTTATTAATACTTTCTTAAGTCTAAAGACAATCAACAAAAAAATAAATCAAGCTCTGATTTGTAGGGATGAATGCTACACTAAAATTTTGACAATAGGCTCTCATAAGCCCCTCACAAGTGGTTCCAGTACTCTCCTGGACCATCTTCAAAGCCCACAAATAAACATGATTAAGTTTTTACTATACTTGGAAAATCAATTATAAAAATCTAAAACCTTACCTTGAGCCTGGGAGAATTTGAATTTCAATTAAATTCCATCTGTCTATGAAAGGATTACCATCACTAACACAATTGATAATAAGAAGGGAGAACAGCTCGGTGGTGCAGTGAATAGAGCACCAGTCCTGGAGTCAAGAGGACCTGAGTTCAATTCTGACCTCAGACACTTAACACAAAAAAACTAGCCATGTGACCTTGGGCAGGTCACTTAACCCCAATTGCCCTGCCCTTCCCCCTCCAAAAGAAAGATAAAAAAAAATAAGAAGAAGAAGAAAGGAAACGAACATTCATTAAGTATCTACTCTGTGCCAGGAACAGGACTTTACGAATATAACCTCATTTGATCCTCACAACAACCCTGGGAGGTACGTGCTATCATTATCCCAATTTTACAGTTGAGGAAACTGAGGCAGAGGGCGGTTAAGTGACTTGCCTGGCATTGCACAGTTAGTAATTACCTGAGGCTCAATTTTTACTCAGGTCTTCCTAACTCCAGGTCTAGCTCTGCATCCACTCTATCACCTAATTGTGGTGTTTATTAAGTGCATATTACATGCTATGCACTGTGGTAAGTACTGTGGATCCAAAAAAGAGCCAAAAACATGTTTCTTCTCTAAAAAAGGATCCATGTTCTACTGTGGGTAAAAACAAGCAAATAATTATGTACATACAGCAGAGATGGGAGGCAATTCCATAGGAAAGGCACCAGTAGGGGCAGAGGGAGGGAAGAGCCTCTTACAGAAGGTGGGGTTTGAGCTGCCTGGACAAAAGCACAGGAAAGTAAAAGGCAGAGGTTAGAAAGTGCTGTTTTTGAGGAACATCAAGAAGGTCAACGTTGCTGGGTCACAGAGCATGTGAACAAGAGAAAAATAAAAGAAGCCCACAACGGCAGGAAGGGGCCAGGGCATAAAGGACTCCGAGGGGTAAACTGAGGACATTATTTTTTATCCTGGAGGGAACAGGGGGCCATTGGAGCTCATTGATCAGGGAGGAAGAAGGTCTAACCCATGCTTTAGGGGTGGGGAACCTGCGGCCGCGAGGCTACATGTGGCCCCTTAGGTGCTCAGGTGCGATCCTTTGGCTAAATCCCAACTTCATAGAACAAATCCTTTTATTAAGGGGATTTATTCTGTTAAGTGTGGTGGATTCAGTCAAAGGGCCACACTTGAGGACCAAGGTCACATGTGAGCTTAAGACCACAGATCCCCGAGTCCTGTGACAACTGGATTAGAAAAACGACTTTGGCAGATGAGTTTTCACCAGAAAGTTTTCACAATAATTCAGGTATAATGAGAACCTCGGCCAGAGTGGCTGTTGTTGAGTTGTTTCAGTCATCTTTGTCACTTTGTGACCCCACTTGGAGTTTTCTTGGCAGAGATACTGCCAAGAAGTGGGTTGCCATTTTCTTCTCTGGCTCATTTTACAGATAGGGAAACTGAGGGAAAAGGGTTAAGTCACTTGCCAAGGGTCACACAGCTGGTAAGTGTCTGAGGAGGGATTTGAATTCATGAGGATGAGCCTTCCTGACCCCAGATGCAGCACTCTATCCACTGTGCCACCTAGCTGCCCAACCAAAGGGTTAGCTGTGTGTGAAGAGAAGGGGCATAAAGAAAAGATATTATGAAGGTAGACCGTAAAAATCCCAACAGATTGGATATGTGGAGTGAGTGCAAGAAAGGGATCAAGAAAGACACCAAGTTTGTAAGCCTCAACAACTGGGAAGCTGGTGGCACCCTTGATAGTAATCCTGAAATGTGGGAGAAGGGAGAGTTGGGGTGAGGGGGAAGAAAAAAACTTCTGTTTTGGAAATGTTGAGCTGAGATGCCTAAAGAATATCGGATTGAAGATATCCAAAAGACAGTTGGTGGTGTGAGACTGAAGCTCAGAAGAGTACTAGGGTTGGTTATACAGATCTGGGAATCATCTCTACAGAGATAATTGAACCCTTGAGAGCGAACGAGATTGCCAAATGAGAGAATGTAGAAGAGGGCCCATGACAGAGCTATGGGGGGAGGGAGGGCAGAGGGAGAGGGAGAGACAGAGGGAGAAAGGAGGGAGGAAAGGAGAGGGAGAGAGATAGACAGACAGAAAGAGACAAAGAGAGACAGAAACAGAGACAGAGAGAGACAGAGAGACAGAGATAGAGACAGAAAGAGAGAGAGAGAGAGAGAGAGAGAGAGAGAGAGGAAAGAGGGAAAGAGAAAGGAAGAGGGAGTCAGGAAAGAGAGGAGATATAGGATTATGGATGGTGGGGATGATAGGATTGAGTGTTTTTTTTAAAGACAAAGGGAACATGGAAGTGTTTGTAGGTGGCAAGGATGAAGTCAATTAGATAAAGAATAAGTATAGGATTGAATTGATTAAACACGTTCTTTTGACTCAGATTATCTCTCTTTGAGGCCACCTGCAGTTCAGGACATTTGCCACAAGCTTTACAAGTTGATAGAGTATTTTGTCTACCAAAAAAAAGAAGAGTGTGTGTGTGTGTGTGTATTTGTGCACATGTGCATATGTATGCATGCCTGCACAGGTGGAAAGTAGTCACCCTTCTCCTGAACATATTTGGACTATGAATAATGTACAAATTGATGTTCAAACCTACCCTCCCACAGTTTGAAATAAAGAATAACTTGATTTGGTCAAGAAGTTATTGTGTTATTCTCTGAGGGTAACTGGAATATGAGTGAATTGTGTCTAGTAAATTAGAAGATTAATTCCATGAACCACACAGTAATCATTTCATCCCCTCCTCCCCACCTCCACTTTTTAGCTATGCTTCGTATGTGACAGAATCAGAAATAGAAAAATGGGAAGGTGAAAAAAAGGTCCAGGACTGCAGCAAAAAAGGGCTACCTTCAAATCTACCCTATGGCACTTGGGTCGAGGTCTAAAATATCCCTCATTTCCCTATTACTTTTTTGCTAGGCTAGTGTGGATGCTACCTGTCTTTAATTGACTCTACCAAATTATATCTTTTTGTCATTTGTTTGATAGTAGGTCCCCTGGAGGGAAAAATGGAAGAATAGAGATTGCTCTGTCTCTCACAGTCCCTGCAATTAGCCTAATTAGATCAGCAGAGTGCACAAACACCATTAGAGGTCTCTCATATACCATTTGAGAGATACTTCAAGCATCTATTTCCAGCACACATCAGTGTATATCTAAGAGATACTTGTGGACATTCAGGCTGCAGACAGACTATTTAGATAGTGAGGATAGATGGTCACCTTTGGCTCTTGGCAAGGGAGAGCGGAGCCAAGGGAAGGTATGTTTCCTATACAGTGAAGGGCATGATGAATGATCTCTGCTTATTTCTGAAGTTTCTGGTGACTTTTTCACTCTTCTTCTCAGACACCCATGAACTTCAAACTGTGAGGAGTCAATCAGTCATCAGCTAGGAATACCATAAGGGAACATTTTCCCACCTTATTATTCTTTGCAGGGAGCAGGGGAAAAAGAAGGGAAGATAATGGATTAAAAATGTTTTCCAAAGAACAGATTTTACTGGCTTTAGCCTAAAACATAGACTTACATTTCCAATAAGCATGCTGGTTTCCCTATCTGTATCTGTCACAAATCCAGACTGGGGGAGGGGAGGGAAATCTAATGATAATGTCTTCTAAGGCATCATCCTGGAAAATGGTAAGTTCCTTTCAAATGTTTCATAAATTACTATTGGCAGCCCATCTGGATTAGGAGCTGTACCAGATGGTAGGCACTTGACAACTTACTCCATCTCATCAGAAAGCATCAGCTGATCCCATTTTTCTTCTCTGTCTTATGGCCAAGTTTCATTTTGGAAATGGAGAAAATGTCTTCACTAGACCATGGTTTGTTGTTGTCTCTCCCAGTGACCCAGATATTACTGCTTAATATAGGCAGCAGATCATCTGAGACTTCTCCATCATTTCCTTCCATCATAGGAAAAAGGTCATTTCTCCTCCTACCCACTGAACACCTTCTTCCCCTCCACAAAGGTATGCATTTTAAACACATGGGTTTTTTCCTTCTGTGTTATTTGTTGAACTTGGAGTTCTAAGATTGTAGAGTCATAGACAAAGGGACCTGAGAGACCATCTAATCCAAGTCTCTCATTTTATAGATGAGGAATGTGAAGTCCAAAGAAGGTAAATAACTTTTCCAAAGTCTCCTAGGTAGTTGACAGTATGGATGGAATTTGAACTCAGGCCCTCCAGCACCAGAACCAATGCTCTATCACCATTAAATTTTGACCCTGCCACCTATTATCTTGTGCAATGGGAAGACTGATGAATTTGGGGTCAGAGTAATTGGGTCCAAATTCCATTTGTCATGTATCACCAGTGTGACCTGGGACAAATCATGTAACTCCTCTGGGCTTCTGTTTCTTCATTGTAAAATGAGAGGATCAGACAATTCTGTTTCTGAGATCCCCTCCAGCTCTAAATGTATAATCGTATGACACTATTCTAACTGTATTCATTTTGGGAAAGTTGCCAAACGTCTCTCTTCTCAGCTTCTACAACTATAAAATGAAGAGGTTGGACTAGATGATTTTAAGGGTTATTTCTGTTCTTTATCTCGTGATCCTTTATCCTGATTCACAGGCCTTTCCTTCAAAAATTGTTGTGTTCATCCTTAGTTCTCTAAGAGGACCAGCAATATCCTAAGGGTGATGTCTTGTGCATGAATTGTATTTAAGTGGGGCAGAGCTGTGCGAAGTGAGTGTCATTCTCTCTGCTGCAGTCATCAAAATCCAGTGGCAAGACAAAAGTTAAGATGGCTGAGGATGTCCAGGGATGCCATGGATAATGTTAGCCTTTCCAAATTAAGATCCTTTCCTGGTCCTGGTTTGTCTGAGGCAATGCCCTTTCTCTATCACATTGGGGATTGTTCTGCTTTCTTCCTCTTAAAAATCCTCTACCAGTGAACATGATCATCTAGTCAGTATGATAACAGCTTTGAACAGGTGAGAGTTAAATGTCAATTCAGTTAATAAACATTTATCAGGTACTTACTATATGCCAAGCACTGTGCTAAGCCCTGGGAATAAACACACACACACACACACACACACACACACACACACACACACGCACACAGAGTCAATGCCCTGAAGGAGCTTACAATATAACAAGGGAAGAGAAAACACAAAAGGAAACTGAAAAAATGGGAGTAGAGGTTAGGGTTGGAAGAGTTAAAGGACGGAGACATGGTGAAGTCAGTCAGAAAAGTTCCAAAGCAGGTAGGAATGGGAAAAACAAGATGTATGAACTGAGATCACTGCTTAAATGGAAGTTTGGAGCTTATGGCCCCCCATCCTCCAATCAGAGAAGCAGAGGGCAGCAATGAGGCAGAGTACCAACACTGATAAAATTACAGGATTTTACAGGTAATCCCAGTGGTGAGCTTCCTGGGGCATGATGGAGAAATCAGTCAAAGAGGGTTCTAAGAGTTACCCACCTCTCAGTTGCCTGGCATGATAATTAAGGATTTCTAACGTACTAAACTCTGATATACAACTATGTCTCTATAATGAATTTTGACTTTTCCAAAATAGGATTTTTCCCTCCTTTAAAAATAAAGCTAAGCCAATTATTTATGTCCTGGTTTGCTATGACCAAAGAATTCATCCTTTTGTTGCCAGTCTATTGGTGATAAGTCTCTCTAGATTTAACTATCTTGGTGCTTGGGCAGTGGATTGTCTGTTGCCAGTACTGAACTTAAAGCCTTTCCAATTTGGTAGAACCTATGAGAAATTATGCTCTGCTTCCATAGCCTTTAGGAACCCATGCTCAAGGGCACACCACAATGGAATGGGACTTTTAGGTAGACACATTGGATATAAATAGGCTGCAGCATATTACCAATGAAGAATTATATACATAAAAAGGCATAAAAGACATCATCAAGGGGAAGCATGACTGGGAAACGAGCCTGACACTGAGAAGCAGAGATGACATAGAGGTAGTCCAAGTATCTGGTAACAAAAGTATTAATGAAATACAGGGTGACCCCAAAATCTGTGTGCTATTTGGGGTTTTAATAGCTTAAAAACTAGCACTAAACTTCTGAGATACCCTGTATTTAAAGAGAGAGTAGAAGACCTTTAGGGTGTTGGACATCTTGGATATAGAATGTTCTTAGAAGGACATGAATGTGAATAAAACAGTACAAGAAGTCATGAGTAGGGGCTGAGACCTACATTGATGGGAGAAGGGCCTAAGTTGATCCAATGGATCTCCTGAAGTTGGAATATGATAAAGCTACTTATTCCCTTTTTGACCTTGACTCACTAAATCTCAGTTTGCTCAACTTTAAAATGGAGGAATGGGTATAAATGATCTCTGACGTTCCATACAACTCAGAATCTTAACAACTGTCAAGAATTCTTAGCAAACAAAATTCACTTCATTTCTGAGGGCCTTTTCAGCTCTCCTACTCTATGACTGTATGAAAATCTACACTGCTTAAATATGGAGATAAATAGTTTCAATATGTCACCAGTCTTTTGAGGTCTGCATGAACCATACAAGCAGAAGCCAATGACACTAGCTCACATTCTGGGACTTCAGGAAAGATGTTAGAATGAGAGGTTATAAATTAGGCTGTTTTCTTCTGATATTTCTCTCTCCCTCTCTCCCTCATCTCCTTCTCCCTTTCCCTCTCCTTCTGTCTCCTGTCTCCTCCTCTCCTCTCTCCTCTCTTCCTTCTCTCCTCTCTCTCTCTCTGTCCCACACACACACACACACACACACACACACACACACACACACACACACACACATTTAAACTGAAAAGAAAATTTTGCTAGAATTTATCATGAGAAGATAAGCAAATTGAAGAGTCCAGATACTATGAAAAAATATACAGTTTAAGAAAAGAAGGAATTAGAAGAAAAATATCTCCAAATATCATCAGAAGGCTCATTAGAAACAATACAAGAAGTTGAAAGGTTAAGAATAAATGGAAAATAGACATATTCAAGGAACTAAAAGAAAAAATGAAACCTTCTCCTCATCCCCCCCAAGAGAAATTATGAGAAGAATTAGGTGAGGAAAAGTAACAGGGAGTAGTTAAAGAATCTTGAGAAAATATGAAACCTATCAGTGTGAAAATCTTCATGAAGAATACAAAAACATTAGTGAAAGTAATTAAGAGTAAAATTAATACAATGGAGTTTGAAATTGTATAACAGAACAGTCAATATGGGAAAAAATAAACAAAGAAAATATTTCATCGGCAAAAATTAAAAAAAAGATTAGGCAAAGTTAGATGAAAATGACAGATTTGATGGGCAGATTAAGGAGCGGAAACCTCAGAATGCTAGAGATCCCCATAAAAACAAGACAAGTGATGCTAAGGTCATAGCATCTTTAGAGCATCTATGAACATTAACTTAACTATTAGTATTCTAAATACAAGATTTTTGTCTAGTGATCCATTAAATGACATACTCCTGAAGCCATGGAATCAGATAAATATTGCTATTTTCTCTATAAGTGAATCAAGACATTGTAACTAAGTGGAAGGATGTTTTGTAGGTCCTCCTTGGACAAGCAAATAAAAAATTTGGTAGGATTGGTTTTATCATGTGCTCAAAAGTAAGAGAAAACATCATGTTATGAATCTTATTATATGGTAGCACTCAAATGTAATAATACTGTCATGAAGATTATTTTTGCAGATTATGCCCCAACACTGATTGCAGAGGATATAGTAAGACTTGCCAGGGAAATAAAGATCAAAATCAAAAATAAATTACAAGAAATAATAAAAATGAAAACAAGATATGCTATGAAACTGAGATAACTCCATCCTGAACAATTTAAACAAGTCTCTAATGATCAAAAATGGGAAGTAGATAAAAGAGGAGATATCGACAAATGTGATCACGATTTTCTAAGGATATTTATAGACAGCTTAGTGAAAGACCTAATTAAGCCAGGTCCTTCTGAGCATATAAGAAGGAAACTGGAAGGAGGAAATATATGAAAAATTGATACCATCTTCAGCAATAACTGCTTTATCATGGCAGGGAGCCACAATGGTTGCTCTCCAGCATCACAGGCTCCAATACACTGTAAAAGGAAGTAGTAATGGCACTAAGGAAAACAAGGAAGGGAGGTCTATCAGACTAGACTCAAGTATAGAGAGGGGGGAAGGTCCAAGTTAGACATAACACATTTTTGAGGGCACAGAGGGTGAGACTCTTAAGAAATCTACCAAAGGTAAACATGCCAAATGCTTGGAAAAATCATAGATGTTATTATGGTGACTGTGAGAACGTGCATAACTGCTGGCCCATGAGCTTACCTTTCTAATATTCTTACAACTTACTTTTTAATGCAGTGACATTAACCTTAATGTTTTTCGCACAAAACACTCCATCTTCTGACTCTATGCCTTTTCACTGGCTAGGTCCCATGTCTACAACTCTCTTCCTCCTTGTCTCCATGCCCTAGATTTTCTGAAATCCTTCAGATCTCAGTGAAGTCCCACCTTCTTCAAGAAATCTTTTTTAGACTTCCTTAATTTCAGTTCCTTCCCATGAGACTACCCTCAATTTATCCTGCCTATATCTTGTTTGTGCCAGGCTGCTAGGGACCACTGTGGTTAAAATACCTGGCCTGGGGTCAGAAAGATTCATCTTCCTGAGTTCAAAGTCAGCCTCAGACATTTACTAACTGTATGACCCTAGGCAAGTCACTTAACTCTGTTTGCCTCAGTCTGCACATCTGTAAAATAAGCTAGAAAAGGAAATGGCAAACTGCTCCAGTATTTTGGCCAAGAAAATCCCAAATGGGGTCACAAATAGTTGGACGTACTGAAAATGACAGAACAACAGTGACAAGAAGAACAACAAAGCCAACATGTTTCACATAATTATTAATATTAATAATAGAAATATTATATAGCACTTTAAGACTTGTAAAACATTTTATATGTATTATCTCACTTGAGATACAATGCTGAGAAGTAGGTGCAATTATCACCATTCGACAGAGGAGGAAACTGAAGCTGATAGGAGATAAGCATCTTGCTGATTGTCTCACAGTAAGTGCTGAGGTGGATGTGAACCAAGGTCCCCTGAAGTGCAAGTCTAACATTCTCTCCACTACCCCATGATGCCTCTCGATTGAATTGTCTCAGAAGTGATGAATATAAGAACTTATTGTGCTTATTATTTGTTGACAATTAAAAGTAATATTTATGACATCATCATGTTAACTAAAAGACTCACCCCCAACAAAGTATCTCCTTTGCATTTTTGGAAATCATATAGGATTCAGTGAAAGATGAAACAACAAAAATTCATGTTCCATAACTCTGATTATTCATATCAAATGAGGTATTAAATGAATGAAGCTAAAGATGTTTGCATTGTCAAGGAGAAGGTCTAGCATGGGGCCCAAATGGGAGAAAGATTCCCCATGTAGCTGGTGAAGTTCACACAATGTAGACTGTCGGCAAATGATAATATTTTGATTGCAACAAGCCCTAGAGCACCACAGAACCTAGTAGGCTACACAATTACCCACAAGTTTGATTAAATTATGCACAATTAAAAACTATGGGAATCATGAATGTCTAGGGCCCAGGCTATACTTTTCAGGATGGAAAGTTCATAATACAACAGATTGTGTATGTGTGTATTTATGTATGTATATATGTACATATACGCATGCAACTTGGAAAAAAACTGTAAATGAATATTGAATTGGGTACAGAACTGAACAGGAAGAGGAATGTGGGTTGGATTATATATGGGAAATTATGGAGTACTTTTAATGATTCCAAGCTTCTCCCTGAAATACTTTTTAACTTAATCTTAGTGTTCAACGGTCCTGCGAAATATGTTTCTGCAGGCAATTATCAACATCTTTGTGTTCATAAGTACCTAAGCTACATTATAGGAAATTGATTTACTTAACAATTTCAATTATGCCATAAGCTAGGTAAGGTCCAGCATTTCTTATCTTTTCACTCTCTGTATTTCCCCTTTTGCTCAAGTCACCAACTTTCTTATGGACCACCATAGTAGGGCCAGTGATAGAATATTGTCCTGAAAATGAAACTAGAGAATCTTTGATAGACACTGTTGCCACATCATCTTTTCTGGCAGTAACATTGCCAAGGTCTCCAATATGGCTATCTTCAACATTTGGTCCACCATGTTTTTTGGACCAACTCAAAATTTTGACTGAAATCACCTCCCTTAGCTTCCTCTATCCTCTGATTGGAGGGCCAGACTATGGAATACTAAAGCCCTCCCTCCCAAAACCCTCCTTCACAGAGGGCAGAAACTGGACTTTTTGGCTTATTCCACTCTGCATCTGCTGCTCTGTTTGGGTTACATACCATGGAGCATTATGTCCCTGTCTTCTCCTACCTCCTTTTGTGCATTGTCTTCCCCCATTACACTGTAAGTTCCTTGAAGGCAGGGACAGTATTTTTATTAATTACATACCCAATGCCTGGCACATAGGAAGAGCTTAATAAATGTTTATTGAATTGGATTGAAACAAAGGACCATGTGTTTAATGCCTGGTGATGCAATATGACTGCAAAGCATAGAAGACCACACCCTAAAGAATTAAAGGACAATGGAGACATGCATGATTGGCATTAGCAGGCTATACCATATTATTAATGAAGAATTATTTAGTAAAAGCAGCATAAAATAAGTTATTGGAGAAATATACCACCAGGAATGGATATGTATCAGTGATATTGTGAGAGTTATGGGCAAGTGTGGATAGTGCACATGCTCCTTTGCTATTTATACAATGTCCATAGATATGGAAAGAGGTCCCAGAATATTGGATAGTAGCCCCCAGTGGGGTATTTAGGAAGAACCTGGGGAAGAGCTGTACAGAATGAGAAGGCATAAATAGATTATGACTTTCATTTCTGGAAGGAAGAACTATATCTTTTCAATTCCAGATGCATTCAAGTATCATACTATTACTTCACAATTACTTGACAATTCACCAAAACCTCAAACTAGATAGTGAAGTAGATAGAGTACCAGGAGGACCTGAGTTCAAATCTAGCTTCAGAAACCTACTAGCTGTATGACCCTAGCTAAGTCACTTAATCCTGTTTGCTTCAGTCTGCTCATCTGTAAAATGAGCTGAAGGAGAAAATAGCAAACCACTCCAGTATCTTTACCAAGAAAATCTCAAATGGGGTCATGAAGAGTCAGACACAACTGAAAACAACTAAAAACCTCAAGATTTTTTTCAGATGAACTATCTAGTGATACTTCCCCCATATTGCATTTATGAAATTGATTTTGTGAACTCAAGATGTTACAGTCATCCTTATTTTTGTCTTATTAAAGACAACTCCATTTTCTAGACTTTCAAAGATTTTTTCTGGATCCTGACTTCCATCTAATGTGTTAGCTTTCCCTCCCTCCCAACTGTAAATCTGATGAGCATGGCATCTATGATTTTATCCGAACCACTGATAATGACATTAAATAGCCCATGGTCAAATATGGATCCCTTGAGTACTCTACTAGAGAGACCTTTTATCCAGGTGATATTGAAACATTAATGGCACAGTTATTGAACCTTAATTGAACCAAGTCTTTGGGTCTGCCATTCAATCTATCCAAATAGATTCTGAGTTCCTTGAGGTTAGGGATCAAAAACCCTTAATTATACCCATTATGTAAATCATCACTGCTACAATATTACTCTAAATCAGCACTCATTTCTATCACCAATTTCCCATGACCCAATAGGCTTCTAGGGTAGGCCTCCTGCTTGGTCCTGAGGCAATGTTTAACCTATTTTCAGGCTCAGGGCTTTAGGTTGATAGGTAGAATGGGCCTGAAGCCAGGAGTGAAGCTAATGTTGAAGTTCTGATCTATGGTAAAGCATTATCTACTTAGGAACTTCAACATAATTCTCTACTTGATCATAATTATATCATATTGCAAGAATATTTCAGAATGATTTAGTGTGACTCAATGCACCAGAACAGAATTACATGCCTTCTGAATGACATGAAATAGATTAAAATTATGTAAAACTGGCAGTTTATTTAGACAGGAAAACAGGAAAGGCACAGAAACATGCAAATGACAAATATTTATTTTCTAAAAGGCTATGCAAATTTAAAAGACATCATATTAATATATTTGATTTAAAGCCGGGATTCTTTACTTTTTCTGCATCTATAGACCCCTTTGGCAACCTGATAAAGCCTATGAACTCTTCAAAATAATGTTTCTTTTTAAAAAAATTCTTAAAGGAAATGCCTAAAGTCAACGAGAAGTCAATGAAAATAAAGTTGTACATTTTTTCCCCGTCCAAGGTCATGGAACTCCTGAAATATATCCATGGATCCTTTGTTATCTATGTATACTGGGTTAAGGACCCCTGATTTAAAGAAATGGAAATGATTTTCTTTTGTTACTAGCTTCCATCAAGAGTCCCCTCCTACAAGAGGCCCTTCTTGATTTCCCCAATTAATAGTACACTCCCAATTACTCTGTATTTATTTTATGTAATACTTTAAATTTACTAATATGTATATATGTATATCATTTCCCTCTTATAGGATAACAAGTTCTTCAAAGTTAGGGACTATTTGATTTTTGTCATTGTAGCCCCAGTACCTAGCATTGTGCCTGAAGGCACAAAGTAGGTGCTTAATAAGTGTTTATTAATAAATTAAACCATTAATAAATGATTATTAATAAATCAATAAATGGCATTATTATAATTAATGCTATAATATTATAATTAATAGACAGATTATTATTAAATATCATGACTAGGAGGGTAATAAATAAGAATTTATAATATATGTTTATATAATAAGAATTTCCATTGCTCAATGATAAGTCATGATACATTTCTGAGATCCTCTTCCCATACTTAGAGGGAACTATGTGGCACACCAGATAGAGTGCTTGACCAGGAGTTAGGAAGATCTGAGTTCTAATTTGGCCACTCATACCTGCTGACTGTGCAGTCCTGGGCAAATCAATTAACTTCTGTTTGTCCCAGTTTCCTTATGTACAAAATGGGGGGAATAATAGCACCTACCCTCAAGGGTTCTTATGAAGATAAAATGAAATATTTATAAAGCGTTTTGCAAACTGTAAAGCATTGGGGCAGCTAGGTGGCACAGTGAATAGAGCACTGGCCCTGGAGTTAGAAGGACCTGAGTTCAAATCCAGTCTCAGACACTTGACACACTAGCTGTGTGACTTTGGGCAAGTCACTTACCCCCCCAATTGCCCTCCAAAAAAAAAAGCAAAAAAAAAAAACCCTGTAAAGCATTATGTAAATGCCAGTTGCTATCACTGTTATTATTATTGTACTTAAAGAAACTTTTTAAAAGTTATATTATTTTGGAAAGTGGTTCATCCATCCCTACCTCAAAGATTACTTTTTACATCTCTTTAGTGAAGCATTTTAGCCTTGTTTGACTTCATGTTATTTTATCACTTAGGGTAACCATGAGACACTTGACATTTTGCTTTTTGAGATGGATGTGCAAAGGATTTTGCACACAGCATTTGCCAGGCCCAAAAGAAAGTGTGTAGGGAATAGTGTTACAGTTTGAGAAGGTGGTGATTAACCATTTGGTCACAAGGAGGGGAGCAGCATTATCATAGGAGTGTGAAGAAAATGAATAGGGTTACACGGGAAGAGGACTGGATCATGACGGTAGTGAGAGTACAAAGGCCTCCTGACAAATATTCAGATTCCTTGAGCTACCACTTTAATTCGAGTGTCCTTGGATGAGGCACAAAGGCTGAGTTCCCTTCTGCATAGCCTTCACAATAAACTTAGGAGTGCCAACTGATTGTCAAGCTATCTATCCCCTGGAGGTCATGACATTGGGATAAGATAAATCAGCCAGGCTGTGGATTTGTGAAGGATTTTCTAATTCTTATTAGACTTCTGGGCAAAAGCATCCAGGACTCAAGCACTGTTAGTATTTCAAACAGCAGCATTTTCGTAGAACTACAGCTAGATCGTGATTAGGGCAAATAAAGAATCCTTTGAAGAGGTCACATTATTCAAATTCTTACTGCATATTTCCATTGGGCTGATATCAGTTACCACATTTTATGTAATTATAACTTCAAATAGTTTAAATTGATTTATACTATTTGAAGTTATAATTATGTAAAAGATCTTGTTTAGTCATGTCCAGTTCTTTGGGATTCCATTTGGAGTTTTCTTAGCAAAGATACTGAAGTAGTTTGCTATTTCTTCCTCCAGCTCCTTTTTCCCGTGAGGAACTGAGGCAAATGTAATTAAGTGACTTGCCCGGGGTCACACAGCTAGTAAGTGTCTGAGGCTAGACTTGAAATCAGGTTTTCCTGACTCTCTATCCACTGCACCACCTAGAGCCCTGCAATATTGTATAGGACATGGCAATCTAACTTATTTTATGAGCATAAAAAATGCTTAAGATATCCTTGTTATTAAATAGATCATCATATAATTACTTATAAACACAACTTTACAAGTTACAAGTAATTATTGTTCTCATTTTGCAGAAGAAGAAACATTGGAACTAGAAAGATCACTTGATGACCATAATTAATGAGTAGTAAAACCTACTAGTTAGTTCCCAGTGTTGAATGTAACCTACTACACAAAATAATCTCTAGTCCTTCTTGAAATGCACAAAGTACCAATTATTAAAATGGCATCCTTAGGAATATTACCTCATACTCATGGAAATGGTTTTGACCCTTAGAAAGGTAGGAAGCAACTTCCCTTTTAATATCTTTGAAGAGCCATATTAACATCCAAAATGTTCCAGGGACAAAAATCTTTCAACAGTATGACATTTTAATAGGCTATCCTGCATTATAAAAGCTGAGCAATCATCACACCATGTATTGTATTTTATGTAGAACTGAAAGTTCTTTTTCCTTCATGCCCCAAATTCTAAGCTTATCACTCACTTCTCTTATAATTCCAACTTGGAATCATTTCCTTGTTTGGCCAGATTTCCTACCTATGATGATGAGTCAAGTGGTTGTTATTAACCACTGGTGTTTGTTGGCTGGCTTGGTAACCTAACTCCCATGTATGTATAACGTTATATTTATGGAAATGTTCCAAGTGTGAAATGACATACAAGTGAACTTTTGTAACACAATCCATCTGGAAGCTGAAACTTGCTCATATTTATGTTGCTAAATTATATGTGTACAAAAACATATGTATAAATATATATTTAAATTACAAAAAACTGTGGTAGTGGAATTATTATTATTATTATTCCCATTTTTGAGATGAAGCCTTTGAAGTCCAGAGAGGAGAGGTCATTTGCCCAATGTCCTACAATTAGTGAGGGGAAACAGTACCCAGACCTGTCTCAAAAATCAACATTATTGTACTGTGTTATGCAGCCTACGGCATATATGTCCATTGACAAAAGAGAATTAAACCACACACAGTCAAAGCATAGTATTAAAAGCTATATCACAAGCTTTGGGTTTCAACTCAGTTTCTAATGCATTTCTATTGAATTCCTAATGGATTTCTATTTCTAGTCTAGCCTCTGAATCAAGATACATCCCTTGGCAAGTTACCATTTTACTCTGCTTTTAGCTTCTTTTGCAAAAATTAAAGTAACAGTCCAGATTTGCCAAGTACTTTAAAATCCCAAGGTAACTAAAAATAAAAAAAATAAAAAAAGATGCACTGTTTGGTACTGGGAGTGGGGTGGGGAATGGCAACTTCCTGGAAGAACAAAATCCAGCTTACTAAGCATTAATGGATGCTTCCTGAAATCGCCTTCTATCTCTTTCTTTGTTTTCTCTCTTAAGACCAGATCAGCATTCAGTTTCCTTCTATACTGCAGCCAAAAGCAAGTCACTGAAGGCCCTTTATAGGACCAAATAAAAGTAAAGGAGCCCATAAAGATGAGAAAGAGCAAGGGAGATAATAAGAGAGGGACTGCCTGGCCAAACAAATTTGCCCTTTTATACTCCAACATGAATTTCCAAACCCAAAAACATCCTGAAAACACAGACTATGGGGATTAGAACTTGACTTCCAAACTAAACTTTGAATCTTAAAAAAATTATCCATTTGTTGTTTAGAGCAATGACGAAGCTGCCAGAAAGGGAGAATAAGCTCCTCTCTAGCGTCTGATTGGCTCAACATAGTGAATATGATGCGATCAGTCCTATACTGGAGACCAACCTCTCACCAGAAACTGTTTATACTTTAGGAGGCAACTAGGTGGTGCTAAGTACATTGAGTGCCTGCTCTGGAGTCAGGAAGATTCATCTTCCTGAGTTCAAATCCAGCCTCAGACACTTAGTTGTGTAACCCTGGACAACCTGTTTGCCTCAGTCTGCTTATCCATAAAATAATCTGGAGAAGGAAATGGCAAACCATTCCATTATCTTTGCCAAGAAAGCCCCAAATGAGATCAGGAAGAGTGAGACGTGACTGAACAGGAAGTGGTGCTGGACCTAGAATCAGAAAAACCTGAGATCAAATCCTAACTTGAACACTCACCTCTAGCTGATTCAGTTTCCTCATCTGTATAATGGGGATGATGGTTTGTTCATAGGGAAAAGTGATATAACATGTATAGAGTACTTTTTAAACCTTAAAGCACTAAAAAAACGTATTAGCTCTTATCATACTGGATGTGAGTCTGTTTTAGTTTTCTTTCAGGTTATATTTGACATCAGTCACAGGTTCTAAATTGAAGTCATTACATAGAATATCCTAAACGCAGGTTCATAAAGCTTGCCATTGAAGTGAGAGCTTTTACTGTAGGATTGTTATGCGAATCAGTATAAGGTTAAATTTTGAGTTTTGCAAACAAAATCGCTTGTAAACAGGGCAATGAAGAAATAACGTACAGTAGAGAAGCAAAGTTGACCAAAAGAGTCCTAGTAAGGGAGACCATTCACAAAGAAATCTATGAGTTTCCCTTTTTAAATAGCATTTTTAAAAGTATCATAGGACCACAGATTTAAAACTAGAAGGTACATTTATAACAGATGGAAGCAAGGACAAGCATTTGATAATTAAAACAGAGGCACATAAAAATTGTTGTCTGGAGTGCTGATGCTCAGAAGGAGCTAAGGTTGTTAATGAATTGAAAAAATGTTGAGAGAGAGAGAGAGAGAGAAGGAGGGAGGGAGAGAGGATTTTTTTAAACCAATTATCAGAATAAGAAGAAAATTAAACGAGAAATATTCAAAGTAAAAAACAAACAGCAGTGGGGTGGCTGGGTGGTACAGTGAGTAGAGCACCGGCCCTGGAGTCAGGAGGACCTGAGTTCAAATTTGACCTCAGACCCTTAACACTTATTAGCCATGTGACATTGGGCAAGTCACTTAATCCCAATTGCCCTGCCTTCCCCCCTCCAAAAAAGCAGAAACAAAAAAAAAAGCAAAGAGAAGGTAGAACTACTAAACTCATATTTTGTTTCTGTTTTATCTATCAAAGAAAGAAATCTTTGAAATAGGAAGGAAAATAAGAAATTAGCAGGGGATTGAAATCCAAGAAAGTCAATTTTAAGAGAACAAGGTTTGAGAGTTCGGATGTCCAGAAACTTCCAAAAGTTCTGATGTCCCAGGATCTTGAACACAAGCAATGGGTATTCTATGCTCCAGAGGTCTATGAAAGTTCTAAAAAGAAGAGAGGTGACATTCCCAACTTCAAAAAATCAAAAAAAGGTAAAATCTTCAAATTATAAGGCAATAAACTTGACTTTGAATCCACAGTGTGAAATGGAACTCAAAAAGCTAATGAGATTTTGGAGTTGCATTAATAGAAACATAGTTTCTAGAAAAGGGGTTGTGCTAATTCCCAGTACAGGACACTGTCTCATGCTTGGCTCAGACCATGTCTAGATCATTATATTTCGTTGGAGCACATTCTAGAAAGGATTTTGGAAAAATTGGAGCATAACCAGAGGAGGTTGTCAGGATAGTGAGAGGACAGGGGAGCATGTGAGGATTAAAGACCTCTTACTATTACTCATTTACTAACTGTAACCTTGCAGATAGAGGACACTTTCTGGGAAAATAAATGATGGGGGAAGGGAGACAAGGCTCCCCTGGGTTTGTGACATCGTGGAACAGAAAGTAGTTCCAGAGGCATGTCAAGCCAGGAGCAACATGGAGACAACAGCAGGCAGGTAAGCAATGAATAGCAAGCCGAAACTACTGTAATGAAAAAAGATCGATATTGATCTTGTTTTTATATCACTTTCATTTTCAAATATATCCCTCCTCTTCTGTCATGCAAAATCCTGCCTGTCCAGGTACATATAATTTATTAAATACAGTGTCCCAAAAGTCTTTGTGCTATATTTAAGTTTTAAATGGCACTAAGACTTTTGGGACACCCTGTATGTGCCCTCTCCACTAACAGATTATAAATCCATGAGGACCACAGCATGACTATTAAGCCATCTCATATAAGAAAGTTTTTAAGTAGAAGGAGTGGGTGAGAGTGAAGGCAGTGGCAGGGAAATCAAGGCTATGCACATTGAAGGCTCCAATCTTCTCATTACAGCTAGAGATGGACTTTACCCATGGCTTCCTTGTTGGAGCAGTAAGTCTTAGAGAAGTTAGTTTGCAATATAACTGAATTTGACAGTAGAGCTATTGGTGTGGAGGGGTATGTGATTATAATCTGTCTGGAATTTTTTGCCGAGATTTTTTGTTGCTTTGCTACGTATTGCTGCCTTGAAAACAAATGTTTTATTGTTTCACTGTTGTTCCTTTATTGGATTTGTTAGCATGGAGAACAATTGAATACTTAGAACAAAGTAAATTCTAGAAATAACCTCTTTTCTAACTTGATTTGTACAGAGCGATTGAACATAAAGAATTCCATAATTTGAAGGCAAGTCTGAGAAGATCTATGCAAAATCCTGCCTGGTTGGACTAGTAAGTACATATAATTGTTTAAATACAGCATATCCCAAAAGTCTTTGTGCTAAATAATGCTAAAGTTTTAAACTGCACTAAGACTTTTGGGATACCCTGCCTGTGCTCTATCCACTAATAGATTATAAATTCCATGAGAACCACAGCATATTTAAACTTTATCTCTCTTCTATTACCCAACACGATGTATAGTCAACACTTAAACTTGCTAGATTGAATCAGTTTTTATAATTTCTTCACATACACATATATAATTTCTTCTATAACCTTCTTTCTGCCTTCTCGTAATTTTTTTATATTATAAACATTTCTAATTTTCCTTAGACTGGAGCAGGGGTAGGGAAACCAGGGCCTCAAGGTCACATGTGGACCACTAGGTCCTCAAGTGTGGCCCTTTGACTGAATACAGACTTTGGCCTCAAGGCCACAGGTTCCCCACCCCTTGACTGGTGGAACGAGGCCTTCTTTTCCTCCAGATCTTTTTTGTACTTGCACATATCCTTGGTGACCCACCTTGGTGAATAGTAAGAGATTATTCCAATCCCATGAACCTCTGTTCCTCTCCTTCTACCTCTCTCCCAAATCACTCTAAACATGCACTATGGAAGTATTGACTGGACTTCATGAGAAAATTCTGCTACAGTTCTATGTACAGGAAGAATATAAAGAAAAGTCATAAAAAAAAGTATAAAGCATAGGAAGGAATGTAAAGAAAGAACCTAAGTGGGGATCATACCAACATGGTATAGTGGAAAGAAATTTGGATTTGGAGCCAAAGATTCTGGATTCAAATTTGGGTTCTGCTCTATTCTGTCTGTATAACCCTGAACAATAACTTCTTCCTTGTCCAATAAGGGCATTGGCCTAGACTATCTCTAAGGTTTCTTCCAACTCTAAATCTATAATGTGAAGAATTAACCAGGCTGCTCTTTTTGCGTGCCTTCTGCTCCCTCTCAGACAATCTTCATGAGACAACTTTAGCATTGACCACAGCCTGCAGGTTCCCAGGCTGGCTTCCAGCCTAGATGAGATGTACTGTTCCCAGAAATGGGGCTGACCCAACTTAAATAGAATCTTTTTAAGCCATATCATTATGCAGCAAAACATCCGAAACATACAAAATCACATCAGATTACTTTTTTTTTTTTTAACAGGTTTGTGGAAGCTGTGAAAAAGCCTGTCATACTGAGGAAGAAGCAGGCTTGACTCACCTGCAGGAATCTCCTTGGCTGATTAAGGTTTGTCCCTTTTGCAAAGCATCCCCCGTGCAGTCTTTAATTTCTCGATGTAATTCCTCATGCCTCGCTGCCAAGACAGGCAGGCTTAAACCCTCAGATTTAAGGAGCTTAAGGCAAGCTTCAACTCTTCCAAGTATATCAAATGCCTGCCAGAGAAAACATACTTTCAGTTTCAGCATTGCTAGTTTAAAATCTACATACACCATGTACATACAACCAGAAAAATATCTAAGTTGATAAATGTATTAGTTTGATCACAACCAAACATAATAATGTCACCTTGAAAAGAAGCATTATAGCTTTCAAAGAAGCATCCAGAAGCCTCAGAAAAATGGCCCTAGATCTGGACTGCAAAGATGAATCCCCAAGCCACAGAATTCACTGCTTTTGTGTACCTAAAGCTATAGTAACACAAGGCAAAAATGTACAGATTAACAGAAATGGACCAGGGTGGGAAAGCAACCATGAGTACTTTTGCGCCTTTTAGATGGTGCACATAAAATGCATCGTGAGTAAGGAATTTATTTTTATTGGTAGCAACCAAGCAACCCTGTACTAAATAGTACCCTTGTGGCCTGAAAAGAGTTAATGGTGCTTTCCAAACTTGAAATCTGTCTCATTAAGATTTATAAAAGGAAACTGTCAGATTAATTCCATTTTGAACCTAAAACAAAGTAGGAGAAAATTCATTTTGGTGAATAACACATTAATTTTGTGGTACATATTCAGGCACTGGGGAATGTTTCAGGTTTCACTCTTGGTTTTGAGTTTTCTACAAATTACTTCCCAGTGAAACCCAGGTGATACTTTCCATAAATAACTTACTTTAATGTTACATATTTCTTAATGCATGAATGAAAGTTCAGGACAAATCCCTTCCTAACTATATACTCACAGTTTTTCTCAATTCCTTCAACAAAATTATTTTTTACTGTAGTCTGTAAACACAGTTCTTAAAATAAATATACTTGAGTGAAGTTAATAAGCATGTAATAAAACTTATTATGTGCCAGGCACTATGCTGAGTTCTAGAGATACAAAAATAAAAAGACAAGAGACAATCTTGCCCTCAAGAAGCTTACATTCTAATGGGAGAGGTAATTATCAAACTACAGGTTAAATATAAGACACATGCAGAATAAACGCAAGGCACTTTGAGAGGAGAGGGAATTAGTATCTGCACATGTAGGCAGCAAGTGACTTGAACTTAGTCTTGATGGAAGCCAGGGAAACTAGAAGGCACAGAGGTGAGGGCACAGAACATGCCAGGCATGTGGGACCATCAGGGCAAAGACAATGAGAAAGGAGATAAGAGTTTCTTACTGAAGGAACTTAGTAAGTAGGTCAGTGTTACAACACATGGAAGAGAAAAAGGAGTAAGAAGACTGGAAATGTAGGAAGGGTCAGGTTATGAAGAGTTCTAATTGCCAAAGGCATTTATATCTGATCCCGGAGGGAATAAAAAGAGCTCAATACACTTCAATGCAGTGTCAGAGGTTTCTAAACATAAGAAAAATCATCTTTAGCTGCTGAGTGGAGGGGTGGATTAGGGTAGAAAGGCACTTCATGCAAGGAAACCAGTTAGAAGTCTAGTATCCAGGAGAGAGGGGATGAGGTTGTATGAATGAAGTGAAGGGAATGTATGGGAAAGATATTGTAAAGATAGAAATAGCAAGATTTGAAAATGGATTGATGTGTAAGGTGACAGAAGCTGAGGATGATGGTGAGGTTGTGAAACTGGGTGACTGGAAGGATGGGAGCACCCTAGACAGTAACAGTGATGTTTAGAAGAGGGGAGGGTTTTGGTGGAAAGATAATTAGTTCTATTTTGGGTATGTCAAGTTTGAGATGCCTAAGGGACATCCAAATTCAAGATTTCTAAAGGGCAATATGGAACAGGAGTTGTGGAGGAAGTGTAAGGTTGGATATGTGGATCTAGGAATCTTCTGCCTAGGGATGCTAACTGAACCCATAGGAGCTGATGAGATTGCCAAGTGAGAGAGTATTTCAGGAGAGTAAAAAGAGGCCAGATAGAGCCTTGAGTGACACACAGGCTTAGTAAATTGACCTGGATGAAGAACCAGCAAAGATGACAGAGGAGGGGTTAGTTATATAGGAGAAGAACCTAGTGAGGAGAGAGTATCCAGAAGGAGAAGGTGTTTGACAATGTTAAGTGCACAGAGAAATCAAGGAGAATCAGGATAAGTAAAAAGCCGTTCACTTTAACAACTAAGAGATTACTCATAACTTTGGAAAGGGAAGTTTCAGTTGAATCATAGTGGAAGAAGCCAGATTGCAAAAAAGGTTTAGAAGAGAGAGGAAAGAAAATGGACCAAGTGTAGTTTGAATGAGAAAGGGAGGAAAGATATGGGACTATAGCTAGCAGGGATGTTAGAAACAAGCGAGGGTTTTTTGTTTTTTATTAAGGCCAGGGGAGTCAGGGATATGTTTGTAAGCAGCAGGGAAGGAGACAGTCCCTGCTTTGAGGAAATAAAATGTACATAATTTCATGAAATCTATTTCAGAATTAGAAAGGAACTATGAAATCATCTAGCCACATTCAATTCACTACAACATATGCCAGCCATTTGCTAGGTGTTGGGGTTGCAAAGAAAAAAAAACTCTAAACTTTCTCCAGCTTTCTTATGTTACAAATGAAGCAAGGCCCAGAGCGATGTCTTCCAAATGTCTCGAGTTTCTTAAAAGAGTTCTAAGACCTGCCTAAAACCTAGAGATGTGCTGGTAAATGTTTAGTGACAAACTTAGGGGCAGGGAGAGGGAAGCAAGTACCCAAGACACACTTAAGTTTAATATGCATTACTGGTGTTTTTTTCATCACTTTCTTAAATATAGACAATCATCAAAACAATACATCAAACTCCAATTGAGTTTGTTGATTTCCGGGGTATACATGCTTACACTAAAAACTTAACAATTGGCTCTTGGAGCCAATTGGAGCTAGCTGCAGCACACACCTGCTAAAAATCACAGTCAATGGGTAGCAGATTTTCTTGGATTTCAATCCAAGGTTCCTTTTACTTCACTCCATTAACTTTCCTTTTAGAACTCCCAGATCAGGAAAAGAATTGTTGATTTGCAAAATTTTTCTCACCATGGTGTCTCATACCAGTATATATGACCTTTCTGTTTCTGCACCAATTATACATATCTCTTTAATGGGAATGGGAATATGAAGATCTTCCCTTCCCCTTAATAAACTTAAGGGAATTTGAAGACCTTCCCTGCTTTGAAGATATACTCTGCCCTGTAATAGGCTGACTGTAATCACATGGAGCCTGTGGTAGGAGGAGTTTGTGGAAGGGTGAAGCAGAGCCCACAGGAAGCTGGGAGTCGGAGCAGTTAGAGGGAGGGAGGGAGAAGACACACCCCAGGGAGACAGTTAGGCTTGTGAGTAAATGTTGGTTTGTGGGAAGGCTAAAGGATGCTGTGGCTCTCTGTGACATTATGGTTTATTAACTTCTTTGCTACTATGATGGAATTGGCTTACTGGTTTTGGAATTCAGTTTTCTAGAGTCTGAATAAATGTTTTGCTTCTATCTTCTATATGGAGAGTCTGTTACATTTTTCAATTGAGCACTATGCCACCATATTTACAGTGGCCGTCAATGCTGTGAATATTGCATTGGTGATACAATCTCATTTAAATTTTCTTCTCTAGCCCCCTTCTTTCAGAACATTCTCTGAAATAAACATTTCCACACACAAAAACACACACCCTTCACCCCACACAACAAAAAATTCACGGTGAATCAGAAATGATTAAGAACAACTAAAAAATAACTATATTTTAAAGGGCTAGTTGAAAGGAAGTTATCTACTAACTTGAAGATATAGAACTGACTTTCCAAGATGGAATGATAAGGTCAGAACAAAAGCCTTATGACAATGGGTCTTTACCTTTTTCTTTTTTCTTTTTTTTGACCATTTGCTGAAACTGATGAAGTGCTTGGGTGCCTGTGCTTGAACCATAGTTTGTAAAATCACATCACTTTGCAAAATCACATTTCTCCCTAGCCTCAAATCTCCCTAGCCCCAAAACACTGTCTCAGGCAGTTTCTCCTTAGCTCAAGGGCAGCATGCCCTAACAAAATACTTATCTCTCTTCCTGTTACAGTGGTCAGCTGCACCTATAGAATTTAGTAGTTTGACCCAACTGTGTACTAGCCGAAGCAGCTGTGTACGGGTATCTACCTATCACATATATCGTAGACTCAGTCATGTGTATACTCGTTATCTCATTATACACATCCTGGATCCATCATTAGCTTGGGACATATGTATACTCCCAACATCCATCTTGTCAAACAGGACATTGATGGGTAACAGACTGCGTAATTCTCAGTGAGCCCTGATTGCTAGTTGACTTAGTGACATTTCAAGCCTAAAAACACACCTCCATGCAGCTCCTCCTTGGGCTATTTCCAGTGAATTATGGGCAATACGCCTGTGCAGTAGATGTTAAAAGTGCATGTCCCTTTAAGCACTGACCACTCCTTGACTCCTCCCTAATCCCATCCTTACTCACCTAGTTAGCATAATTGGCACAGGTTATACTATGGATTATTCTATAAAAATATACCTGTGACTCCTTTAAGGTTGCATGTTCCCTAAGACCTCCTGCCTGCTGTATAGTATAACCATAAACTTTTACCAACTTGACTCAGAATGCTTGAGCTGGTAAATTCATTCCAGACTGCCCACCCAGGGACTCTGGTCATTGGGAACTCTGAAACATCTATCCTCCCTCGTCAAACCTATGACCCCTTCCTTATAAACAATATTTTTAAAGGCTTAAAATAAAATTGCATAGAACTACAAATGACACCAAAGGTTAATGAAAAGATGTAATCCCATCCAAGTTCATGAACCCACTGGAAACTATCCACCCATCCTTTGGAAGTCTTTCCATCCAACAACTGTCCATCCCAGCTTAACTTGACTTGACTCTTGACTTATGAGAATGCAATAGTAATAATGGTTTTCTTTCAATAAGTTGCTTTTGTAGATGAAAAAAGGGTACAAGCAGGAAAGGGTTTAAAAAAAAAGTGCCTTACCAAGCAGTTAAAAGCATTTAGTAAGCACCCATTATGTACCAAGCACTCTGTTAGATCAAGGATACAAAGTCAAAAATTAAATAGTCCCTTTTACCAGGGGAGACAATGTGTATACGTACAACTATGTAAAAAATAAATGTCAGATAAACATAATGTAATTTGAAGAGTGGAGGCACTTCCACCACTTCCTGGTGGAAGGCCAGGAAAGGTCACACTGGAAGGTGACACTTGAGCTGAATTTTTAAGGAAAATCTTGATTCTAAGAGGTGGAGGTAAAGAAGGAATACATTCCAGCAACCAAGCAGAGCCTATGCAAAAAGCACAGAGGAAAAAGATAGAATGTCATGTGAGGGACAGAAAGAAAATCAGTTTGACTGGAAGAGTTCACGAAGGGGAGTAATATATAATAAGGATAGAAAGGTTAGTTGGATCTTACGATTTGTAAGATTATTTTTTGGAGGACAAAGGGTGAAGAAAGGAGCTTGCATAGAGCCTATATAATCCAAAAACTAGATTTTAAAACATCTGAATATTTGAAACTTGGAATTTGTTTCTACTTTTCTCTAATGGTCAAGCATTTTACATGTATTTATATAAAATATAAGAAGACTTATGCCCTAATCAAAAATTAATGCATTATTGTACTTTTATAAATTATGGAATAAAACCTGATATTTCAACAAATTAACAATTATTGCATGAATACTCAGTTACTTGCGGACGAGGTTTTTCAAGGGTTATAAAGATGAATAAGACTTTCTTTACTTTCAAGGAGCCTATTTCCCCAATGTTACACAGAAGAAACAGAAATAGCCACTAGATTTTCCTGACTCTAAGTCTAAGCTTCCACCTACTTGTCCCAGAAGTGGTACCATAAATGCTACAATGGACAATCCAGAGCCTGAAGGCTAAGAGGGAAAAAGACACTTTCCTCAAAATGCATTTAATTTCCCTCAGCTAAAATCAGCCCACAAGAATGATCCATAAGTGGGGAAAGGAGAGTCTCAGAAACTTTCTTATAAAGCCACTGAACAATTTTTATAGACTTTTTGCCCAAGGGGCCCGCATATAGTGAGCCCTTTCTCCACCTAGAGAAAGCAAAGTTAAATTAAGTGGCCCATAGTCTGGTTCCACAGGTGTCCTGGCTCACATCAGCCCTGGTAATGGTATAAGTGTATGTGTAGGGGGATGAGGAATGGGAATTATCTCAAACTGCCCTAAGTCTACCAAAGTCCTAGAATTCAACAACCACAGTATCAGTAAGCGACAGAATGAGACGCAAGGGGGCAAGTTTTAAAGGGATATGAAGTCTAGGTTCCTGTCCTACCCATTTCATTTCTTAAACACTGAGACCTTTATTTCCCTACTTGAACTGATTCAAAATGTTGCTTCCTAAATCACCACGTTTGTAAATAGTAACACATCACATGTAAATAGTAACCACATCATCTCCTTTCTTTCCAGGCTGTAAATTTCCTTTGCATTCTGCATCACATTTCATGTCTTTCACAAATTAGTTCAGATACAAGGGTCTAACGCACTTCTACTTAGTGCAGTAGAATGTAAGTTTCTAAAGGGCAGTGATTTTTTCATTTCTATCCTGTATCCTTAGTACCTTGCCAGATTCCTACACATAATAGGAGCTTAAAAAATGTTTGTTATTGTTCAATCATATCATCTCACAATCCACTTGAATTACATTTCTCTCCTTCTTACAAGACAATTGGCCTCATCCTCCAAAACACTTCCTAAATTACTCTAACTTTTTATTAAAACATTAGCTGAAAGGAACTGAGCAAAGATTTGTTGAAGCATTCAAGCACAACATAGAGAGATGCCCAAAGGAACAAAAAAATACCATTCTTTCCCACTAATCCTTGCCAAATATAGGACTGAGCCCTTACCATATTCATAAGGAACCTGATATGCTAGATTAAGTTGGAAGGGAATCTTTCTCATATACACACAGGGAATGGCTTAGGTTATTTACAGCAATAAGAGTATTGAGTTCCACACTTAAATGCGCATGGGGATTTAGGTCTTTTTCTGTCCCTTGTGCCCAAAGGCCATGGTTTGCAGGTCATATCAAATCCTTTCACTAGATTGTAGATTGTAGGCACAAAGAGAGATATAAAAATCTCCCCCTCCCATATTCCCACCCTGAGTTGGATTCTAGAACCTCCTAACTATTCCAGATATTTTTTTTATTATTCTGATCCATTAGCCTGAAATGCAGAAGGAACAAAATCAGTTGCTTTTAGAAGGCAGAGAAGAGGCTTGGCTTTCCTTCGGTACAAAACTAATAAAGATCTTTTCTTCTTTTCCTTGTTAAGTAGCAGATCTAGGACAGGCTGTACCAAATTATAGCTACAGATGGTATCTATACACAAGCACATTTATTTCTTTAAAGAACTTCAAAGGGATTCATTATTTGAGTAAGAAATGGAGTCCAGCATAGCTATGGTATCATGTAGCATCTTTGAGAGTAGAATCTGATGTGTTTATCAACTGGGTTTGATTCTTGATGAGGATAATTAGCATGTGCACCACACACACGCACACAAACACACACACACACGTGCATGCATGCACATACATGTACATCTCTAGAACTCTGGGCATTCCCTTTTATGAACTTAGAAGTTAGAGCAAGAGTTCTTACCCTTTGACAGTCTGTGAAGTCAGTGGACCCCTTGATGGAATGATTAAACTATATAAAATGAAGTATAGGAGTGGTTAGGTGGCACAGTGAATAGAGCACGGGCTTTGGAGTCAGGAGGGCCTGAATTCAAATTTAGCCTCAGACACTTAACACTTACTTACTAGCCGTGTGACCTTGGGCAAGTCACTTAATCTCAATTGCCCTGTGTTCCCCTCTCCAAAAAGAAAAAATAAATAAATAAAGTATATAGGATTCTAAAAGTAAGCAACTGTAATGAAATAAAGTTATCAAAATATTTTTTGCCAGCCATTTTTTTTATTTTTACAAATCTCTTTTTCCCCCAAAACTTTGTTTTAGACTCAAATGCCAGAACACAAATAGAAAATGGAGAAAAGAAACAAAAACATATCATAAACTTAAATATTGGAGCTTAAATACAAAGTTAGAAAGAAAAAAAAAGCAGGTCATGTGCATAGTGGTACATAAGAGATGATTCAAAATATGTAACAATAAATTTTCCTTTCAAGAAAGTCTATATGATAAATAATGCTCATTGTGCTGAGAATTGTCCGTCTTTTCTTTGTTTCTTTGTGAGTTTTCTTTTGTTCTCTGCCGTGCATTTTTTTTACTTTGTCCTTTTTTCCCCTCCCCTAGTTTCCCCCACCCCCAGAAGGTCACAATAAAGTTGAGATATTTTCTCTATAGCTATAAATATATACATACATACATATAGCTATTTTCTTCCCAATCATTTTCTCTTCACTGTCTTCTCCCCTGCACCCCCCCCCATGCCCATGCTGCCTATCCCACCTCACTCATAGATAGCTATGGGAGAAACCAAATATTTAAAGGGTCAAAACTGGGGGTTACAAAATAAAATCTAAAGATCTAAGCCTGAGGTTCAAGGCCTTCCTAATCCAGCTTCAAATTATCTGCCCAACCTTGTCTCTCACAACTCCTCTACATTCATGAACTCTTCACTGTCTCCATCTTGGACTATCCTATCAATTTTCTCAAAACAAACCTTAGACTTTTCTATCTCTTGGTATTTGTACATACTCTAATGGACTCTATCTTTCTTGCCTCCCTCCTCCTCCCCAGTATGTCTTCTCTTCAAGTCCAACTATTGAAATCGTTCCTATATTTCAAGGCCTGGATCAAATCTTATCTCTTTATTTGAGCCATTTCTGATCAAATAGAACTAAAGTAATCTTACCTCCTTTTTTACTCACATCGTACCTACTTGCCTACATTTAGTCCTTAGTGTAGGATACATTGTACTGTAGGATTTTCTTCAAAATATTTTTAATAAGAGTTTATGGAACCCTGGTTAAAGGACTCTGTGTTAGGGGAATCCTTCTGTCGAGAACTTTATGGGCTCTTGCACTAGTCCCATTCCTTGCCAGCTCAGCCTCTGGCCAGAGGCCTGGCCTCTGCTGAAGACTCAGGTTTCTTCCGGGCTCCACTTTCATGACAAACAACGGAAAGCCTGAGCTCACTCTCTCAAACAACCATCTGAGATGACCCTTCCCTGACAGCTCACCATCTAAGTGGTTGGCTGCCTCCCTGCTCACAGATCCCAAAGCCCCATGAAACCCAAGGAGGTCACTTATACAGGAAACCTGTCTAATTCTCTGATTAAGGATATGGATTTTTATGTATCTGTTACCTCCTGCTTCCTGGTGCCCCAGGTAGCAGCCTGCCCCACCTCCCCACAGGCTGCTCCAGCTGCCACGGCGAGCATACCCTCCTTGGTAAGAGGGAAATTAGCAGGTGTTAAAGACCACAGCACCCAACCGAACTGTTCTATTTGTCAAATACAAAGTTCTGGAATGAATGTCCAACTGCCTGAAATTTTAAAAACAGATTTTTTTTTCAGTGCTAATTACATTCAAGACCCTCAATTAGATAGATACTCAGAGTAAATAAAGATGAATAATGTTTTGAAAGTGCTCTCTGAGCACTTTTAAAAATTCTTAGAGCACAGAGAGCTGGACCTGGAGTAAGGAAGACCTAAATCAAAATTTGTGACTTAGACACTTATTAGCTGTGTGACCCTGGGAAAGTCACTTAACCTCTGTTTGCCTCAATTTCCTCATTTGTAAAACAGGAAAACAATAGCAGCTACTTCACAGGGTTGTTGTGAGCATCAAATATTATCAAATGAAATAACACTTGTAAAGCACTTAGCACAGTGCCCGCACACAGTGGGCACTATATAAATGGTAGATATAAAAATGCTAAAAATGTTTTAGAATATAATAATTTTATAATAATGATATATAATAAAATAAAACATAATAATTATATAATATTTTCATAATATAATGGTATACACAATATTAATACATGTTATAATAAATATAAAGAATAAAATTGTTACAAAACAATATGCTCCTATTATTTGTAATATTAACAATATAACAATATATAACATTATTAAATTTTCAGTTCTAAATTCTCTCCCTCCACTCATTGAGGTGATAATTATAAAATCCATTATGCATATGCAAATCATGGAAAACAAAATTCCACATGAGCCACAAAGGAGACATTTTTAACATAATAATAAATATTGCAGAATTGCCTTTTCACAGGGATCTCTATTGCCTCTCTTAAGAATGATATGGGTATTCTACAAGGAGACAATGTCTTGTTTCTTTGACGATTACAGCAACACTCTATAAAGAAGTATTACTCTGATACCCAGTTATGTGTTGGAGGTGTTTGTGGGTTTTCATAGGCTATACCAACAGAATTAATGCTCTAATGAATGGTGAAGAGCTTCCAGTACAGGTCCAGCATCTCTTGGCCATGTCTAGGTGCACCATCACCATTAGGATATCATCTACACTCTGGTCCCACTAGAAAATTGGACTCCTCCCTAAAACTTCTCCTGGCCTTTGAGAGCCCAGCCTTGATTTCATTTTGCTTCATTCTGGGTCTCTGCAATACTCTCCAGGGATCTTTAATCTGCCACTACCCCTGTATCCCCACTGCTTCCTTCTACCTTCTCTTTAAGCATTTCCTTCTCTCATGAGATTATAAGCTTCTTGAGGGTAGGGCTTGTCTAATATGCATTTAATGGTATCACCAGTACTTAGCACAGTGCTTGGCACAGAGCAGGAGTTTAATAAAAGATCTATCAATTTGTCTGATCAGTCTTAGTACAGAAATGTTCATCACTAGAAGTCTGGCTACAAGGCAATCAACTGGGAATTCTGGTTGACCCATTCAAGGGATAAAAATTACAAAATCACTTTCAGTACTTCATGGTGGTAGAGTGGAGAAAAAAAAGACAAAGATGACTGGGATTCAAACAGTTCTTAGACCATATATTAACATTAATTTAAGTGCTAGTGATCTTATATAAAGGTATCTAGGTGGTGCAGTAGATAGAACATTGACCCTGAAGTCAGGAGGACCTGAGTTAAAATCCAACCTCAGACACTTGTTAGCTGTGTGAGCCTGGGCAAGTCACTTCGCTCTGTTTGCCTCAGTTTCCTCATCTGTAAAATGAGTTAGAAAAGGAAATGGCAAACAGCCTCAGTATCTTTGCCAAGAAAATCCCAAAAGGGTCACAGAGAACCAGGCATGACTGAAAACAACCAAGCAACAAAACAATAACAAAAATATTTGACCACCAAGTAAGAAATAGTGATCTTGTATATGATTTTTGTCCAACAACCAATGAGGTTGACATAACATATTCATACTGACATTTTTCTATAAGTTAATCCAGAAAATTTAAGTAGTTACATTTCAATGGAAGGGCAACTCAAAGACTTTCCTCAAAAAAAAAAATCAAAGAAATTAGTAGAATGGCTTTATCATGCATCCAAAGGCAACAAGGAACGTCATTTCATGCAATACTTGGTCATATTCCTTGCACAATTTGTGTTAAACATATACCAACAAGGCACCATAAAGGTACATATAGCAAATGCACCAAAATTCTTTGCAGAGGATGAAGAAATGGAAAAATTCTCCACATTTTGCAAGATCCTCCAAACTAAGTCAAAATATATCTTGATCCTTGGTGATATAAATATAAAGGTGAGATAGACAGGCAGGCAGGCAGACAGACAGACAGACAGACAGATAGACAGACAGAAAGACAGACAAACACAGACAGACAGATAGATAGAAAGACAGACAGACAGACAGACAGACAGACAGAAAGACAGACAGAAAGACAGACAGACAGACAGACAGACAGACAGATAGATAGATAGATAGACAGATAGACAGACAGACAGAAAGACAGACAGATAGATAGACAGAAAGACAGATAGATAGACAGACAGACAGATAGACAGACAGATAGATGGACAGATAGACAGAAAGACAGACAGACAGACAGACAGATAGATAGATAGATAGATAAATAGATAGATAGATAAACATTGTTCAAAATCAAAGGATGAAAGAGGATAAATACTTCAACTCTTAAGGAGAATCCTCACATACATTTTCTTCAAGAAGAGAATTGGAAAGTACTAAATGGGTCAGACATTGAATGACAATATCAAAAAAGAGAAACAGTTTATACTTGAACCGAAAGGAAATCACCAATCACATGCATAAGCAGATGTTTTAGAATAAGCCTCTGTGTCTTCAGATCAATGGAGATACCAAGTTAGAAAGAAAAGTCTGATTAGACATTGTGTGCTCCAACACAAGCTGTATAAATAAATTGTTAACTTCAAAAGAAGGGAAATGGACAAAGTAAAAACATTGAATATCACCATTTCATGGTGTGGTTAGATCAATGCAAAACAGTCTCCATAACTAGGAAATTTTTAGCAGCCCAGAAATTGATTCAAATGGCAAACATTTAATCTTTTTACCAAATAAAGAAATAAGACACTCAAGAGAGATTACAAATTTATTTTTAAAACAATGTATAATGACAGGTTGGTCACTGAGCCTAGAAGACTGACGATGAAGGACAAGAGTCTAGAGGCCTGAGGATGAAGCCTGAGATCTACCTCCTGACAGAAAGGATAAACAAAAGAAGCCAAATGAGACGTTTTTTAAAAATTAGTTCAATTTATGGTCATTTCTTTGCTTGGTTATGCATTTTCAGTCAATTATGCATTTTGTTTTCCTTTTCCTTTAATTGAGAGGTGCAGTAGGGGAAGAAAAAACAGATTTTTGGTCATTAAAAAAAATAAAAATGCAGAGGAGGATTCAACTTAATTCGACAGGTACTATGGCAAAAGATTCTGATTCAAATTAATCTGACATTTAAAACCTTGTGACCTTTGGCAAGAATTTACTTTTGTGACCTTTCAAGAATTTGCCTTTTTTTCCATCTTCAAAATGAAGGATTGGATTAGATAATTCTAGACCTGGAAGGAACCTCAGAAGCTATGATCCTGTGAACAAGAAGTCATATTGCCTCATAAAATGGTAAAAAAAAAATCAATTTGGAAAAAAAAATGAGCCTTTAGAAAAGTTGGTATGAGATCCACGTATGCAAGGTCACTCCTCAAGCATTTATAGATGGAACTGAAAGGAGGAGTACAAATGTATGAAAACGGAAAGAGATCTGCCAACATTTCTATGGCAATCTATTGTTATCAATGACAATAGTAAGACAAAGCCAAAGGAAACAGCAGGGATCTGGAGCCACAGGCTGTAGGTTTGAATCTCCTCTGCCACCACCTATCTATGTGACATCTAACCTTTGTGAGCTTCAGTTTTTTGCATGTAAAATGAGAAGTTTGGTTTAGATCTCCTAGGAGGTCCATTCCATCTCTAAATCTATGATACTGTAGCTTACATATCCAGGTCAGGAATTGGTAAAAGCACTGAAAATGAAATGCAGGCCAATGTGTGTGGAAGAAATCCAAGCAGTGTCTAACCTTTTAAATTTCAAAGGCTCTTGGAAATTGAGTCTCAAGATAGGGGGAGGGAGGGAGGGAGGGAGAAACTCCAAAACAGTGCAGGGAAAAATCATAGATAGCACTTTTACCAAAAAATAAGAGGCAATTGAGACGTCCATGACTATCATTCACATATATGCTTCCTAATTCCATTAAAGTATGAGAATTATCTGAGCCCACATTGAAGATTCCTTCATAAAAATATGAAAAAGGAACAGGTAAGTTTTTGCCAATAATTTTCTGTAGCAGACTACATCTTTACAGCAAGGAAATTAACTGGAAATCTTATCCCATCTTAAAATGGGTTTGACTTGGTGAACCAAAACTGTCTTCATAACATTCCTCAGACAGTGTCTCCCATATATACCTTAAAATTACACAAGACTCTATGAGAGATACAAAGATCATTTTGTTCAAATGCGGAGATACATGTTCTCTAAAGGAAAAGATTGAGGAAGTAACTACCTATGGAAAAATTAGTATAAATTCAGAGCAGTAGCATGATAATTAAAATTGTAGATGGATAAATTAGACCAGCTAAAAAGGATTAACACATTTATAGTTTATCATGCCTATACCTATCCTACGGAATTGGGGTTAGACTTTTTCTGCCTGGCCTCTCAGGAAAAAAAAAACCAAGAAAAAATGTTTGCAGTTGCAGAGGCAGATCTTGGTTCCATATAAGGAAAGATTCCCTTATGTAATCAGAACTGTTCAAAGAGCCAAAGAAGTACTAACGTTCCCTATCACTAGAAATCTTCAAATGATAGTTAGATGACTATTTCTCAAGGATATTGTAGAGGGAATTGGACTGGAGACAGATTGAACTAGATGGCCTCTGAGTTTTTTCCATTTCTGAAAGTCTGTAATAATAATTTGTTAGAATAAATAAAACTTCATCCCTTGATTATAATTAGTATGTTAAAGCATTGGCGGAACCTTTGGTCCTCATGAGAAATGCAATATACAAGTCCTTTTATGTATAATTTATAATTTTGCATTAGAAAGTTTAACTATATTTAACAGATATTAGTTGTAGTTCAAAGTATTCTGGCCCCTTAAAGGAAGACTGGAGTGGTGAGTTATTTTGTTCTAAGAGTATGCGATGGTTAATGGAAAACAGCTGAGATGGAATATCACCCTGCATCTCCATTGTAAAAAGGCAAAAGGAACAAGAGAAAGATAGATTGTCTTTGATGCAGAGAAAAGTTAGGGCAGATAGGTGGTGCAATAAATAGAGCACTGGGCCTAGAGTCAGAAAGACTCTTCTTTTTGAGTTCAAATCCAACCTCAGTTACTGGCTGTGTGACCCTGGGCAAGTCACTTAACCCTGTTTGCCTCAGTGTTCTCATCTGAAAAATGAACTGGAGAAGGAAATGGTGAACCTCTCCAGTATCTTTGCCAAGAAAACCCAAATGGGGTCACAAAGAGTTGGACACAACTGAACAACTGAACAGAGTTATTTTAGAAAGGTCATAAATGAAAGACTGTTCTAAGAAGGGTGGGTGATTGCTCCAGAAGGAAATGACAAAGATGTATAAAAATTAAGTTCTGAAAATCCAGAAAGACCCTAATGCAATGAAGCCAAAACAATAATAAAACTTGATTGTTATGTAGTCTTCTGAGGTTTGCAAAATACAAGATGTGCATTATATCATTTGATTTTTCTCAACAACCCTGACAGATAAGCACTACAGTCATCTTTATCTTCTATTTACAGATGCAGTAACTAAGCCTCAGAGAGATTAAGTGATTAGTCACTTGTCAGAGATAGGATTTGAACCCAGGTCTTTTTGGCTCTAAAATCAGCACTTTTTTTTAAAAACTACATTACATACTCTCCTACTATAGTACTAGGCCTTCAAGATTCAGCTTATCTTACTGAGTAGCAAATTAACATCAGTTAGATATTTAAACACTGGCATTTTCTCTGCTTTAAAACTGAGACTGAATGGACGAAAGCAAAATTATCTCAGTCATGTTAAAAAGAAACATAATATTTAAAAATCATTTTCTTTTTTTTCTATTTGATAGTGTTATCAATTAATATTAAACAAAAGAAATAAAACCAATATTTTCTTGAATACATGCATCTCTTTTGTACAACTATTGGTATATTTCTTCTGGGTTTCTAAATTTTTCAATCCTCTTTTTGTCTAGTCTTAAACCACTGTCTGCCAGAACTAGAGGGAGGTATATCAATAGATGGAAAAATGTTCTAATTTTACTGTGAAATAAAAAATTCCATCCTGTTTCTATTTTCTTTTCTTTATGGATTAATTTTTTTTTACAGTGACATCTGTAAAACTGCACTTTGGTCCTTTTAGGTACTCTAAAATTCTGCTAGATTCCCCAAACCAGAAGTACCACAAATCACAATGTGAAATCAATGAAAGGTAAGTTTGAAACATTTTTTGAGAGTTTCAAAAGTTTAGGGACATGCCGTCAAAACATGAACAGAAATGTCGCAAGACCCATGGAAATCCCCATTATTGTACACCAGCCAGTACTCACTGAGTGTTCCATTCTTGTCGCTTTTCATGATTCTACCTCTCTCAGCTTCTACTAACCACGGGCAACCCCAAGGGTTGAACATCATCTTCTGATCCACCCTCTTCTCTTCAGATTTTCTCTCCCTCAGTAAATTCTTCTCCCAGTGGTTTGATGAGCATTTCTCTGCTGGTAACGCCAATATACTCCCTCTAGCCCTGTTCTTTCAATTCATCTTTCCTCATGTATTTGCAGGTGTCTTTTGGGCATGTTTCATATTTATTTATTTTATACTTCACCTCCTCCAATTCAGCACAAACATATGGCCTATATTCAACACTAGGCAGATACACAATAAGTTAACAGATGGAATATGCCCAATAGTGGGCAAAAGATTGATAGGGAACTTAAAAAGCAATGGCATTAATTATAAAACCCTTTAATTTAGTAAAAGAATAATAATTTGAATGTTCTTGAGGCAGTGTGAAATGGTAGAAAGTGTGCTGGATTTGGATTCAGAAGACATAGTTTTGAATCCCATCTCCAACTGTGTGACCTTAGACAAGTTATTCTACCACTCTGGGCTTCTGATTCCTCATCTGAAAAACGAAAGAATTGGACCAGTTGATCTCTAATGTCATTTCCAGTTTTAAATCTCTGGCTATGACTATCCTTGCTTTTTAAACAAATCAAATTTTTTAAATAAAGTTTTTATTTTTTAAACCCTGAAACAAAATTTCTTTCTTTGCATTGGAGCAAGTATCTTTTGTCGACCTGTTGATGGGCTGAGCATGTTAAAATGAATTGTTTTCTGTACTAAAGGCCTGATAAATACATTGCATACATGTCTCCCAAGTTCCCACTCCAATGTTGTCAAGGCCCCGAGTTCATCCCCATGCCATGACAAGGCATTGAAGTAGGCTGACAGGTGTATCAGTCATATAGATCCTCTTAATATCAGCCAAGGTGGAAAAGCTTCAACTATGTTCTTAGTGACTATCATCTGAGGAAAAGTATATTTCAGCAAGTTTCATTACCAAAGGGCTGGCTTTTAAAATAATGATAGTTGACATTTATATAATGATTTATAAAAATTATCTCATTTAAGTCTCACAATAACCTTGTGAGACAGGCACTTGATATATTATGATTCTCACTTAACAAATGAGGAAACTGAGTCACACAGAGGCTAAATATCAGTTTTTGTTGTTCAGTCCCTTCAGTCATTTCCAGTTCTATGTGACCCCATTTGAGTTTTTTTTTTGGCAAAGATAATGGAGTAGTTTACCATTACCTTCTCCATGTCAGTTTACAGATGAGGAAACTGAGGTAAACAAGATTAAGTGACTTGCCTAGGGTCACACAGATAGTGTCTGAGGCTAGATTTGAACTCTGGTCTGCCTGACTCTAGGCCCCACATGGTACCCACTGTGCCACCTGGCTGCCCAAAAATGTCAGTAGAAGTGTCAAAGAAAGTATCTTTCTGATGATAAGCATCAAAGAAATGATTCAAACCTAAGTGTCCATTGACTCTAGGATGACAGATCTTTCTACTATACTACCATGCTTTAATAGTAACTCAAGGGGATGGTAACTCAGACTTGTAGACAAGAAGGTTGTTTAGGTAGCTGTGAGATAGATAGGTTGGAGAAAATAGATTAGAGACAGGGAATTCAATAAGGGGGGTATTATGGTCCAGGTAAGAAGTTACAAGAAACTAAATGAAAGTAGTAACATGGCATTGTGATTGGAAAACCTTGGAAAGATGTAAAAGATATTAAGAATGTACAAACAACAAGTCTTGAAAATTGATGGAATGTAGGGCTTAGGGAAAGGGCTTGGGGGAGTGGGATAAGTCAAAGATGAGGCCAAGATTTTAAGTCTGAGTCACTGGGAAGATGGTGGGGTTATGGGATAAATAAAAGAAAAAGGATGAAGAGGAAATGTTAAGTTTATTTGGGATGTGATAAGTTTCAGGTGCTAGTGAAGGTATCCAGGAAGAAATACACAATAGGCAACTCGAAACACAATACATGAACTCAAGGAGAGACTAGTTCTGGGTACAAAGACTTGGAATGATTCATGCAAAAGCAATAAAACCATAAGAATGGCTTCTTTTCTTTCCTTTCCCTCTCTCAAAGATTTTATGGGTGTAAGATTACTACAGGAAAAGATATGAAGAGAAAAGAATGGGACAGAGATTTATGGAATAGCCATGCCTAATGTCAAGGAAGAATATGAAGATCCATCAATGGAAACCAAAGGATACTAATAAAAAAAAGTGTAATAAGGAAGCTAAGGGACAAGAAAAAATATAGAAGGAGGAGCCGGTCAACAGTATGAGGTTTTGCAGAGGTATCAAAGAGTATCTAGAACTGAGAAGAGGTCGTTCAATCTGGTACTTAAAAGGTCATTGGTGACATTAGCGGGAGTAGTAGCAATGGAGTGATGGAAATGGAAATGAGTTTGCAAG
>CM053582.1:292375083-292392852 GCA_028627135.1 Pseudochirops cupreus | reverse complement strand
TGACCACCCGTGAATAAACCACCTCTTGTGACTCCTCCGCCTTCTGTCTGGTTCTTCCTCCTTTGGAGGCCGGTGACGACCGAAGACCCAGGATGGGTAAGTAAGAGGGCTGTAGGGCTAGTCAAAATAGAAGACCCCTAACACAAATTAAAGCAACTCTTGAAGTTCATTTCATACCCATCATATTGACAAAGCTGATAAAAGGAAAGTTACAAATATTGGAGGGACTATAGTGAAGTACATTGATGCCTTGTTGTTGGAACTGTGAAATAGTTCCAGTTATTCTGAAAACTGGAACTATGCCCAATAAGTTTCTAAACTGTGCATATCCATAAACCCAGTGATACAATTACTAGGTCAAAGAGAACAAAGAAAAACACGTATAACACCTCTGTGGTAGGTAGCAAAGAGCTGAAGGTGGAGGATACCCATCAATTGGGTGATGGTATGGTATGTAAATGGAATGGATTACTGTCATATTGCAAGAAGTGATGGTGTCAGTGAAAACTGAGAAGACTTAAATGAACCGAGGCAAGGTGAAGTGAGCAGAATGAATATAACAATTCATATAATAACAACATTGTAAAGACAAGCTACTTTGGCAGCTTTCAGAACTTTGATCTACACAATGACCAACCGTAATTCCTGAGGATGGATGATAAAGCAAGCTACCTACCTTCTCCTGACAGAGAAGTGAAGAACTCAGGTTGTATATGTATGTATGCATGTATGCAAATACCTACATATATGTATTATAATACAGTCGAAAAGGGGATTTCTTTTCTTTACCAGAAATCAAGAGTTTTGTTTGTCTTTTCTTTTTGTCTCTTTGCAAACTTCCAAGCATCACTTCTAACTAGATCCTCTAGGGTCAATGGGAATAATTGATCGATAAATCAATAAAACATTTATCAAGTGCCTACTACGTGCCAAGTACTGTGCTAAGTATTGGGGATAGAAAAGAGAAAAAAGTCAACTCTTGTCTTCAAGGAGGGTACAATCTAATGGGAGAGACGACATGCAAACTAAAGTATGTATAGTAAGGTATATATAAAATCAACAGGAAAGGATTAACAGAGGAAAGGCACTAACAAGAATTAAGAGGGTTGGGGGAAGGCCTTGGGTAAAAGGTGGGGTTTGTATTGGGACTTAAAAGAATCTAGGGAGGTCAGTAGGTGGATCTGAAAAGGGAAGTGTTCCTCCAAAATATAGCCCTTCGGATACTTAAAGACAGTAATCATGTTACCCTTGGTTTTTTTTCTTCTCTAGGCTAAATATTACCAGTTGCTTCAGCTGATACTTATCAAGTCTTCATAACTCCCACTTGATTGACTGAGAACGATCACTCTTATCTTCAAGGCCCTACAAAGTACTTCTGAAAATGCCTATTGATCCCATGACTATTACATGAGGTAAGAATCTTATCTGTCTCTCCTTTCCTTCCCACTCCGAAACAATAACCCACATAGTATAAAATGGATGAACTGGTATGTTGGAAACTGAGGAAGAAAAGGAAATGGGGGAAAGTAATACGTAATAGCAATTTTTTTTGCAATAGTAAAAGACGAAATCAATGTCACAACGATACTATAACGAGATGAAAACCGTCTAGCTGTTAGACGAGATATGCCAGAACACAGGATGATAAAATTAATTAATCCTATAGTATAATATGAATATTATTATTAGATATGAATAGTGAATGAAAATTATATGGGTTTTCCCATCATCTATACTCATCCTAAAAGGAAGATTGAGACAATACCCTTTTTGAAACTTTTATATTTATGTTGAAGACCTGTAATTGCATTACCATGGGAAAAACATTTTCCCTCCATCATCCACCGGTGCAGATTGCAGCCCATCTACAATTTATCAGCTTAGAGAAATTCAAAGATATGTCTTACCTTTGCTTTCAATACCAGTTCCTTATGCTTACGAATTAATTCTTCATTTTCTGACAGTGATGAACCTAGGTGCTGCTTCTGTAAATCTTTTATGGTTTTCTGAAACCAACAGGTTACCTAGAGGAAGAATAACAACAAAGATTACATTCCAAAGGATCAGAGCAAGAAGGTAAGATTTTAGAAATATTTCCTCAACCTTTCAAAATTTTCCAAACTAATCCAATCTCTCTTTTAAACTTATCTCATGCATCAATATCAGCAGATTTTCATTTGTCTTCATATAAAACACCACCTGCTCAGATGAAGGGGGAAAAATCCAGAAAAGTATGAAAATGATTTATCAATAGGGTAGATGACATGCCATGAAGAAAACAACCCCTTCTCAGCTCTAACAAGGAAGGACTAAGATATGTTCCCAAACAGTATATAAATCATACATTCTTTTAAAACAAAGGCATCTGTAAAATTGTATTCTTTTTTCACATATGAAATGATGAATCTGAGCAGATTCACAGATACCTATGACAGCATTAAATAGCATTGTCTAGAAAAATATTTTCTACTATAAAAAGCCAATGTGAGACTATTGGGTTTGTTGCATTTCCTGGGAAATCTATACTCAGAAAATAAATGGAGTGGTTTGAAAAAGTCCACTTAAATTATAAATGATAGAAAGAATGATTCACTCATTTCAACTTGATGTAAACAGTAGGACATCTCATGTGTAGTGTTTAAGCAAAACAAATGGTAGAGAATTCCCAAAGAAGCCATAGCTCTTTAAATGAGGCCATAATGTGGCATGCGTGGGTCTTGTGATGTTATTATTAACTATTCACCCATTCAAATGATACTAGTCATGCAACAACCTAATCTCAATTCAGGAAAATATGATAATTATTTGGTTTCACCCTATTTTCCAATCACACTGCATGGTTTGGTCAACCTTCAATTATCAGAGAAAAATATAAAATCAAAGCATGTTAGAAGTAAGAATTCATAGAAATTATTCTATATCTTTGTCACCAAGGGCAGATACAAGTTACATTTGAACTCTTGTGGTCCATGGAAAGTAGATTGTAGACGCTCATTTAGGGACATGTAGGAAATGCTCCTCCATTAAGAAAAATATTATGTGCACAAAATAAAGTTGGGTAAATTCACAGCTAAAGTTTTCTCTCTTCTTACTTCTTACCTGGGCACCAGTGGAAAAGGTTGCCTGAGATGACCTAGGAGGTTTCTTTTAGCTCTAAATCAATGAATGAGTCCCAGCTTTATTTATTTATCAATTTACTTATTTAGGCAGCAAACTAATGAATGAGTTACCAGGGTCTGCCTGAAATCTCAGCCTCTTTAAGAATTGTGCTGGGTGTTTGCTCACAGTACAAGATAGTTTATCCAGCATTCTTCAACCAGAAATCTCTATTGACCAGAATTTCTGCCAAATCTTACTACCACATAATCACAAATCTCAAAGTTGGAAGGTATCTTGAAGCACATCTATTCCAATCTAATTAGAATTCCCTCTACAACATTTCCCAAAAGTGGTCCTCACACCTTTCCTTGAAGACCTCTCTAGTGAAGAGAATGCATGACCTCCTGAGGAAGCCTCTTGGATTTTTGGTTAGCTTATGTTGTGAGATGTTTTCTTTATAGCAAGTCTAAATTTACCACATTGAAGCATTCATCCACTGATGGTAATTATATCTTTGGGGGTTCAGCAAAACAAGTTGATGGCACCTAGAGTACAGGACTTGGAGTCAGGAAGATATAAATTCAAATCCTGCCTCAGATGCTAGCTATGTGACCCTAGGGGAATTACTTAACTCAATTTTCTCATCTGTAAAATGGAGACAATGATCACACAGAGTTGTGGTGATGATCAAACGAGTCAACAAGTATAAAGTGCTCCATAAATCTTAAAGTTCCAAATAAATGCTATTTTTTGCTATTATTTCACATGGCAACTTTTTGGATATTTGAATGTATTCAATATGCTCTCCCCAAAGTCTTCCCTTTTCCAGGCTAACTATCCCATTTACTGTGTACCCGATGGACATAACTGATGATACTAAAAATGATTTTAAATTACCACAAAACCTTTAAGCATCTCCTTAGGATCAGAGGATGATTAGAGATTATTTAATGTAATTTCTCCTGATAGTTAAGAAAAGTAGGGCCTAGGGAGGTTAAGGAGTAAAGCAGGTTAAGGAGATTAAATTCCTCCCTCCAAGCTGGATAAAAGAGTTTACTAGAGTAGTAGAGAAGATACCCATTCTAATTTTAACTTCTTGAGAAAAAAAACAACAACACTTCACAGGGTATTACCATTTAAACAACCTGGTATGTATAATGTGTATTAAGTTAAAGTCATTGAGATTTTCTCTCCATCAACAGACATAAAAGGTGTTCATTAATTTCTCTCATTTTAATAATAGAAAAAACCCTTTATCACAAAGAAACATACCATGAACCCATTTAAAAATCACAAACAGGGGAATTATTGAAGAGGCTGGATAAAAGCAAAGAAGATCATTAATTTAATTAAATTTCAATACAGTGACAAAGTGGTTAATGAGGCCTTGAAGTGTGTTCTTTTTTCCCCCTGCATAATAAAACCAAATTTTACCAATGATAAAATACAAGGACTTTACATAAAACATATTGTTAGTAGCTCCATATGTCTCTCTGGTGCATGGTTGGTTGATTTTTTTTTTCTTTTAATCACAACAGAGTTACAAATATCCAGGGAAAAAAACAACCACCTGGTGCTATTTTTGTACCACACACATGATGGGGAGAAATAGGGCAAGTCCTCATGTATCCTTAAGAGACTTACCTAGTTGGTTCAACCTTAAAAACATTGGTGTTCAAGTAGGCAATAATTTAGGCTTGTTTGGGAATATATCCTCCCCAAAACAAGGGTGAGTATAACTTTAAATTCTCCTTTTTCTTGGTCTCTATAGCAAACCTTCTTCAGCGATGGTAGAGTCCTTCCTAGTAGCAGGACTGAAATCTCTACGTGCTTTATCACACTATAAGGTACTTCAAAGTTTCTCCCAGTGGTTTAGGGTGGTTGTATTGACCAAACCCCAGATTAATGCGTGTGACCATATTGAGAATATTCTATTCTGAGGAGCTTTATTTCCTTATCTGCAGAGTATATTTTCTTTTCTTAAGATTGGTACTGATCCAGAAAAACCTACACTGAATGTCACAATCAGAGTTTGACTATTGGGACAGTGTGATCAGGGCAAATTCTCAGCAAACCAGGTCACTAGGCAATGCTCCTAGGGGTAACAGATCATTTTTGCTTTCCCCATGCCCGGCAAACTCTCCCTGTTCTCCATAATTGCCTGATTTTCATTTGGGCTAGTGCAAGGGTGGGGAAGCTGTGACCTCAAGGTCACATGTGGCCCTCTAGATAGATCCTCAAGTGCAGCCCTTTAACTGAATCCAAACTTCACCCTGCCTAGTTCGACAATTTTACAGCTATTTCTGGGCATGTACCTTTTTCTGTTCCCATCGTTTAAATTAAGGAGGATCGGTGCTACAATCTTGTGAATTTCAAAAGGTCAAGCATGCAAGGCCTCAGCAGATGTGGGACTAGAGTCCATTCCAGGGTGTGAAGCCAGCCAGTCTAGCTTTGAGGCCTTAAGAAGGGAACCAACTAAATGAAAGGCTTGCTTGTCTAATAAGAAAATCCAAAGCCTCCTTTCCAGGGACCATAAGAATTCAAGGTGTAACCTCCATCTTCCCTTGCTGACAAAGATATAGGATGTTCACTAAGATTACTTCCACTTCTAACATGCTTTAATTCTATGTTTTTCTTTGATGATTGAAGGTTGTGCAAATCATGCAAAGTGACTAGAAAACAGGATGAAGCCAGATCATTCCCAAACTCTTTCTCCTGAATGGAGGTTGGGTCGCTACATGACTAGGCTAGTCATTTGTGTGGGTGATTAGCTAATAATAACATCACAGGACCCATGCATGCCATGCTATGTCCTTGTTTAAAGAGCTACAGCTTCTTTTAGAGTTTTCTACCATTTGTGATCTTGTTGGTGAAGAGGGCTCAGGGTTGTTGAAAATTCCTTAACAGAGACAGTTAATACAGTGACTAGGATGGAAAGAAAAATGAATTTGAACAGGTGGTCCTAATCCCTTTAGGGTTTGAATATAATGAACTAATAAACCTTGATGTTAGATGAGTGAGTCAATGGCTTGGCATTCTAAGAATATTCCAATTCCAACTGACCACATATGGCCACTGTACTAGTGAAGTAAAGTGAGCACAAGCAGCAACTGTGATATTTTGGGGAAAGTGCTTAACTTGGAGTCAGGAGGCCTGGGTTAGAATCCTAGTTCTGGTACCAGTACTGTGTCCATGGACCAGTCACTTCACTTCTATTTCGTCATCTCTAGAAACTGGTCCTCTTTGAGAGCAAAGGATGAACAACAGAAATGGTACACTGATCCTAAGATGCTTACTGACACAAAATACCATTAAAAACAAACAGCATTTTCCCAGTAGTCCTATATGGCCATGAATCGTGGAATATCATATCTGAAGAAAAATCAAAGTTGCAGGTCATTGGCAAAATGTATAGTGGGTGTAAGTTGACTCTAGCACACTACTACCAGTAACTGGCACACAAATGGGGATATAAGACACACCAAGGAAGCCATGTATATTCTGAAGAAGTCATTTCATGATAAAATAATGGGATCATAGATTTAAAGCAGGAAGAGTCCCCAGAGGTCATCTAATTCATAGGTTCCCAAAGTAGGTGATACTGCCCCCTGGGGAGCACTGGAACTCTTAAAGGAGGGGGAACAGTAATAGCCTCAGGTGCAATTGTGGTGTATTGAATAAAAGCAAGGGGGCAGGGGAAACATAAGAAAAGAAGAGAAGAAAATTTTTGAAAAAACATTCATCTATGTTTCATCTTTTGTGTAACAGAGTTGAAGTCATAGTGATTGCATTATTTTCCAAATAAACACACAAAAAGCAAGTTATAACCAATCAGTGGTCAGGTCCACTTACAAGTCTTAACCAGCAAGTGTTGGCAGGTGAGCATGTTGTGCATTGTCAGGAAGTCCAGCATGCATCAGCAGGAATATGTGCATGTAATGACTTGTTTATAATGTGATACTATTGGTTACATGATGCAATATTGGATCATCAAAATTCCCATGCCATAAAAACCCCACAAATTTACAATAAAGTATTAAATTTAGGATGCGTCGCTTTAAAAATACATATATTATTAAATGACACAAATTTCAAAAAGACCAATAAAAGTTTAAAGAAAGTAGATTTCCTGGTGGGAGGAGGAGCACTGAGTAGTTGTTGTTTTTAATAGGGGGTGGCAGGCCACATAAATTTGGGAACCTCTGATTAGAACTAGATTCAATTCCAACTTCTTCGATTTCCAGTGCTTAACACAGTATTTGGCACATAGTAGGTACTTAATAAATATTCACTGACTGATGACAAAGCTAAAACCCTAAGAGAGGAAATTACTTTAATAGTCCCATGGATAATAAGTAGCAAAATCAGGATGTGAACTCAGGTTCTCTGACTTTGAATCCAATGCTCTCCTATTCTACTACCCTCTACCAAGAACAAGAGATAAAAGATACATAGTCCAACGTCTATGCAGGATGTTATTCCCATTTTACTGATATGATATCCTGGAGGCATAGAATATGCCTCAGGATGTTAAAATAAACAAAAGGTTTATGGAAAGATATGGGTGATTAACAATCATATGAAAATATATCCCAAATCACTAACAATTAGAGAAGTTCACATTAAAGAAGCTCTGAAGTTCTACCTCAAAGAGTACAAAAGAGGAAAAAGACAAATGTTGGAGGGGGTGCAGGAAAATAGGTACTCTAACATACTATATGAATTAGACCAGACTTCTAGCAAGCAATTTGGAACTAAACACAAAAGCACAATCACTAAACCTGAAATACCATTACTAAGCCTATACCTCAAAGAGTTCAAAGGAAAGGAAAAGGATCCATTGGCACAAAATTATTCATGGCAACTCTCTTCAAAGTAGTAAAATACTGGTAGCTAAGGGGGTACCCATCCATTAGTGAACGGATGAACAAATTATGGTATATGAATGGAATGGAACGCTACTGCAGCATAAGACGTGAAGAAACGGACAGTTTCACACCAAACTGGAAAGGCTACTGCGTATTGATCAGAGAGAAGCGAGCAGAACCAGAACAATTTACACAATGACAGCATGCTAAATATAAACAACTTTGAAAGAATAGAACTTGGATCATCTCAATAACAACATGATTGTGGAAGACCAAAGACAAAAGACACTCTTCTCCTCCTGCCAGAGAGATGATGGACCTGAGATCCCGCGACAAGCATTTTGTACGCGGTTAAATATGGGAATTTGGTTTGCTTTACTATGTGTATCTGTTACGATGGTTTTGTTTTTTCTTTCTTTTTTTTATTGTTTGCTGTTCAGTGGGGGCAGAGAAAAGGAGGGGAAAGAAAAACATTACTATTAATTGGGAAAATTGATAAAATTAAACTGGGAAAAATAGGGATGAGAATTCTAGATAATTCCTTTTAGAATTCCTTTTTCTTCAAAGACTTTACTCAACAGTCACCTTCTATATGAAGTCTTTCCTGATTTCCCCTCCAATGTTCTCTCTCCACAAACTATATTTATTTTTTCATATTCTAAATATGCCTCCTTTTTCCTTAGCATTTCCATGTCTTTTCGTCACCTAGAAGGTTCCAAAGGGAAAAGTGTTTGTGTAGCTTCAAGGGATGAGGGTAAAGAAGAATTGTATAAGGATCTTGGGGCACTGTTAGGACTTTCAAAAACAAAAGGCTGGACAGCTCTGTGGTACCACTCCCCAGTATCACATCAAAGAAAGACGGCCTGGATGGTGTGGTATGTCAGGTTAGGGGAGCCCTCCGGCCCTTCCCCCATGAACAAATCCACTCCCCTGACCTCTCACCTGGGAGTCACCTTCCCCCCAACCTCAGTGAAGCAAGCTACCCTGCCCACCTTCCTTCACTTCTTGCTCTGGAAATTACAATGAGATCAGTAATACATTCTTTTAAAAAATTGTTTCAATCGACTCTTCTCCAGTTCTGTTCTACTCACCTTTCCTGTGACTTCCCAGAAAAAAGACCTTTCTCTTGCCACCACTTCCCTATATGGTGTGTCTTCCTCTATTAGAATCTAAGCTTCTGGAGGACTGGGATTGTCTCGATATTGTATGTGTGCCTCTAGCACTTAGTAATACAGTGCCTGGTTCGTAGTAGACACTTAATAAATGCTTGACTGATTGATTGAAAGGTATAAAGACACTTTACTCTCCACCAAGCAAAGAAAGAAACCATCCTGATGGAATCAGAGAAGCACATATTGGCTAGAATTTATTTCACTTGTAATCAGAAAAGCCTGGAGTCAAATCTAAGCCCCACATAACAAGTCATGTAAACTCCCCAGCCGTAATTTCCTCACCTATAAAATGAGTAGAATAGTAACTAGCACTTCTCCAAGTATAAGGATCAAATAAATTAAAATACTTTGTAAACATCAAAGTGTCATGTAAATATCAGTTATTATTCCTGTATCTAATATTTGTACTCCCTGCTTCACAGACCTGCTTTGAGTGAAGTGGGGTTTTGTTTTTTTTTTTACTTTAAAACAATAGATCTGTTATTTGTTATTGTGTTTGGGAGGAAAGAATTTTAATATTTTTAAAGCTACCTAGAGTTCTGCCAGCACACTCATTAAACTTAACCCACATCACATTTCCTAGTCTCTTTTCATGAAATGCTCACATCCCATAAATACTGCAGGTGAAATGCAGTACGAATCTGCATGATTAAAGACCTGTCTGGGTCCTCACTATTATCTATTCCTTGCCCCATGATGCCAGTTTGCAGTGCCCCCCAAGCCTGCATGTTCACAACCAGACATGCTTTGGGAAACAGAGAAAGCCAGCCCCAGGCTCAGGAGAAACAAGATAGTCAATGAGGCTGGTTACATCTTATTGTATGGCATTTTCACATGTGGGCAGCCACTTAGATCAAATTTACTGGACTGGGCTGAGCCTGGCTGAGGGAGGGATGCTCAGCAGCCTGTAACTTGATTCCCACAAACATCCCCTGCTGCTGGAAACAAGTCACCCTAAGTAACAGAGGGCATGTTGACTGCAATGGCTTTCCAACAAATCTGCTACAGCTTTCTCCCTTTTATTATTGCTCAAAGCCGTAGCTACTCCAAACTAGCTTTATGAGCTTTTAAATTATAGCAGCTGCTGTCAAAAGAATGAATGATAAATATTTTAAATGTTATTTTATAATGCTTATTTTTAACAAGGTCCCAGCAAGAGGAGAAAAACACAAACTCTAAGAAAAAAATATTGAGGAGAGATAAAGGTAGTTCCTTAATATACAAGGGTGGGGGACGGAGTGGGGTATGAATTTTAATTAATTGGGGTTTGTCAAGAGAAGATAGGGAAAGACTATTTTCCTTTTCCACAATACCTATATACGGACATAATGGTTATTTTGTATCTGATCATTCCACTCAGAGTCAATCTTAGAGATTCGGCTTCAAAACAATCATGAAGCAGGACAAGGAAGGAATTGGGCATATCTCTCAATTGTAGCCCTGAGACAATATAAGAAGAGGAAGGATTGAGAGAGACAATTGATTATTTACTATGTACTAGCTATAATGTACTTGGAGGATGTCTCTTCTTTCAATTAAAGGTGACACCAAAGGCAGTGCATAGGACTTGGAGGTGGGGAGAAGCTTTTTTCCATCTATAATGTTCAGGCATTTCAGTCACGTCTAATTCTTTGTGACCCCATTTGGAGTTTTCTTGTCAGAGATACTGCAGTGGTTTGCCATTTCCTTCTCCAGTTCATTTTACAGATGAAGAAACTGAGGCAAAAAGGGTTCAGTGACTTGCCCAGGTCACATAGCTAATAAGTGTCTGAAGCCAGATTTCAAATCAGGAAGAAGTCTGACTAGGTCTGGCACTCTACTCATGCCCCACTTAGCTGCCCTCCATCTATAATAATAGGGGAAAATGTAAAGTCTTATTCTTAGGTTCAAAGAATCAGTCACAAATACAAGACTGGAAAAGCATGGTTAGACAGGATTTCATCTGGGAATTTTGAAGGACTACAAGTCCACTAAGTCAACAGCTAGATGCTGCTATATCATGGTCTTGGCCTGCATGAAGGGAAGCATTTTTTTTTAACCAGAACCATGATTTCATTGGTATAGGGAAGTCTGCCTGCCAACGAAAATTATCTTCTGCTCTTCAACTTTAGATATCTCTCTAAGAGAAGTCATAGCTTCCAGGAAGAAGATAAGAGTCCTAGTCTGCAGCTATGTGTCACAGTAGATAAAGTGCCAGGCCTGGAATCAGGAAGACTCATCTTCTTGAGATTGAATCTGATCTCAGACACTTTCTAATGCTGGGTAAGTCACAACACTTTTTGCCTCAGTTTCCTCATTTGTAAAATGAGCTGGAGAAGGAAATGAACCACTCCAGTATCTTTTTTTTTGGCTTTTTTTTTTGGAGTGAGGGGAGGTAGGGCAATTGGGGTTAAGTGACTAGCCCAATGTTACAAGGCTAGTTTTATGTGAAGAGTCTGAGGCCAAATTTGAACTCAGGTCCTCCTGACTCCAGGGTCAGTGCTCTATTCACTGAGCCACCTAGCTGCCCCTACTCTAGTATCTTTGCCAAGAAAATCTTAAATGGGGTCACAAAGAGCTAGACACCACTGAAAAACAACAACCTTAGATAGGCACCTAACATAACCTGCTTATTTTAAAAATGCAAAAGCTGAAACCTAGACAGATCACAAGTTTTCATATTGATACCTTCAGGTATCAGGTCCTTTTACTACAGAACCAGAGTTCTTTCTACTCTTCAGTTTGGTCCCAGAACCAAAGGATAAGGAATAAAGGGCAAAAGTTACAAAGATTATCATGATCCCCTCTATATCTTTTCTTTTTCCAACTAAACAATCCTATTTCCATCTTGTAGTATCCTTCTCTAGACAGGCTTTTAGTTTGGCCACACCCTCACTAGCATAAGACTCGTAGAACTAGACAGAAAGCTCTAGATTTGGCCTGATCAGGGCAGAGTACATTGGGCCTATAAATCTCCTTTGTTTCAGATTCTATTTTTCTATTAATACAACCTAAAGTCATATTAGCTTTCTGTCTACCAAGTAACAAAATTGACTCATATGAAATATTCTGAAAAATGCTTATTTTTTTCACATACATTATTTTATAGCCAGGTCTCCCCTCATCCTGTATTTATGCAATTAAGAGAAGGTTTCTGCATGTATTTCTAGTAAGTTTCATTTTTAAAGCTTTTCCAATTTAGTTCTTTCCTGTCTTTCCAGACCCTCCAAGGACTGAACGTTCCCACCAAACTGACCTACACATGATACTTTCTCCCCTTTCTCCATGTGTTTGTATAAGCTGGCTCCCATGCCTGGAATGCAATCTCTCCTCAAAGCATCCCTAGCTTTCTTCAGAGCCTAGTTCAAGTGTTACTTGCTATAAAAGTTCTATCCTGGTTCCCCTACTTGCTAATACCCTCCCCTCAGAAATTAATCTGTATTAATTTCATATTTGTTTTCTGTATATATGCTAGTCTCCCTCACAATAAAATGTAAATTTTTAAGAATAGGGATGATTTGTTTTTGTCTTTTCATCCTCAGTGCCTAGGCAGTGACAGCTAGTTAGTGCAGTCCTGGGTCTGGAGTCAGGAAAACATGGTTCAGAAATGGCCTCAGACATTTACCAGCTATGTGTCCCTGGACAAGTCGCTTGAACTCTGCCTCAGTTTTTTCAGCTGTAAAATGGGTATAATAATAGCCCCCATCTCCCAGGACTGTTGTGAAGATCAAATGAGAAAACATTTGAAAAGCTCTTAGCACAGTAACTTGCACACAGTAGGAACTTAATAAATGCATATTTCCTTTCTTCCTAGTTTGGTGCCCAGAACATAGCAGGCAGTTAAGAAATTCTTATTGAATAAATGAATGGACCTTATTAGACTTGGCTGATTACTCTAATCTGCCAACATCTTTCTGGATAGTATCATCTGAGGCACATGAGCCACCCTTATCTTATAGTTTTATGTCATCTAAAAATTAACAAGCATGCTATCAGTGTCTAGTCATTCCTCCATTTGTCAATGTTGCTTTTTAAAATAGCGACCCTTAACCAGAACACAATACTCTAACCACAGTCCAATGGGATCTCCTTCATCCTTTGATCGATTGCTTCTAAAGTAACTTAAAATCAACTTTTTATTTAACAGCTTCCTCAGCTCATTATTGCCTTCTGTAGAACTTCTGATTTTCTTTCCAAAAACTGATGTTAGACCAAGCATCCCCTATCCTGTACTTTCGTAGGTTATTTTTAAAAATCTAAATGCAAGTATTTAGATTTATTGCTATGAAATTCCATATTGTTGTTTTTGACTCATAAAGAGAAAACCTAGAACAGAAAATGATTAACTAGATAAAATTATGGGACGGCAAATCAAGGTAAGAAAACTAAATAGACGAAGCAAGTCAACCAATATCATTGAAAAGTTTTACTTTCAAAAAAAAAAGAGGGAAAAGAACCTATTTGTACAAAAATATTTATAGCAGCTCTTTTTTGTGGTGGCCAAGAAGCAGAAATTGAGGGGATGCCCATCAACTGGGGAATGGCTAAACAAGTTGTGGTACATGATTGCGATGGAATGTTATTGTGCTGTAAGAAATGACAAGCAGGATGATTTTAGAAAAACATGGAAAGACTTACATGAACCAATACATAGTGAAATGAGCAGAACCAGGAGAATGTTGTACAAGTAACAGCAATATTGTATGATGAAGAACTGTCAATGATTTAGGCATTCTCAGCATTACAGTGATCCAACATAATCCCAAAGGACTCAAGATGAAAAATGCTATCTGCCTCCAGAGAAAGAACTGATGTTATCCAAAAACAGACTGACACATAGCATTTTTCTCTTCTTTCTTTCTTTCTTTCCTTCCTTCCTTCCTTCCTTCTTTCCTTCCTTTCTTCCTTCTTTCCTTCCTTCCTTTCCTCTTTCCCTTCTTCTTCTTACACAAAATGACTAACATGAAAACCTTTTACATGACAGAATGTGTATAATGTATGTCAATTGCTTACCAAATCAGGGAGGGGAGAGGAGAAAGAGGGAGGGATGGTTAGAATTTGGAGCTTAAAACTGAAAAGGAAACAACAACGAATGTTAAAAATTGTTTTATGTGTAATTTTGGAAAAATAAAATATTTTAAAGAGTTTTACTTTCTCATTCATTTCTGTGGCAGGGTAGAGAGAACTGTGAACATGGAGTTAGGAATAACTGGATTTAAATTCTGCCTTGGACAATTACAAACTTAACTTCTCTGGTCCTTAGTTTACTCATTTATAATGTGGAAATGATAAAAACTAGCACCCTTATAGTCTAACATATACAAAATGTATACAAAATATTTTGGAAGCCTTACAGCATTATTTAAGGGTTAGCTATCATCATCATTAGCTGGAGAAGGAAATAGTGAACCACTCTAGTATCTTTGCCAAGAAAATTCATAATGGGGTCATGAAGAGTCAGACATGACTGAAAACCATTGAACAACAACAATAAGGCTCGTTACTAGCTGAGACAAGTAGGTGATATTAGTGAACAGAGTTCTGGCCTTGGCGTCAAGAAGACCTAAGTTCAAATCATACTGGTCCTAGAACTAGATGAAGAGTCAGGAAATCTGGGTGTGAATCCCTGCTCCAACCCTTCCCAGCTTATTTGACCTAGAACAATTCACCTAAACTTTCTAATTCTGTTTCTTCATCATCAAAATTCATATAATACCCGTAGTACCTTCATCACAGGGTTGTGGTATCAAATGAAATAATTAATGTATGTAAAAGTATTCCATAAATTTTAAAGTCCTATTTGTTATCTATGACTAGGTAATCAAGCAAATACTTTTTTTTGAAAATGTACATTTCCCATTTTAAGGAATGGGAATAACCTAGCCTACAAGGAAAACAGACTGGATGACCACTAGTTTCTTAGCCCTGGGAGTTTGCAATGCCATAGTAACACACAGAAATAGAAGCAAAGCTTTAGTCAATTGGGGGGGGGGGGGGAAGTGTCTTTTCAGCCTACTACAGTATCTATTTATAGTTGGTATGCTCACAAATGATAACATTCCTCATTTGCTTTTGGAATGCAGAAATACATGACATTATTAAGGGCTACTGAAAACACTCAAGAGTATCCCCTATCCTGATTCTCCTCTCCCTATAGATCATTTTAATTTTAAAAGTGCACATGAGAAAATCCTTTTGAAAAAGAAAATAAGGTTTATTTTAGTCTACCTCATAGGAGAAATTGCCACTAGGTAGAATTTAGGAGAAAATCTTTTCATTGTGAACATTGATTTTTGACTTACAGATGTAACATTTTCCCCTACCCCTAGTTCTTAGCTCGAAGTGATTAAAGGCAAGGAGTGACAATATTCAGTTCCCTCCATTGCCTTATTCCAATAAAGAGCAAGAATATTTTCATGTCCCTCTTAGCTAATAATGGTAATGAAAAGGGATGAAGGCTTAACTACAACAATATAAGTTCTTTAGTAGAATTGAATTACTTTCCCAGAGCAGGTAAGGTCCTAAGAGTAGCAGATTCTACCTCCTTCCATGAAGATTCCAGAAAAAAAGCAGGATAATTGACAGAGAGTTATCCTTAAAGTTTGGTGAATAAATTAAATTCTGCATTTTGCCCTGATCTATGCTCTTGTGGTGATATGGTGCCTAGCACTTTAGCTAATTACTTAGAAAAGTGGTGTATGTGTATGTGTGAACATGTTTGGGGGGGATTGCCCAGTCAGGTCGGGGGAGGAAAGGTCTGGTAATTTCCCAGTTGGGTGGAGGGAGGAAAGGTCTGGTAGTAAAGACATCTCTGACCTTTGGTTTGTTTGCATATCATTTGCCTGTAATATCTATCACCATTATTCTGGTGTTGTCATGAGTAGAACTGCTTGTCTGCCTTTCTACGCAATCCCTCCTCAAACTCCTACCACCATTTTGCAAACATCATTTCCTTACATGTATTTTTCCTAGCAATCCCTTTTTTAAAAATCATTCTCAAATTTTACAAAGAATCAAAGTCAATTTCACTGACCTATAGTTAATACTAAGCTCTCTTCTTTTTGTTTTGGAAACTGGAAAACTGTAATTCTTCAATCCTGTGATAACCCTTCCATTCTACACCATCTTTCAGACATCATTGACTCAGCAATCACATCTATTGGTTTTTTTTTAGCACCCTGGGATGTAGCTCACCTGGTGAGAAATGTTTCCTGGGTAATCAGGGCATATCTCCTGATTTACCTTGGATTTCTACCCCTCTCTCCATTAGCCATTTTGGTCTCATTAGCCATGTTAAGTCCAAAAATGATTTATTCTCCTTCACAGAGAAAACAGAAGAAACATAATCTGCCTTAACTATCAGGTATCAGCATCATATCTGTCTTGAGCTTTTAGTAAATATAACAACAACAACAAAAAAATCACCATTTTGTTTGTCTTTGGCACTTCTAACAGACCTTCAACTTTAGGTTGAGTTTCAGGACTCCTGAAATAATGCTGTTAGGACCTTACTTGTTTATGTATCACATGCCTTTTCTTCCACCTTAAAAATTAAGTTCATTGATAGGTTCTTTGATGAGTTTCATTAATAGGTTCCCTGTGCATTCACATCACAGGCTAATCATAAGTTTCTTTTTCCTCTTTTCCTCTTCATCATCATTTTTTCTCACTTTTGAGATCTCCCCATGTCCCTTGGCCTAGAATTTTAGGCCATATGATTCCGTCCATCCTTTCCCTGAAGTCTTTAAAAATCTGTCCTCGGAGGGTGGAGCCAAGATGGTGGCATAAGAGCAGCAACATATCGCAGCTCTCACATAGCCACTCCAAAATACCCATAAAATATGACTCTAAACTAATCCTAGAACTCCAAAACGCACACAAATATACTTTCCACTAAAGTCAGCTTGGCTACAAGGAACCAGATCAGCACTGCGAACCAAAACCAGCTTGGCCTGAAACCTCAGCTGTGTCCCCAGGGTGGCTGGACCAGAGGAGCCAAGCCCTGGCTGGAGCTTCAGGTGAGTGGATTGGCGGCAGCTGCGGCAGGATCCAGAACTAGGTCAGTGGGACTTGCGAGGTCATAAGAGAAAAGCGGTCCCCCAAAACACCTCCCGGGCTGAGAAGCAAAAGGCGGAGGTTCTGCACCCACCTCTGCATTGTTGCTTCAGAGCTCTTGGCCTGCAGACTGCAGGGGGACCAAGCAATCGTTCAGAGGGCAAGTACTCTCGCATTGAGTGGCCTGGATCCGGATCACGGTTTTGGGCTTTGGTCCTGTGGTTCGTTTTTATTCAGTCAGCTGGAAGTGGCAGAAGGACCCAGCAACTTCCTAAGAACTCCAGCAGCTGGGAGGACCCCGGAGATTTGGGACAGAGCTTTCCCCTCCAGAAGCAGAGCTCCACAAAGATTTAAAAAAAAAAATCACGGACTGACCAACCATGAATAAGAATAAGAAGCAGGGTAAGAACAGCAACCAAACCCTAGATTCCTTCTTTGAAGAAAAGAAGGACCAAGGCAGAGAGCTGCAGGAGGACAGCACAGCCAGAGCTCCCCCACCAGGGGCTTCCAATAAACATGAAGATTGCCTTAAACCTAGAGATCAGCTGAAGAAGGATTTTGAAAACCAAATGAGAGAAGTGGAAGAAAAATTGGGA